>PVHX01001208.1:0-221100 GCA_004024805.1 Geosciurus inauris | reverse complement strand
GAAATCAGTCAGTGTAATGCCTCCAGTTTTCTTCTTTTCTGAATGTGATTGCTTTGGTGTGTGTGTGTGTATGCGTGCACAGACTTCCACATGAATTTTAGACTTTTTGTTTTCCTAGTATGTGAAAAGAGTCGTTGGTATTTTGAAAGGAATTACACTGAATCTGTAGATCACTTTGAGCAGCATAGACATTTTAACAGTCTTCAATATATTTCATCAGTGTTTTGCACTTTTTATTGGAGAAATTTTTACCTCTTTGGTTAAATTTCTTCCTAGATCCTTTATTTTTGTAGCTATTGGTAATAGGATTGGTTTTTGGAATTTCTCTTTTAGATAATTTGCTGTTGGTATTCAGCTACTGATCTTTCTATGTTGCTTTTATATCCTATAACTTTGCTGAGTTTAAAAAAAATAGTTCTAATAGTTTTTTTTTTGGTGGAGTCTTTGGGGTTTACTGTACATAAGATTATGTCAACTACAAACCAGACAAGTTGCTTTCCTCCTTTCCAATTTGGATGCCCTTTATTTCTTTATCTTGCCTGATTCCTTTGAATAGAACTTTCAGTGCTATGTTGAATAAAAGTGGTGAAATGGGTATTCTTGTTTTTTCCAGATGATAGAAAGCAAGCCCTCAGCTTTTACCCATTCAGTATGTTAACTGTTGGATTGTTATTTATGACCTTTATTATGTTAAAGTACATTCTTTCTATAGTTAGTTTTTCAGTTTTATTGTGAAGAATGTGGAATTTAGTCAAAAGACGTTTCCACATCTATTTAGGTGTTCTAACCTGCTAATTCACCACCTGGAATCACCATCACCATTTTAGATGAAAAACTGGGGGTTCTTCAAGACAAAGTTACCTATTGAATATCACAAAGAGAGTGTCAGAGCCAGCTTCGGGTTAGGCCTGTTTGCTTTTTTTTTTTTAAATATTTTTTTAGTTGTTGATGAATCTTTATTTTATTCATTTATTATTTATATGTGGTGCTGAGGATCGAACCCAGTGCCTCACGCATGCTAGGCAAGCGCTCTACCACTGAGCTACAGCCCCAGCCCTAGGCCTGTTTGCTTTTAAATTTGTTCCCCCTCTGCTCCTGTTTTATAAATTTCTCTAATTAGAAAGCATTCGAGAAGTCATATTGTAATGAGACCCAATGCAGAAGCACAAACATTACTTTTTTTTCCCCCAAAACTACTTATCTTTTCAATAAGGGATTATTCTGATATTTTGCATTTTATTCCATTCTACTTCAATTTTTTAACATATTTTAATAAACTTTATTTTCAGAGCAGTTATAGGTTCATAGTAAAGTAAGCAGAAGGAAAAGAGATTTCCCATATTCTGCCTGCCCCCGCATGCCTCCCTACCCACCACAGACTCCCTTTTTATCAACATTCTATACCAGAATTGTTCATTGGTCACAACTGACACATCATTATCACCTAAAGTCTATAGAATACATTGTGGTTGATGTTGATGATGATTCTCCTCCTCCTCCTCCTATTTTTTTAGTCCTCTATTGCACATTTTATTTTAAATAGTGTAAACAATTATTTATTATTCCCATTGGGTTCATGATGACACATTTTTCAATCATTGATTTCCCCCTGCTCCAGCTCTACATGGTGCAATCACGCCAGTAATGTAATCATACATGTATATAGGGTAATAATTTCCGATTCATTCCACCGTCCTTCCCATTCCCACAGCCCCATTCCTCCTCTCGCTCCCCTCTGCACAGTACAATGTTCCTTCATTCTTCCCTAAACCGAGGCCCCACTATGGATCATAGAAAACATTCAGCCTTTAATTTTTTGGGACTGGCTTATTTCACTTAGAATGATGTTTTTTATTTCCATCCATTTGCCTGCAAATGCCATAATTTCATAATATTGAGTAATATTCCATTGTGTATATGTACTACATTTTCTTTATCCATTCATCTGCTGAAGGGCATCTAGGTTGGTCCCATAGTTTATCTGTTGTGAGTTGAACTGCTGTAAATATTGATGTGGCTGCATCACTGTAGTATACTGATTTTAAGTCTTTGAGTATGAACCTAAGAGTGGGATGACCATTGGTTCCAGTCCAAGTTTTCTGAGGAATCTCCATACTGGTTTCCAAAGTGGTTGCACCAATTTGTAGTCCCACTGAGTACACCTTTTCCCCATCATCCTTGCCAATACTTACTATTGCTTATATTCTTGATAATTTCCATTCTGACTGGAGCGAGATGAAATCTTACAGTAGTTTTGATTTGCATTTTTCTAATTGCTAGAGATGATGAACATTTCCATATGTTTGTTGATTGATTGTATTTCTTCTTCTGTGAAGTGTTTGTTCAGTTCCTTAGCCCATTTATTGATTGGGTTATTTGGGGTTTTTTGGTGGTAAGTTTTTTCAGTTCCTTATATATCCTGGAGATTTGTGCTCTATCTGAGGTACATGTAGTAAAGATTTTCTCCCATTTTGTAGGCTCTCTCTTCACATTATTGATTGTTACTTTGCTGAGAAGAAACTTTTTAGTTTGAATCCATCCCATTTATTGATTCTTAATTTTACTTCTTGTGCTTTAGGCATCTTATTACAGAAGTCAGGTCCTACGCTGACATGGTGACGATTTCAGCCTACTTTTTCTTCTATGAGGTGCAGGGTCTCTCTTCTAGGGCCTAAGTCTTCAATCCACTTTGAGTTAATTTTTATGTAGGGTGAGAGATAAGAGTTTAATTTCATTTTGCCACACATGGATTTCCAGTTTTCCCAGCACCATTTGTTGAAGAGGCTATCTTTTCTCCAATGTATGTTTTTGGCGCCTTTGTCTAGTATGAGATAACAGTATTTATGTAGATTTGTCTCTTTGTCTTCTATTTTGTACCATTGGTCTACATGTCTGTTTTGGTGCCAGTACCATGATGTTTTTGTTACTGTTGCTCTGTAGTATAGTTTAAAGTCTAGTTTTGTGATGCCTCCTGTTTCATTCCTCCTGCTAAGGGTTTCTTTGGTTATTCTTGGTCTTTTATTTTTCCAAATTAATTTCATGATAGTTTTTTCTTAATCTATGAAGAATTTCATTGGGATTTGAATAGGCATTTCATTAAATCTGTATAACAGATTTGGCAGTATGGCCATTTTGATAATATTAATTCTGCCTATTAAAGAGCATGGGAGATTTTCCCATCTTCTAAGGTCTTCTTCAATTTATTTCTTTTAGTTTCTGTAGTTTTCATTGTAGAGGTTTTTTTTGTCCTTTCTTGTTATATTGATTTCCTTTTTCTTTTTCTTTTTTTTGAGGCTATCCTGAATGGAGTAGTTTTCCTAATTTGTCTTACAGTGGCTTCATTGCTTATGTACAGAAATTCATTTGATTTATGGGTATTGGTTTTATATCCTGCTACTTTTCTGAATTCATTTATTAGTTCCAAAAGTTTTCTGGTGGAATTTTTTGGATCTTCTAAATATAGAATCATGTCATCAGCAAATAGGATATTTTGAGTTATTTTTTTTCCTATTTGTATCCCTTTAATTTCTTTCTTCTCTCCAATTGCTCTGGCTAAAGTTTCAAGGACTGTGTTAAATAGAAGTGGTAAATGAGGGCATCCCTATCTTGTTCCAGTTTTTAGAGAGAATGCTTTCAATTTTTCTCCATTTAGAATGATGTTGGCCTTGGGCTTAGCATAGATAGCTTTTACAATGTTGAGGTATCTTCCTACTATCCCTAGTTTTTCTAGTGTTTGGAACATGAAGAGATGTTGTCTGTGTTTTGTCAAATGTTTTTTCTGCATCTATTGAAATAATCATATGATTTTTGTCTTTAAGTCTATTGATATGATGTATTATGTTATTGATTTCCATATGTTGAACCAACTTTGCATCCCTGGGATGAACCCCACTTGATCAAAGTGCACTATCTTTTTAACATATTTTTGTATGCAATTTGCCAGAATTTTATAGAGAATTTTTGCGTCTATGTTCATAGGGATATTGGTCTGAAGTTTTATTTCTTTGATGTGTATTTGTCTGGTTTTGGTATCAGGGTGATACTAGCCTCATTAAGGTTTTTATTATTTCATATAATAATTTGAGAAGTATTGATACTAGTTCTTATTTGAAGGTCTTGCAGAACTCGGCTGAGAACTGTCTATTCCTGGGCTTTTCTTGGTTGGTAGGCATCTTGTACTTCATTGCATGAAATTGATCTCTTTAAATTGTGTATGTCCTCCTGGTTCAGTTTGGTTAGATCATATGTCTCTAGAAATTCAACATCTTTGATATTTTCTATTATTTTGAAGTACAAATTTTCAAAAGCATTTCTAATTGTCTTCTATATTTCAATAGTGTCTGTCATATTTCCTTTTTCATCATGACATTTAGTAATTTGAGTTTTCTCTTTCCTCTTCATTATTGTGGCTAAGGGTTTGTCAATTTTATTTTTTCGAAGAACCAACTTTTCTTTTTGTCAGTTTTTCCTATTATTTCTTTTATTTCAATTCCATTGATTTCAGCTCTGATTTTAATTATTTCCTGTCTTCTTTTACTTTTGGTGTTGATTTGTTCTTTTGCTAGGGCTTTGAGATGTAATGTTATATCATTTGTTGACTTTTTATTCTTTTAATGAATGAACTCAATGCAATAAACTTTCCTCTTAGCACTGCCTTCAGAGTGTCACAGAGACTTTGATATTTTGTATCAGTTTTCTTGTTACCTCCTAAGAGTTTTTTTTTTATTTCCTCTTTGATGTCTTCTGCTATCCATTGTTCATTCAATAGCATATTATTTAGTCTCCGGGTATTGGAGTAGCTTCTATTTTTTATTTTATCATTGATTTCTAATTTCATTCCATTATGATCTGATAGAATGCAGGGTAGTATTTCTATTTTTTTAAAATTTTCTGAGACTTGCTTTGTGGCATAACATATAGTGTATTTTAGAGAAGGATCCATGTGCTGCTGAGAAGATGTATTCGCTCAATGATGGATGAAATACTCTATGTATATCTGTTAAGTCTAAATCATTGACTGTATTATTCAGCTCTATAGTTTCTTTGTTTAGTGTTTGTTTGGTAGATCTATCCAGTGGTGAGAGAGATGTGTTAAAGTCACCCAGTATTATTGTGTTGTGCTCTATTGAATTATTGAAATTGAGAAGAGTTTGTATGATGTACGTAGATGCTCCATTGTTTGGGACATAAATATTTACAATTGTTATATCTTATTGATGTATGATTCCCTTAAGCAGTATGAAATGTCCTTCTTTATCCCTTCTGACTAACTTTGATTTGAAGTCCACTTTGTCTGATATGGGATAGAAAACCCTGCTTGTTTACACAGTCCATGTGAGTGATATGATTTTTCCCCAACTTTTCACTTTCCATCTGTGGACGTCTTTTCCTAGGAGGTAAGTCTCTTGAAGATAGCAAATTGTCGAATCTTTTTTAAAAATACAATCTGCCAGTCTATGTCTTTTGATTGATGAGTTTAGGCCATTAACATTCAGGGAGGGTTATTATTGAGATATGGTTAGTATTCCCAGTCATTTTGGTTTATTTTTGGTTTTTAGCTTGACTTAATTTCTCCTTTGATTGACTTTTTCTTTGGTGTAGCTCCTCCCTTTGCTGGTTTTTATTGTTTGTTTGTTTGTTTTTTCTTAACATTTCTTCCTTGTGGAATATTTTGCTGAGAATATTCTGTAGTGCAGGCTTTCTAGTTGTGAATTCTTTTAACTTTTGTTTATCATGGAAGGTTTTTATTTCATCTTTAAATCTGAAGCTTAATTTTGCTTGATATAAAATTCTCAGTTGGTATCCATTTTCTCTTAGGGCTTGATATATGTTTTTCCAAGACCTTCTGGCATTGAAGGCCTGGGTTGAGAAATCAGCTAAAATCCAAATTGGTTTCCCCCTATATGTAATTTGATTTTTTTCTCTCACAGCCTTTAAAATTCTACCCTTATTCTATATGTTTGTCATTCTCATTATAATGTGCCTTTGTGTGGATCTACTGTAATTTTGTACATTTAGGGTCCTGTAAGCCTCTTGTAATTGATTTTCCATTTCATTGTTTAGATTTGGGAGATTTTCTGATATTATGTCTCTAAAGACATTGTGCATTCCTTTGGTTTATAGCTCCATGCCTTCATCTATTCCTATAAATCTTAAATTTGATCTTTTCATGTTATCCCATATTTCTTGGAAATACAGTTAGATATAGTTTCTTACTATCTTCTCTATGTGATTGACTTTATTTTCAAGAGTATATATTTTATCTTCATTGCTTGAGGTTCTGTCTTCTAAGTGGTCTAGTCTGCTGCTGATACTTTTCATTGAAATTTTAATTTGATTGTTTCCTTCATTTTGAGGATTTCTGCTTAATTCCTTTTTATAATTTCTGCCTCTTTATTGAAATGATCTTTTTTTTTTTCTGTATTTTCTCTATGATACCATCCTTTATTGTGAAAATCAGCCTAACTATGTGTCTTCTAAACTACTTCTTTGACATTTCTTCTACTGCATTGTCTATGGATCTTCTGCTGCAACACCTTGGTTTGCTTGAGGCACTTTGTTCCCTTGTTTTTTCATGTTGTTTGTGTGTCTTCCCATTTAGCATTATGGATCTGAGACAGTACAGTTTCTACTCTGTAGTCTTATAGCATTCTTGAAGGCTTCTACTACCTCACCTTTAAAGGGGAGACCAATATTATCAGCACCTAATGCAAACAATATATACCTTTAAACCAAATAGCTCCTAAACAAACAAACAAAACCCAATAGCTCCTATTAAGGCATCTACAGTTTTGTTGCAATAAACAGAAATGACGTGTTCAATTACTGTCTACAATATAAACAGTTTGCTAAAAGGGTCTAATGTTTCTAATGATGGACAATGAGGGAGCAGAAGTAGTGTAAGATGTAATGTTTATGAGGGAGAATGAGAGAAGATAGAGGGAAAAATTTATAGCAAGAGCGCAGGAGGAATCAATAGAGGTTGGCTATTAGTATGAGTGAAGTGAGAAAGGGAATCCAGGGAGACAGGTGAGAAAAAATATATATATTTGAAAAAAAAAAAAAAGGAAAAATATAAGGATACTCAACAAAACTGTAATATACTATTCAGACATCCTATTCCTCAATAAATTAATGCATGAAAAATATTTGGATTTAAAAATGGTAGAGATGTAAGAGAGAGGGAAAAAGAAAAATAAAAAGGAAAATCTCAATTGAAAATTGAAGGATAGCTTCCATTGGCTTTCAAAAGTTTTCTCAGCTTCCCTTCTCTGCCAATAGGTGGGGATGTCTGATGTTTGATGGTAGCTTCAGTCCAATCTGGTGGATGCCAGACCTGTTGGGTGGCTTAGCTGATAGCTAGATGCTCTCATGCCCTCTTCCAGTCTTCCCACCCCTTGTAGCCATCCCCTTTTGTCCCCATGCACTTCAGGATTCACTGAGCTGGAGAAAGCCCAGTTTTTTCCATTTTCTCCAATGTGAGCTCTCCCCGTGGAACTGCCCCTAGTCTCCAACTTTCCACAGGCTTGCCCACACAAGCCCAGCTGGCATCTGACAGACCTGGGCTTGAGATTCCCCAGGCTCTGCCTTGCTGTGGTCCTAACATGTCAATGCCGTTTCAACTTACAGGGAAACTATCAGGGATGCGCTCACACAAAGGAGCAACCCTGCAAAGAGGCAGCCAAGCAGATGGTGGCCACTAGCATACCTAGCAGAAAGATCTCAAGTACAACCACACCTATATATGCCCTGACAATATATCTCCAGGCTTTGGTTCATGTCCCCAAACTGAGGCAGCCACGCCCTGAGTTGACAGCGGTAGCAGCAGCAAACCTGCAGGCCCCCTGGCTGGTGTCCTAAGATGGCGGCAGCCATGTATAGCCAAACCTGAGGGTACTGTGACAGTGGACTTCTAGGCAGCAGGGGGCAGCGGGTAGTGGGCGATCTGCTGGTCTGCGGGCAGTATGCAGGTTAATGGCGAGTGATCCACAGGTGGACATTGGGCGGTGGGTGGTGGGCAGCCAAGAGGCCGGCAAACGGGCAAATGGAGGACAATAGGCAGCTTTCAGCAAGCAATCTGTGCTCAAAAGGCAGGTGAAATGCTGGTAGACAGCAGGCAATTGTGGTGGATGAATGGGGGGCAAACAGCAGGGGATCAGTGGTAAGGATGGCTTCCTTGCAGAGCAACAGTGTTTCCTCTACTTGAATCCTGCCTCTCTCGGAGCAACAGGGAAGGCAACCTCCCTCCAATCTGCCATCTTGGATCCCACATGGTTCTCTTCTTCATTTTGTAAGACATAAGGCAATAGATTGACCTCACAAATCAGTAATTGGTGACTACCTGTAATTAGAACAATACTAATCTTCACTTTACTTCTGGGCTTTACCTTGATGCACAATAGTTTTGGAAAATTTACCTCAGAGGGTTATAGACAATTGAGGTAAAAGGAGTAAGTAGGAAAGTTGATGTGATCAATGTCTCTTAAATTTAATTTGTTAAAATCCATTACAGACCTATATTTAGCTTCTTAGACTATAAATAGGACTTGTTTTGGTAGGAAACCAATAAGTGTTAATTTTGATGTTTCTTCAAGTGTGCTTTGAGAGAAGTCATGATTAACAAGAGTTTTACCAAGCCAAATCAGTAAAGATAACAATAATTTTAAATCTAATGAGGACAAAACTCAAGCAAATCTATTTGGAAAAGTAAAATTGAGTTAAAGATTAGAGTACATTTTGAGAATGATTTTTTTTTTTTTCTAGATTGTTACCTCCTCAGACATTTTTTGAGGAATTTATTTGGGTGATTCTGAAGCAATAATTTATAATTGTTTTTCCCTGGAGGTTTCTGTGCTGAGCCAGGAAATTCCTGGCACTGTAGAAATTTTTTTGGTACAGGGGATTGAACCATGGGCCAAGCGTTTAACCACTTAGTCAAATCCCCAGTCTTTATTTTTTATTTTGAAACAAAGTCTTGCTAAATTACTTAGGGCCTCACTGAGTTTGCTGATGTTGGCCTCAAGCTTGCATCCTCTTGCCTCAGCCTCCTGAGTTGCTAAGATTATAAGTGTATACCATACCACTCAGAAGGATTTTTGAAGCCAAAATTCAGAGGAGCATTTCTCTCACCTAATTCTAAAAGTTTGATTTATTTTATCTCAATCATTAATAGAAAACTTAATCTTAAGGTATAAAGATTTTTATCACTAGCCAGGTGTGGTGACACATTCCTATAATTCCAGCAGCTTGGGAGCTGAGGCAGGAGGATTGTGAGTTCAAACCCAGCCTCAGCAATGGCAAGGCACTAAGCAACTCAGTGAGACCCTGGCTCAGTGGTTGAGTGTCCCTAAATTCAATCCCTGGTAAATAGATAGATAGATAGATAGATAGATAGATAGATAGATAGATAGATATTTAAAAAGATTTCCACTGCTGATTTAATTCAGAATGCCTTCAAAGCAAACATTAGAAGTTAATTTTGAAGTAAAATTTCATTTGCCATTGAAATGAACACATGTAAACTATAAATTAAAATTAATATTTTTCATGCATACATGAAGACCAATATTTTTCTTGCTATTGATTGTATTCCTTTGATTTAATATACTATAATCAGCTTAGATCTCTATTACAAAGCAGAGTAGTACTCTTGTAAATTTGAGAAATTAGCATAGATTTAAAAATTGTTTAAACTCACTTTGACTTTGAAATTTTAGAAACATACCTTTCATAATAATAAGAGAATACTACTTTGTTAACTAATATCTGAGATATTTAAATTTCAAGGCCTTTCAACTGACTCTACCACTTGGGTTAGAACATTAGCTGAATGATTTTCTTTCTTTCTTTTTTTTTTTTAATTATATGAAATCATAGCATTTATTCCTCAGTGAACCCTTATTGAGTATTTCCTGAGTGCTAGATTCTGTTCTAAACATTAGATAGATACAGGGGAAGTAGACCAACCCTGGTGTTACATTATTTAACCTTTAACTAGGAAGAAAGGTAATAATAACCACATGATACAGTATCTGGTAAAGATAAGGGCTTTTGAGAAAAATGGAAAAAAGAATTTGATAAAGAATTGAAAAATTAAAGTCATAGTCAGGATAGCTGGAGAGACATTTGAACTAGTCAGGCTCTATTTTGGAAGCCAAGCTTCAGAGTATCAGTATAAATTTCTTGGTCCTTTCCTCCAGTTCACTGCCTGGGTAGCGCCTTGTTTATTCTATGTAGTAGATTTAGATTACCATCCACTTTAACCCTATATGTCACATTGTCTCACTTATGAAACACTTAAAAAACCAAAATTGAGCAACAAATATACCACTTGTGGTCACTTTGAAACAAATATGTTTTTAGAGTTGTAATCTTTTGAGAAAAGCAATAGGTGAATGATTAGTGATAATATTCATTAATATTATCAATATAACTATTGATAATATTATCAATATAATTATAATTTTATTATTAATATAACTAATGTGATTAATGATAATAAATTAGATCATATTTTGTAACCTACTTTAATGTACTTTTGTCAATCCCATGGAAATATTTGCAGAACTATAAACTTGGGGCATAGTGTGTTAATGTTGATCAGTGGCCTGACTTTAGACATTCCTAGTCAGAAATATCTTCCATTTATTTATTTCTATAGAAATTGCCTAAGATAGTAGGATATATATCAGCACTAATGTTTGGTAGGCTTTCTATTTTATCTACTTATTAGTCACATTTAAGCCAAATTGATTCTGTGAGAATAATAAAGTTTTTGTTTTGAAAAGAGTTTGTTTTTTTTGACTTGCAAGCATGCTTTAATGACCTATTTTGTTTTGGTGGTTGGTTATTTTTATTTTATTTATTTATTTCCGTTGTCCTGGGGATGGAACCTAGGGCCTCACACATGCTAGGTAAGTACTTTTCCACTGAGCTACATCCCCAGAATGTTTTTTTGTTTTGTTTTGTTTTTATTTTTTAATAGAAGGTTGCCCAGGTATTATTTAAATCATGTGGTTTTCTACGGGGATCCAGCCTTCGCAGGGTGTCAGGTCCTGAGGTGGGATGAGTGGTGTCGGAGAAAGTAGCACCAATGAGACACAGAGACCAGGTTTGGTGCAGCTGTGTCTGTCCAAGTTCAGACCAGCACTTTATTTATAGTGATTTACAGCCATTGATTAAAAGAAAAGGAGATTACAATTCATCATGATTTAATCATAAACACAGAGTGGTCATCTGTAATTGTCCCAGATAACAACATCAGCATCAAAGGATTTTTAAATCTTAACTAGAGACTGTAACCATGAGGGTCCTCATGTCCTGTTCTTAAGATTAATATCAAACTAGAGATTACTAAGCTTCCTATTGTATTCCCAAAAAACAAGATGTAGCTAACAAAGGTATTTTTAACTATGAGAGTAGCATAAGACTAATAGATCACTGTGGTAACTATACTTAAAAGCATAGCTGTTGGCTCACATGTGGTTATTGGCTTCTGCTCATGTCCAGAATTGCCCAAAGCTGCAGGTTAAGTTAACTATTACATACATCATCAAAATGTCATTGAACTTTCCCCGAGCCCTATTTTGTAGCAACCATTGTTTACATAATTTGAGTTTAGTTTCTCTCGGCAGGCATCGAGGCCTTTGTTTCTTAGGACTCCCCCATGTAAACAAGGAACTACAATTAACATGTTTTCTATTAACCCAAACCATTCTTTCTCCGTTAATGTAGGCTCCTGAGTGTGGTGAGGGAGGGTCCAGTCCTAAGTTACCTGGACACCTGCCGTCTTCTGCCTTTACCCATGTCAAATATCACTGGATTTTACTATAGGGGGAATCCATTTTTATCAGGGCCTTTGAGAAGGCTTGACCAGCATTTGAGCTCTAGACATGGGACTAGTTGGAGCCACAATTTCCCATAGGTCACTTTATTGAAATTGCCAAAGCAGCCTTCTACAGCCAGGCCTGAGAATACTTCCAAATGTAATTGGGGAAACTGTGGGCCTAAATGTTCTGGATAACATATCTAAAGTGAAACTATCATCAGGGGAATTTCTAGAATTACTTCTAAGAAACATCATATCAGTAGTATTATCCTGATGGGGATTTTCTTGTTTATTCTCCTGGGTGGTCAAATGCTTCTCCTTAATTACAAGAGACTTTAGGGAACCAGGATTGACTGAACCTGTCTTTCTGGGAATTGGAATAGTGACACAAGCAAGCACAATTAATTCTGTCAAACTAAGAAGGGGTATCCCAACAAGAAATATATTGAGGAGTGCATCTCTTCACCCTGATCTATTGCAGGCACCAGAACTTTGTCCAACAGTGTCTTGAGGATTTTGGGCTACAGCAGTTTTCCTCCTCTTCTACCCCTGGAGCCGATATAATTAGTAGCAAAAGGAAGTAGAAACATTTATTCATATTTATATGGAAAAGAAAGCAAATGGCAGGCCGATAAATTTGGTGAACTGGTTGGTTAAGTACTCTCAGACACAAATGGGGCATGTAAACTCTGAGGTGATTCCCAGTTATTCCCAAACCCTGGTGTTGTACACTGTGTAAGCACTTTTATTGCAATGCACATGGGGCCTGTGGCTTGCTTCTAACCCTGGAACATGTCTAGAGGGATAAGATGTTACTTCTGTGAATGTATTATGTAAGTTACTATCTTAGCAGGCTGGAGCTAGAGACTCTGTTTATGGGCTTGATCGTGTGAATGGCCATCTTGGAGGAACCTCTGGCAAGGAATTGGAGATGGTTTATAGGAACGGTGGGATTCCAGGAGCTGATGTAACCTTCAGCCAACACCCTGCAATAAGCTTGAGATCATACAGCCTCAAGGAACTAAACTCTGCCAACAACTTGATTCATATTGGAAGTGGGTATTGAAATCAAACAGATATATAAACTACTCTACAGTTGAAAATAACAATTAAAAAAAATGCCTATTGGGTACTTTCTGTGTGTCAAGCAATATATTAGATAAACACCTTCTCTTTATCATTCCATTTACTTTCATAAAAATCTTGCAAAGAATATGGTTTCTGACCTATGTAAAAATGACAGCAACATGACTTTCTAGAACATATGTACTGCACAGTCAGTTAGAGATAAAGTTCAAACCTACATTCATTCAACCCAAAGTAGCTTTTGCCTTTCTGCCAGGCTGATTCAAAAATCCACTTTCCTCTCCTTCTACAAACACTTCATTGCTTCTGGGACAAGAAAAATACAAAAAACAAACACCAAAACCACATTACCAGTGTGGTTTGAGGCCGCTGAAAGTTCATGTTTTCTGTTCTCCTCTGGCTTCTCCATAACATGAGGCAATCTTTATTTGTCTTTGACTATTTCTTATTACCCCTTCCCAGCAGCTCTCCTTCTGCTCCCTTTGAATGGTTGATCCAACCCAATTTGTCCCTCTACTTCCCTAAGAAGATACGGTCCAGCAACCTGGGTTTTCTTATACTCACTTGTGCCTGTCATAATTGTTCTTTTACTACTGAAGCCTACCATCGTTTTTCTTTCTTACTTGTTCTAATCTTAAAAAGAGTACACTTTCCTATTTTGAGGCTCATCTATTAAGTCCTCTCCTTTATTTTATACATCAGTTATTCCCTCTCTTGCTTATATAAGCTGTATACTCAAAAATTAAGATTTGTAGGGTATTATGAGTTGACATACGTTCACTTCCAACAACGTATGTTTGAATCCTAATCCCAAGTACATCTGTATGTGTTCTTATGTCTTTAAAGGGGAAATCCAAGTTAAAATGGGGTCATTGTGGTGGGTTCTAAGCTAATAGGTCTGGTGTTCTTATAAAAATGAGGAAATCTGAACAGAAATACACACGTTCATACAGGGATATGCCATGTGAAGATTGGAGTTATTCTGACACCAGTCACAATAATACCAAAAGCTGGGGGTGGGAGGGTGTCAGGGGAAAGGCCTGGAACACATCTTCCTTAGCATATTCAGAGGGAGCTTATCCTGCTGACACCTTGATCACACCCTTCAAGGCCCTAGAACTGTAAAATAATATATTTCTGGGGCTGGGGTGTGGCTCAGTGGTAAAGTGCTTACCTCGCATGTGTGAAGAACTGGGTTCAATCCTTAGCACCACATATAAATATATAAAGTAAAATAAAAATTTAAAAATATTTTTAAAAATAATAATATTTCTTTTGCCTAATAATAATATATTATATCAATAATAATAATATTAATATATAATAATAATATAATAATAATATATTTCTTTTACATTTAGTCTGTGGTACTTTCTGAAGACAGCCCTATAAAACAAATACACAGGGTGATGTCAGAAAAATATACTCCTGTCTTCTTCCCTCCAGCTGTGCACTCCTCTGCTAATTTCTACCTGGGGTTCTTCCTTTCTCTCTCAGGGAGTTATTTCTTCAGTCATCATTTCTGAGGAAAGTTCACAGACAACAAAGTTCTCTGTGATTGTCACTAATGTAAAATGGCAGTTTCTAATGGCCTCGTGGATATGAAAAAACCATCTCTGGTTTCTGTTGTGAAGGGTATGGTGGTTCCTGAAGTTCCTGGCCACAGGCAGCCATCACCTGGGATCATCTCTCAGAAGTCCTTTTCCTATAGGCCAATACATTTTCACGATGTGATTGGTGATGATGTTGGTTCCTGTCAGGCCATTTGATCCCCTTATGCTTCCTTTTGCTGCTGGGGTCTCCCATCCTTGCAGATGAGCCTTTCAGGCAGAATCCATGGCAGCGGGAAGCCTTTTCTGTTTCTCATCTGATCCATGGAAAACACATGCCTTTACTCTGAGATCAGAGCAACTACAGGTATTGAGGATATTGTCCTCTGGTGTGGCAAGTAGACTCAGCTCCTTGATTCTCTGTGGACTGCCTACAGTGTCACATACTAGTCTTCCGTGTTTGCTAAACAGCATTTATCAAAGTCTCTCAGAAATTTCCTTCCTGTGACTCTCACTTGATGTTAAGGAGATTCACATCTAATCTCTCCAAAGATATCACCCAAAGTTTTCTAAGTAACTCTAGGTTTTTAGCCTCTATTTTTAAAAATTAGTTGTTTTTAGATGAACATGACAGTAGAGTGTATTTTGACATGTTACACATACATGGAGTGCAACCCATTCCAGTTCGGATCCCATTCCTGTGGTTGTACATGATGTGGGGTTACACTGGTCATGTATTCATATATGAACATAGGAAAGTTATGTCTGATTTATTCTACTGTCTTTCCTATTTCCACTTGCCTCCCTTCCTTTCATTCTCCTTTGTCTCATCCCGTGAACTTTTATACTTCCCCTCCCTTGTTATGGGTTATTGGTGTGGGAAGAAGAGTAAGGTAAACTTTCTACTGTTATCCTGTAAGGCCTTCTTTTTGAACAAAGCATTGGCTGGAGGTGGGTGGACTGACAAGAGCCAAAGACCTGGCCCTCTGCAGCTGCAGCTCAGGGGCGTGGCACCTTACTTTGGGAAAACTCTCCACTGGTCTTTTTGCTATGAATGTGAGACAAAATGAGAAATAAACAGATCCAGTTTTAACATCCTGTTATTCATTTATATTCATCCTTTACCTCTCTGCTTGTCCCAATTCCTTAAATTTCTTTTTCCTGAAAAAGTAGTGAGACTTCCTGTGTCCATTTGTTCCACTTAGACCTCCTTCTGTAGCTATGTCTTCTGTTTGCACAGCAACACTGAAAACTGTCCTGGAAGAAGTTACCCTGGATTGTTCTCTACAACATTCAGGCCTCGGTTCTGACCACTGCCTGGCATTTGTGAAAGTATGAACCACTGTGAACCCTTCCTTCCTTTCTTTCTTAAACACCTCCCCCTGCATTCTTAGACACCTTTCTTTTCTATTCTTTTCTTCTCCATCTCTTCCCGAAAGGTTGCTCTTATTCCAACCTTCCTTAAATGCTAGTGGTCTCCAGGTCTCTTCCTTGACCCCCTTTTCATTTTTCTCTTTGCAAGTTAACCTAATATCAGAGTATTTTTCTCTAATCACTGCCTGATCTAAGGATCCACACTAGCTCACTTTCCTCCAGTTCACACATCTATTTAACCATCTAATGAACACTTTTAAGGGGGTACAATTTGAACTATTATGCTCCATAGGAAATTTTGCAATTGAGACAATTGAGGAAAAATTATACAGAATTGAAAACATGTAGGAGATTTTCTTCCAGAAGAGAGGGGAGCAGTTATTTAGTTTGAATAGAAGAGAAGAAAGGGAAATAGATTCTTAATCATTTAATCGCTTCATATTAGAAGTAATTTAATTCATAGTGATGTGATTTTCTTCAGTAAAAAATTGAGTTATTTTATAATATATTAATAATCTTTCAGTTGAAATGTGTTATCCATTTAGAAGCCTCTGCTGCAGTTCAAAACCTGAAATGTTTTAACTCATTTTACCAGTTCGCCACACTTTTTTCTTCTCTTCAGTTCCTTTTCTTGAGTGACTTAGAAGTTGGTAAGCATCTTAAGAGGATCTTTTCTATAGATTATTTAGAGATCATCAGAGCTCTTGGCTGTCTTTTTAAAAAAGTCTCATATATATTAATTAAAACTGTTTAAAGCTAATTATCTAGTTTTTGTTTTACTATTTATTTGTTCTAATTAGTTATATATGACAGTACAATACATTTTGATACATTGTACATAAATGGAGTACAACTGTTCATTCTTCTGGTTGTTCATGATGTAGAGTTACACTGGTAATATAATCATACATGCACATAGGGTAATAATGTCCCATTCATTCTACTATCCTTTCTACCCCCAGATCCCTTCACCTGCTTCTGCCAAATCCAAAGTAACTCTATTCTTCCCTAGCCCCTCCCACTTATTGTGAATTAACACCTGCATATCAGAGAAAGCATTCAGCTTTTGGTTCTTTGGGATTGGCTTATTTCACTTAGCATAATATTCTCCAACTCCATCCACTTACCAGCAAATTCTTGTCTAAAGCTTAACCACTTTATTAGCTGATTTTAAATTTATTTCCCTGTTTCTTACCCTGAACTTTTGTTACTTATGTTATATGTTTTATTTTTGCTTTTATCATGCTGTCTGCATCCTACACAACTAAATGAATTCCTGGAAAGCAAATACTACACATGATGCTAGTTTTTGCCCCCCACCTACTCAGCCACTGATATATATTATTATTATAAAAAAGTGTCAAAAACTTAATCAGAATTCTGATTTTTTTAATTCTGTAGCATTTACCAACCTTCTAGACTTAGAAAATATTCAGGTTTTAGTTGTTGCTGGTTTTTTTCTTCGTCTTCTAAATACTCCATCTACAAGTATTTTCTCTTCATTTCACAAATACCATTTTATAAACTATGCCATTAAGCAGAAGAATTAGGTTTCCTTGAATGATTCTGAAAATGTTAGAATTAATTATTGGGAGTGGACAACTAAGTAGCATACTTAGAAACAAGCTCTGATATTTAAATCTACAAAAATCAAACATCTTTTATGACATTTCAATACATGAAATAAATTGTTATTTAAAGTTCTATGTGCATAAAAGTTTCTCAAAGGTAAAATGTTTATGGAAGTCTCCAGAGAGAAGGGACCTTTTATTTTCCCCAGTAGGGAGCAAAGAAGGACAACCTGAAGCATCCATCAGA
Source organism: Geosciurus inauris (assembly GCA_004024805.1). Taxonomy (NCBI): domain Eukaryota; kingdom Metazoa; phylum Chordata; class Mammalia; order Rodentia; family Sciuridae; genus Geosciurus; species Geosciurus inauris. Next base: position 203,445 of record PVHX01001208.1, on the reverse strand, counting down.
AAGGATCAATAAATGATGCTTCCAGAGGGATATTTTTGGAGAGATAAGGAAGGAAAGGGACTTTTGCCAAGTTTCTTAGAATGTCTGACACTGAATGGAGTAACAGACATTCTAGCCAGGTGGCCCACACTTGTAACTGAAAGATGTGATGGGGAGAATCCACAGGGACATTACCAATCCAATCATGACCATAGGTGAAGACCAAGTTAATGTGATTAGGTAGGAAGAACTATTGAAATATACTCAGCTTATAGTTAAATTTGCTATGCAGGGGCAATGCTATTCATGGGTTTGAACGCAGATCTCATCGGCTTACTATGGTCTTTGCTAAGTGTGAACCAAAAGGAATTCCATAAATATGCACATCAGCATATAGATGCACTGTGAGCCCCTAGAGATAAGAAAACATCCCGAGATGTGACAAGGCCAGGCATACACAGGCCACATAGTTATAACAACAACTACGGATCCTCTGAGCCCATCCATCCCACATCTACTTATGGTCTTATTTCTTCAGAGAGGATAAAAGCCAGAGCTCGTAACAGGGACTTCTGTTAGAGATGATGAGCAGAGAGGAGGTGATCCTCAGAAATGTTGGTGAGAAGGTGTCAAATGCAGACAGCTTGGTTCAAATGATTGCTCAGTTATGAACCAAGAAAAGAGATGGAAGTTCCCTGTACCTCATCATCTCTACTTCATTCATCTGTCACACCCACACCCAGTTACTGAATCCGCAATCATTGTACAGCAAATTGGACACAGAACCCTACCCATACTATGACTCTGACGAGAGATTTCTTTTTAGTATTTTCCAACCCTCACTACACAGTGACAAACTGAACAGCATGAATGAAATAGGCAGACCACTTGAAGGTAGGCAGAGTTGGGGCTGGGCCCATTCAATGTGTGCTCTTCATGTTTAACTGTATTCCAAGAAACAAAATGTACATCATGGATGATTTTATGGGTACAGATATTTGTACAAGTATTGTTCTGGATATTTCTGTAAAGGTATTTTTTTGGAAGATGTTGACATTTACATAAGTAAACTTGGAGTAAAGCAGCTTTTCTGACATAATGTTGAAATTTGTTCTATTAATTGAAGACCTTAATAGAGTCAAGACTGATCTCTTCTGAGCAATAAGGAATTCTTGTGGACTATAACTAAATCTCTTCCTGCATTTCTTATCTTCCAAATTATCCTATGTATTTTGTACTCAGGAGAACTCACAAATGTGTGAGACAAATCCTTTAAATCCCACCCCCTCTAAATACACACACACACACACACACACGCACACGCACACACACACGAACAGTTCATTCTGTTTTTTAGAATTCTAGTACTATAAGTTTCTCACATGTATCACTAATGAAAAATTGTATTAAATCAATTTAAAAAATAGTAAAATACACAAAACTTTTCATTATACATTCCTATTAATCCTCTCATAATGCTTTTTTGCTTTCTTGGTTTTTGACAAAATGCTGTATCTATAGATAACTTATGTTTCCAATTTAGCCATGATTTGACAAATGGAGTCATAGCTCAATCTGCTAATACTTTTCCCAATAAACATATCATCATAAAATATGATATGTATAATTGTGGAATCCACTATCACTTTTATAAAATTCTATTGCTAATAAAAGGTGTCACAAAAGCAGATTATGATTAAGCATTTGATTCAGCAAGAGAGGAACCCATACCGTTGTGAACAGGTACAGTTCAACATGAACATCAGTTGATAGTTACTTTAGTAAGTAAAGCAAGAGTAGAAGAACAAACATGTAGTTTGCAATCTCATTTGACTTTCTTACTGAACTAGATAATAATTTAGAATACTGGAGGAAATTTTCCTTCAATTTTTTATGCTCTTCTGAATGTAGGTATTTTATAAACTTTCAAGTTTAATTTAAATTTTTTCACTTTTTTTTAATCTAGAAAAGAAGAAGAATTTTTTGTTTAAATGACCAGATGCTAACTATTTTAGGCTTTGTGGATCATATAGTATCTGAATCTCAGCACTGAATTCTGCTATTAAAACACAAAAATAGCCATTGGTGGTATTAAATGAGCATGGCTTTTTTCTAATAAAACTTTAATTACAAAACCAGATAGAGCCAGTTTTTTTTATCTTTCTTGACCCCTAGTCTAAAAATAACAATGAGATTAAATCAATCCTTAGTTTGTAATGTTTACTGAATTTTGTGGTCTAACTATCCCCCATTGCAGTCAGTTGCAAACTACCAATCACTGACCCACGAGTTGGGATGTACAGTTCAGCACCACTGTCCAACATTTCCACTGAAGACACAACACACAGAAGTCAACTTAAGAGAACAGATTACAGTAAAATGTAGTAAAATAATTAGGAACTTCTAAATTCCAATAATTTATTATCTCTGTTTTTAATATAATTTAATTGTGAGTATCCATAATATAATTTTCATATATTGTCTGTGTTGAATAATGGACTTGCAAAATTCCTGAAAATTTAGAAATTAGCCCATGTGATCCTGTGTAAGCTGACTCCAACACACCACTACCTTAGAGTCAAGAACCAAATTGGTAGCTGGGTCAAAGCCCTTTGGACTGTCACAGGGGATAGCTACAGGATAAAAACTTTAAAGACATTAAGAGGGACACTCATATAACAATAATAAACAATGAAAGGATAATATTTTAATGAGGCAAAGCTACTTTCTGAGTTGTAATGATTTCCTAGGCATTTTCTATACCATATTCTGATAATTTCAATTGAGTAGCATTCTGGTTTCTCAAGGACTTTCTGAAGTGACTGGATAATATAATTATCATTAAGAAAATGGTTTCTATGGGAAAATAACTCTCAGATTCCAAACAACTAACTGAAAAAGGACCTTTATAGAATAATGACAAGTTCACTTTTGCATGGATAAATTATATTTAGCTAAAACGGGATTATATAGAAGTCATAGTAATTGTTTTTCCAAGTACATAATTCAGAGATGATAATTTTTTTCCAAATCAAATATGACTTAACCTATGTCTTCCTTAGCTTTCTGTGAACCCCCTGCATCACGACTGTGTCTTGTGTTACACATCAACTCTAAAAGTTTTAGCATCCCCCTATTAGGTCCTAAGGATACTGTAAAATAGTTCTTAGATTTATCTTCTTTGAAAGACAAACAATTTGACTTAGTAAGTATGATTTCCTGCTGAGGAAAGTTTTATAGTTGAGATGGTGTAGCATGTCTCAGTCTGAGACCAGTTGTTCTTACATATAGTTCAGCATGTTAGCTGCTTAAAGAAACTTAAGATAGTTATGGAAATGCTTTGCTTGAACAATCATGTTTTCCATATGCACAAGTTTTAGCCTTCTATGTGCAATAATTTCATGAAATATAATAAAAATGAAATGACTTGCATTTTTGTAGTGACTATGATTTGCTTGCTGGGTAGAAAGTACTTACTGTGTTATCACCAAAACCTATTTCTCATCATTTTCAGTAAAATTTACTTCAATGTATGTTTGTGCCAAGTTTCAGGGATCTGGGAATGTCTGTCAAACTCTATGTGTTTATTCAAATTAAGAAATAGCATGACCAAGAATGAATGGTAGGTTCAGGTAATCCTAAATTTTTGTATTTGAGTGTTTATCATAAACCTCATCATCAGGTAAAACCTCTTCATTTTACAGATATGGATAAGGGAGACAAAGGACTAGAATATGTAAGTGATCTGGTCGATTAGATGAGAAACCTACTCTGATTTGAAAAAAAAAAATACTTTTTTAAGTTTTTCATTTGGAGAAGAAGAGTTTATTGATTTGTTTTTAATGATAAAGAATAAAAAATTTTAAAGACATTAGTATGTTTCTTGCTTTAAAATCAATTTGACTTTCCCCATGCACTAACTTCTGTAGATCAAATTCTTATAAAATAAAAAAATAGAGCACTTGATGAGAACACAAGCTACCAAGACATGTTAATAAATCTAGATAAAACAATCATAACAATCTTATCTGCTTTTCTATCGATGATGCATAGTGATTTTCTGAGATACTTCTTTATTGTGTTAGGAGACAAAACGTAAATCTGTCACCTCCAAATAAGCATCATAATATTTTTTTTCAGAATAGTCTTTTAATGAAGGTTTTGGTAAATAGTGAGCAGATTTAAATTGTACACAATTCTCCAAAGTAAATATTCTGAATGCAAACACTATTAGCATGATCTTCCTAATCATGTTTTACCTTAATCTAAAGACTCTTGCACATTTGTGGAGAACAGAGTGAAGAAACTGGGAAAGTTTCCAAGTAGCTGTGCTCTTTATGAGAAAGTCTACATAATTAGGTAAGCAGAATATAGTGTTGCAACTGTTTGTGTAGTTGGCCTAATGAAAATTAAAATTATTGCACGCTGTGCAATAGAGCTGTGCTCACGCTTTAATGTCTGGGAATCACGGGATCTTGATAAAATGCAAATTCTGATTTAAGGGTTCTGGAATAGGGCTCAAATTTCTGTATTTATAGCATGATACTCTTAGCTAAGACTGATCCAGACCACATCATTTTGAGTAGCAAAATCACTTTTCAGTAGTGTTTTAGGTTGGTGGGTTTGTGGTACTTGGGATAGAACCATCTATGGGCATTCAACCACTAAGTTACATCTCAGGCCCTTTTGATTGATTGATTGATTGATTGATATAGGGTCTCCTTAAACTGCCCAGGCTGCCCTTCAACTCACTGTCTTCTTTCTCAACCTTCCAAGTATGTGGGACTATAGTCATGCACCACTTGTCTGGGAAAATCCACTCTTCAGTAATCATTTTTGTATTTCTTGAGTCTTTAAAGAAGGCTTGAATGGGAGGCTATAATGCCATTTGAAGCAGTCAATTTGGCTTGGTTTGCATGGTATTTGTATATCCACACCATTGTGACATATTTTGTAATTTATTAGCTTTACTGCCTCCATGCAGAGTCAGATGGAGACCAGAATTCTAACTTGTGGACTGACTCACCAGTTCAAGGTTATGCGGAAGAAGGATTTGCTTCCTCATGGCACGTTCTTTCCCTTGAAAGATGAAAATATTAAGGAAGAATGTCAACTCTCTCGTAAGATTAAAGAAGGACATTGTGAAGCCTATTGAAGCATATAATTATGCATCCTCTGACGATGCTGTAGTTTGAAAGTAATTCTCCAAGTGAGGATTCTCTGGTGCCCTTTTAAATGTAGCACTCGGTGACTCAGAGACAACTACTTTTATTATGTGTATTTATTGCTAAGCCGTGTGACTATTTATCTTTCAACTGAAGTTCTGGGGTGTATTATAGCAGCTGTGAGAAAAGTGTCATATTTGGAGTGTGTGAGGACTTGAGACTCAAGATAACAAATTCATCTTAAATGCTCTCTGCCTTTGAAGAAGGAAGTTTATAGCAGATTAGCCAGTACACAAAAGCCTACACCACTTCCAGATTGAAGCCCTGCTACTCATCTTAAGTTGTTTTGGTGACATAACTATTGCTAATGCTAAACAACTCTATTAAGAACAAAGACAAGAAGTATCTGCAAGGGTCTTGCTGAGAGACAGCACTCAAATCCCAGAGATGGCAGTGAACAGATTATGCATGTCCTCTCCCAAGCAGACATACCATCACTTAGACAACTCTACAGTTTGCAGAAGTCGTTTATGAAAACAAACACTTTGGAGTCAAGAGGACTAAACTCATTGTGCTGAAAGAACATGACAGGCACATTTTCCCCCATTTGTTATTCTTTTTTGATTCAGTGAGAGTTAAAATTATTGTATCATTTGATTCCTTGTTACTGTCATTTATGTTAAACACAAACGTCAGCATCTTGATGTGTTTTACAAATTTGATAGGCATTTTAAATGATAAAAAATAACAAGGCACATTTTTTTGGTAGCATATCATAGGAGAACTTGTCAGTGAGTACTGTCCTCCTCTCCTCCTCTTCTCATATACAGTATTCTACAAAATAGTTCTAAAGACAGAGCACAATGGTGCATGCCTGCATCTCCAGTGATTCCAGAGGCTGAAGTAGGAGGATGGCAAATTCAAAGCCAGCCTCAGCAATTTAGGAACGCCCTAAGCAACTTAGTAAGACCTGGTTTCAAAAAATAAAAAGAGGACTAGGAATGAATATTGATGGTAAAGTGCTCCAGTACCAAAAACAAACAAACAAACAAAAAAACCCCAAAAAACTAAAATCTCTAAAGTATATATGAAAAATAATATTATGAGGGATTCCCCATATAAGTGCAGAAAAACATTTCAAATGAGTTTGAGAAAAAAAAATACATAGTTGTAAGTGACTTGTTGATCTTAGACACAATATACTATACAACAAGCTTTGTGATTGTAGCTAAATGTATCTAGCTTCTTTTCAGAAAATAGAAGCACATCCTGGACCCAGAAACTCCACTTCTTGGAAGCAACCTAGTGAACCATTTGTGAGACTGACAGCATTTAAATATGTTGCATTACAGTGCTAATTATAATGATGTGCACCTGAAAACCACATGTCCATTCATTTCATGGAATGAAATGTTTAAGAAGAAAGTTAAAAAGTCAAAATGACTTCATGCAAATATTTTTATTGTGTGATAAAAACAAAATATATTTTCATAGTATTATATTTACAATATTTATTTTCTGTAAACATATACAGAACAATTTACTTTCTATTTCATGCACATCAATGGTTCCTTCATACTGAAGGGACATACATGAAACTGACAATGGTGATTCCTTCTAAGACCAGCCATATGTGAGTCTGTAAGAAAATATTTCATGGTAATTGAGAATTTGATTCAAATCCCACTGTTCTCTTTACTTACTAGCTATAACTCCTTGGACAAGTTACTTGATATTTTTCTGTGCCTTAGTTTCTTTAGATCTAAGGTGGGATAATGACAGTACCTCCTTTAGAAAGCTTATTAGAGGATTCCATAGGTTACTATATTTTACTATACCTAATGTATTAGAGATTCTAAGACCCACTACTATGAAACACCATCAATTTCAAATAAGTTAAAATGGGAAAATGTGAGCATCCTAAAATGGAAGAACACTATCAAGGACTTTTAAGGAACACAATATAATGCTGCTTATCATTACATCCTGAAATCTCCATTTTAATGCTAAAATTAATAAAACCATTGCATAAATTAAAGACAGGTAACAGACTTATTGAATCCATCTGTAGCTTCGAAGGTTTATCTGTTTTGGAAAACAATGAAGTAGGCTCTAACAATTTCTGTTAGGTATGTCCACAAGCAGGTACACTGAAATCTCAGCTCTATAACTCAGTCAGCATTGGAGGAGTTAATTATCTCAGGTTCATCCATTGCAAATCCCAATTCCATCAGCATCTGACACGGCAGCTCATGCATTCCACCAGAGGCCCCTTAAGAAAATCAGCTTTATTAACTAAGTACTAAAAATAGGTTATAATCCAGAGCAAACAAGAACTGTTACACAGCACAGCTGTGTTTTCCTTGAACTGTTTCAGAGGCTCTCCAGAATCAATTATCACTAGTAGTCTATTGTACCTTATATTTCTATGGAAAGGTCAGGTTAAATTAATTAACTTTAAGTAACTGCCAAAGTCCATGTAACACCAGTGTCATCCTTCTAATCTAACACGTTTCTGGAATGTGTCTGCTCCCCTAGAATCACAGGCCCAGAGAATGGGTCACACAGTGAGGGCATCTGCTCTTGAATTGATTTCCTTAGTGGATCAAAATTCCAGGCCACTGTGCTTTTGAGACTACTTCAGGCAGCAATAGATGTTTGAGTACAGTGCTTGCTGGGTTGATGCTTTATCATAGGGAATCAAAGCAGGGTGATTATTAAAATGCCTTTTCCTTTGCAAACAGAAAAAGCATCCAAAATGACCTTGTGTAGTGTATTTGAGTGTTTTGATATTCCACATGATAAGCCCTGCCTTCTTGCTGAATAGGCCACTTAGGACAGGAGAATAACCCAATCCCATGGTATTTAACACCCCTCCCCCAGCTCCCAGTCATGATGTTTTACTGCAAATACAAATGGATCATAGAAATTAAACTGAGCTTTAATTGTGTTAACAGTTACTCTTAATCCTTCCTTGGAATGGAGAAAAGGTGGAAAGAAGTGTTTCCCTGGTTAATGGGCAAAGGCATAATGTAAACAATGATTCTTTGGAAGATTAGCGATCCTAAGGAAAGCAATTAGAGAAAGAAAGAACATTTAGACAGAAGCTAATGCATAGTAGCTTGCAGCAGAGTAAAGCTGTGAAGAATTTTATTTCCACATTACAGAGAATCCTTTAAGAGCTTTTGTACTACCAAACAGGAAAATTGAGTTTCGGATGATTCCAAATGTTAAATATGTAAATTATAAGAAAGTGTATCCTAACCCCTATCCAATTTTCTACGTATGAGGTTGGGAATGAAAAGCTATTTTCTTCTCCATACGTATCCAAAATTGAGCACAAGGCCTCAGACATAGTAAGTGTTCAATAAATATATTAACTGTCAGTTGGTTGAAGGGATAAATGAATGAATGAGAAAGTAAGTCAGTGGGAAGAATAAATATGTATTTATTCTTTCATTTCCTTGAAGATAAATACTCGGTTAATTTATATTAACAGATAAAACCTACATAGTCAGCCAGTGGCTCTTTAGTGATTCCCAAGTGATCTAAAAGTATTTATCTAATATATTTTGATCAGGCTGTATGTATGCGGACAATCATTATGAGGTTCCTCTATTATGTAAGCAATAGGAGAAAAATGATGAATCATCAGATTTGGAATAAACTTTTTTTTTTAAACACAAGATGTGTGTTTTCGTTTTGTTTTGGTACCAGGGATTGAACTCAGGGACAATCGACCACTGAGCCACATCCCTAGTCCCGTTTTGTATTCAATTTAGAGACAGGGTCTCACTGAGTTGCTTAGCCCCTCCCTTTTGCTGAGGCTGGCATTGAACTTGTGATCCTCCTGCCTCAACCTCACAAGCCACTGGGATGACAGGCATGTGCCACTGGCAGCAAGACATGTGTTTTAACAAATCACATACATGTTTATCTCCAGCAGAATTTTTGTAAGTTTTTTTGTTTTGCTTTTTGGTTTTTGTTTTACATTTGTAAGAGACAAACAATATATATTCCCAATATCACAGCATAAGTTAACTATAACATTATGTGAGAAAATTCTTTGAGAGAATGTAAAGCAATGCTTCCCAAACCATCTATGATGAAGGGTAGTGGTAGCAGTTTTTCTCCAGTTTTGATTGACAATCTATTGAGCACTGACGTGTTCAAATCACCACATGTCAATGTCTTAACTATACTAATTAATAAACAGATTTGTAAATACTTAATATTACCAGAGACTTGGCTCTACGGATTCCCTAAAGTAGCCACTTTCCCCCCAAAATCCCAACAGCACAGAGAGAATTGGAGGTAAAACAGAAAAGGAATTTATTTGGGTGTGGCTGTACACAGCAGTGTAGCAACCTACAATCTGACTTTGAGATACTAACGGTAACTTCAAGATTATACGGCAAAGAACAAGGGCAGGGGGAAGGAAGTATGCAGAGTCGCACCGTCTTAGTCAAACTGCTGTAGTCGGGCTGGTCATCGTAGTAGGCCTGGTTGTTCAGCATTCTACTGGCACCAACAGGTTCACCACTGCTTGATAGGGACAGAACAATTTTGCTGGCCCTCAGGAGATAATGCCTGTAGACTTTAAGGTAAGCTACCAGGAGAAATGATCCAAAGAAAGAAATGGTCAGAGGAAGAAAATGGAATCAGTTAGGGCAAAGATCGGGTCCTCCTGCAAGTGAGGACAAAGATATCAGACTTAAGTGCATCATTCCAGGGGTCGGAACAGGATGCTGTCAGAGCTGGCGGTCAATAATTTATTGATCCGGATGTCCCTGTAAATCTTGAGAATATCTTCCTTACTTTTTTCTTACCATGTTCAACCTTGATAGAGGGAGAAGAGAGATTAGGTAAATTTATGGGCGGGTCATCCTTGGATAGCCAGCATCTGACACAAACACTCCTGAAGTAAGGAGCTTGTCTACGTGCAGAGTTGAGCAGAAATCTGACCCAAAGTTCAGAGTAGCAAAGGAGACCCAATGCTTCTTATCCTGTTTTCTTATCCTGTTTTCGGATATCTGTGGGCCCAAGTGAAGACCCAGTGCTTTTCAGCAGAAGCAGCTTCTAAGTCCTTGAGAAGCAACCTGCTCAGCCATGACCATCATTTCCCCTGCACCAGAAGTGTTGTCTACAGCAACGCTAATAGTAGGCTGCTCAGCTGCATGACCTCCAGAAGGAGTAGTTTTTAAAGCTCACGAAAAGCAAGTGAAACTGGAGGGTGTATTTAGGTCTTCCCTTGACCACATCAATTTCATTCTTTATCTTCTTGTAAGGTTGTAGGAAACTTGGCTGGGAAGCCTAGTTCTGCCAAATCACAAAAGCAGTGACAGATGACACAGCTGCTGCTACTTAGAATGGCCCAGAGATAGGTTTCAATGACTGGATTGGCTTTGAGCTAGTTGAGGAGGAAGCAAGAGTACATATCAAAAAGCCTGAGCAAAAGAGACGTGAGAATCCTATGGCAGCATCAGGACCAATTTGTACTGGAGCAGATATGATGACTTCAAAAAAAAAAAACAATGGAGGACAAGGTCTTGCAGAATATTGGGGTTTTAAAAATAAGTAAATAGTTATTTAAAGTGCTTAGAGATGCTATGTTTGGCACCTCCCAGTGAGATACATTAAAGCAATGCTGTTTAATATTAAAGAGAAGAGGTTAAAAAGAGCTTAAACTAGCTGTGTGTGTGTGTGTGGGGGGTGCATTCCATAGTTCCAGCTACTCTGGAGACTAAGCAGGAGGATTGTAGGTTTGAGGCCAGCCCCAGCAACTTCATGAGACCCTGTTATATCATCATTATTAGAATAATTTTTAAGAAGGCAGGACTGAGGATGTAGCTCAGTGATTGAGTGCCCTGGTTTCTTTAATTCACCAGTACTGCAAAATAAACAAACCAGCTAAAACAGAGCCCATGCTGGCGTGACTGAAGTGAGATCCAAGGGGAATGGAAATACAACATTTAGGAAAATCACAGTCGGGAAAAGCAAAGAGTAAAAGATTATGCAACTATGAAAACACATACAAGAAATGCAGGTAAAGAAAATATGAAGTAAAAACATCCAAATAAAAAAGCAAGAAATCAAATTTTTTTCTGTTCGTAGATGATATGATGCAATATGCACAAGATCCTATATGTCATACACACAAGCTGTGTTAGAATTAACAACTGAATTCAGAAAAGTTGAAGGATATACAAAATCCTACTACAAAAATCAGTTTAGGGATGCTATATTCAGCACCTTCATGTGATATAAATTAAAATAACAATGCAATTTAGTATCCATAATGTTAAATTAAGAAAATAATACCATTTAGTGGTACATATACACAATGGAATATTACTCAGCTATAAAGAAGAATGAAATTATGGCATTTGCTGGTGAACGGATGGAACTGAAGGCTATCATGCTAAGTAAAATAAGCCAGTCCCCCAAACCCAAAGGCCAAATGTTCTCTCTGATATGCAGGTGCTGACTCACAGGAGATGGGGGTTGGGGGAAGAGTAGAGGTTCACCAGATTGGAGAGGGGAAGTTGGGGGAAGGGAGGAGAGATAGGAATGGGAAAGACAGTAGAATCACTGTAGAACATAACTTTCCTATGTTCATATGTGAATACATGACCAATGTATCTCCTCATCATGTACAACCACAAAAACAGGAATATTCTCTGCATGCTTATGATATGTCAAAAATGCATTCTATTGTCATGTATAGCTAAAAAGAACAAGTAAAAATTTTTTAAAAAGGAAAATAATAAATAATCCCATTTAAATTAGCATTTGTTTTGGTTAATCTGGACTATCAACTTGGTTGGATTGAGAGATACCTAGGATTAAGAGACTTGTGGGTGTGTTGGTGAGGGTGTTTTTAGAGATAGTTGACACTTGGAGCAGTAAACTGAGGAAGCAGACCCACTGTCCAATAGGCCAGGTGTCCCAACGTAACAAAAGGTAGAAGGAGGAGGAAGCAGAGGTGGATACAATCTCTCTTCTTGAGCTGGTGCTTCAGTTGCTACTGCTATTGCTCCAGGACATTCAACTCCAGTTCCTTCACTTGTCCAGGTGGACTCTGACCAGTGAGTCTCTAGGAGCTTCCAGGCCTCCAGTCTTGTACTGGGCTGCATCATTGATCCCTCTTGTTCTGAGGCTTCAGCTTCTTGGACTGAGCTCCTCCCAGTTCCTCTTACTCTCCAGCCTGTAGGTGGTCCTTACAGAACTATCCAGCTTCTGATTGTGAAAAACCAATCAATGTGAAAAGCCAATCTAATAAATTCCCTGAAATAATCATACATATCCCATCAGTTCTATTTCTGTCAAGAACTCTAACCTAACACAGTATCAAATAGAATAAAAGTTTTTACAAGTAAAGGTTTATATACTGAAAACTACCAAAAATTGCTGAAAAAAATTAAAGAAGAATCAAAAGGAGAAGCATCCTTTACTCATGAATAAGTAGAGTTAGTATTTTAAAATGTCTATACTCTCTGAAGTAGAAACAATGCAAATCCTATCAAAATCCCAATGGCATTTTTTACAGAAACTGAAAACACAGTCCTAAAATTTATACATAACAACAGAGGACCAAAATAGCCCACAACATCTTAGAAAAGCACAAGATGGAGGCATCACACATCCTCATTTCAAAATGTATTCAAGAACTACAGTAATCAAAATAGTATGTATAGTTCTGAATATAAATTTACACATTAATGGAAAAGAACAGAGAGCCCATACATAAAGCTTTGTCTATGTTAAATGAAATTTTCTTCAAGAAAATAGTGAACAGTGAAATGGTAACTTAAAAAAAGAGAGAAGATATTTTCAAATTGTATGTCTGGTAAGAAGTTAATATCCAAAAAGTAAAAGAACTCCTAGAACTCAAAAGCAAAACACAAAAGCAATTGCCTAATTAAGAAATGGGCCAAGGACTTGACCAGACATTTCTCCAAAGAAGATACACAGATTTCTACAGGTGTATTGAAAGGATGCTCAACATTACTAATTATGAGGGAAATGTGAATTAAAACTATAATAAGATATCATTTTACAATTGTTATGATAGCCATTAATTTAAAAAAAGAAGAAAATAAAGTGTTGGTGAGGACATGGATAAATTGGAAATCTTGTATACCATTAGTGGGAATGAAAAATGGTGAATTTACTTTGGAAACAGTATGGAGGTTACACAAAAGAAAATTTAAAAATTGAACTATCATGTGATCCAGCAATCCTACTTCAGGATATGTATCGAAAACCAAAATTGAAACTAAAAGATATATTTTTATAGCTACATTTGTTGCTGCATTATTCACAGAAGCCAAGAGATGGATAAAACCTAAATGTCCAATGAAGGATGAATGAATAAAGAACATCTAACATACGTCCAAGTGTTTTTCAACTACAGAGATGAAGACAAACTTGCAATGTGGGAGGGCATGTTTAAACATTGAAAATACATTCTAAGTGAAAGAAGCCGGTCACAAATGGACAAATAATGCATGATTCCACTTTGATAATTGATCTAAAGTGGTCAAACTCATCGAAGCTGAAAGGAAACTGGTGGTTCCCAGGCACTAAGTGTAGGGAGAAGTGGAAAGTTACTGGTAGGTGGGTATGAACTTCTATCACATAAGATGAAAAAGTTTCATAGATTTGTAGAATATTGTACTTATATTTAAGAATACTCTACTGTGCTATAAAAAGTTGAAGAGGGCAATTCTTATGTGTTTTGCTGTAATACTTAATGATGAATAGAAATATAGGAAGCAGCATGGTACATTACATGTGAAAACAGGCAAAGAGTTGAAGTTATGTCTGGGCTTTGGCACTGAGTAGTCATGGTCATTGGAAAATTAGTTTCAATTTAGTGAGATCAGTTTGTGTATAATCTAACCTTAAACATGCCCTGTGGGGCCACTGTGATATTGAATACTATGACATATGATATACACATACACATGTCATATGTTAATCATTAAGCAATCCATTGGATGTTGAATGAACACACATTTATGCTTGTATTTCTTTTTTTAGCATTTTTATTCTAATTGTATTCTAATTATTTCTACGTATCAATAGCATTATTTTTTCTTCTTATATAGCTAACTACCTGTAATATATACCATTTTTCATTCTGAAAATATTTATCGTTCTAAAATTTATTTTATACAAAGGAAGTAAACCTTAAAAGAGGGGATTAGGCTTCATTCTGTGATGCAGTGAACTCGATTTGAACTGGGTGTATATTTTCTTAATGCACAAATCATATGACAGGAAATAGCAGTAATAGTTGTGTCATACAGTCTTGGAAGCACAATACAGCCATACAAGCGTAAATAAAAGTTAAAACAGTTTTGGGGAGTGCCCTCTGTTATTAATAAGCATTATGAACTGCACACTCTCAATACTCCATATTATGTGTATCCAATTACACCTTTAGAGAAAATGTGTGATCCATATCATATTGTACTGGCTGCAAAATTTACTAAAAGTGGGCAGTTAGGTTTTTCCTATCCTTTCCAAAGATCAGCAAACTCTTTTTTCTCAGGGCATTCTCTCACCCAGTAAATAGCAAAAATTCCATTATGATATCAGGGTCTCAATAGTAAGGCTTCACTGAGGCATAGTAACTCAGTTTGTAAGGGTAGCACAGAAAACTGTTCTATTTGAAGATTTCTGGATTAAGTGCTACAAATTTTAAACTCGTGTGTTGTTATTGCATGAGTGCAACACTGTATTCTTGTTTGCTTATCTAGATGCCTTTAGTATCTTCAATTCAATAGATTTCTTTCCTTAAAGACACATATAGATTGAGTTCCAGTTCTGCGTAGTGCTAGGGTGATTTAGTTTACAACAATTTATTATACATTTTATAAATAAATAGAATAGATGAGTGTAAAGTTTTCAATCCAAATAAATCACAAATGTTAAGTTTTTAAGGAGATGGAAATGCTAATTCCCCTGATTTGGTCATTACACATTGTATATGTATATCAAATTATCACACTATACCCCATAAATATTTATGTGTCAATTAAAAGATCCAAAGAAAGTGTGGTGTATTCACTACAGTGGAAGAAAATTCTGTCATTGGAGACAACATGGATGGAACTAGAAGATATTATCCAAAGTGAAATAAGTCAAGCACAGAAAAAACAAATGGCATATGATCTCACTTATGTGTGGAAACTAAAAATGTCAGTCTTGTAGAAGGAGAGTAAAAATACGGTTTCCTGAATCTGGGGGAAAAAACGGGAAGACTCGGAAGGGAAGATACAAAGTTTCAACTAAACTAGAGAATATACTTCAGTGATCTATTACACTGGATGATGAGCACAGTTAATATAACATATATTTCAAAATTGCTGAAACATGTTTTTAACATTTTCACTACAGAAATTGACCATTTGGTGAGATGATACATATGTCAATTAACTTGATTGAATCTTTCTGTAATGCACACATAGATCAAAATATCACAGTATACTCCATCAATACACAAGATTATTTGTTAATTAAATAGAAAGCTAAAAGTTAAAAGAATTAGTCTCTGAACACCCTGATTTGATGTTTAAAATTATAACTGACAAAAAGGAGTTAAAACTTCCCAGGTGTGGCTTATTGACAATTGGGATATTGATCAGATAGAATATAACTGGGGGAAAATAACTACTATAGAAATATTTAGCTATTGATCACTGGAATGTCCCCTAATCCCTTAGTATATATTTTTGGAATGATATTTCAAAGTGAACAATGGGAATATATATTTTGTACGTTTGGGGAGTTTTTAATTCCACAACAATATATAAAAGTCTAGTTATCTTTTTTGCATTTTGTCATTTTTATGTATAAAATATTCTTTAACAAATTTTGAGCTTATATGTTTTCATTTAAGTTGAAGAAAATTTTGCCCTATTGCTAATTTACAATTCTCTAAGAGATCCACACGTTTTATTTAACTGCTTTGGTAAGAAGTTAGTTAAATGCAATATAAGATGGACTCCAGGCTTAATTTTCTGTCTTCTGGTGCAAAACTCTAAACTATTTTTAAAATAGGTGATGTTAACAAATGAGTATAAAGCATAAAGTGTTTTTCTTCTTCTAGAGCAGTAAAAGCCACCTTCCTTATGCTTTCAAGTGCATCACTCAGGACATGGGACCCTTTTTTAAATTTTTTTATTTTTTTTAGTTGTAGGTGGGCAGAATATCTTTATTTTATTTTTATGTGGTGCTGAGGATTGAACCCAGTGCCTCCTGCATGCCAGGCGAGCACGCTACCACTGCGCCATAACCCCAGCCCCACATGGGACCCTTTTTAAGCCTGTATTTAACTTGTCAATTATTCATTATTGATCCCTCAGAATATAGTTTAATGGTACTTGTACAAGTTAGTAGATTTTGCCAATCTTCTGCTCATTGCAGTTTGTTGCATTGTGTCAGTATCAGGGTGGCTCTCCAAAGAGAACACACATGCCTTTCCCCTGGGGCAGGGAGAATCACATGTTGCAAAATATAAGATTTAAAGGTTTCTGATGGTTTCTGTATAGCACTGTAGTCAGTAATAATAAATAAAATAATGCAGAAACCTATTCTGATAAGTAGGAATTAGTGATGTTGATGATGGAAGACTTCTGTCTGCCTCTGAACAAGATTTTGAGTCCCATCCTGATGTTTTTACTATTCAACATTGTACCTTCACACACACCCCCATCAAAATCTGCCAAGCCATTAGCATTGGAGAGATGGCCTTAATCTCTGTGTTAATGAGTTTGTAATGTTGCTTCTGGGTTCCCCAAAGCATTGTTATGCAGCACACAACATTAAGAGGTAAAACAGGCACTTTAAGATGAAAAAAATAATAAACTCTGAGGCGAAATGAATCTTGTTTTTTCCATAATTCCTGCTAATTGATGTTGCTGTATCATAATGTTCCATGTTTTAGGCAATCTATAGAATAAGAGACAGTGTAAAGTTTCACCTCTAAAAATAGGGTCTAATTCAGGAAGGCACAATTTGCCTCAAGTGTCCACAGAACAGATGGATAACATATCTACAACGCAATAAGAATGCAGTTGAGGAAAGTATTGCTATAATTGAGAATACTATGCTCTATTCCGGAAAAAACACTATCATCTCTGAACCCATGGAGATGTTAGAAAATAGTTTTTACTTTTTTTTCTGATTTGCATGTGTGAAATAATATAGACTTCACTCTGCCATGATACTCTCAAATGTGTGTGTATTTTAGATTAATAGCAATAGTTTTAGAACTTATATATATGGTAACAGTTCTCTAAAAGATTTGCCAAGCAATCCCTGAAAATGAAAACAGGTATATTTAAAAGGAATGGTAAGAAGAGGGGAAAAAAGAAACAAGAGGAAGAGAAGAAATAAGCCATAAGTATTTTGTTCATGTACTGGAGTGACAAAACATACACTGAAGATAATTTTTTATTTTTTAAATGAGGACGACCAGGCATGGTGGCACATGCCTATAATTCTAGCAACTCAGGAGGCTGAGGCAGGAGGATTGCAAGTTTGAGGCCAGACCTTGAGATCAACTCAGCAGATCCTGTTTCAAAATAAAACCAAAAAAAAGGAAAGAAAAATGGAAAAACTACTGTATTTGCCATGGAATTCTAATATCGAGTGGAAGTATTCTTATTAGTATTCCATTTTTGTCAGTATCTGTTTCTGCTGTGCTGGTTTCTATGAGATTTAGAGCAAATAAGCACCAGAAGGGCTCTTGCCCCAACAATGACTGAACATACAACTGCCACCCACTCCATTCACAGTCATCATAAAAGCTTCCATGTGCTATACACTTCTACCTTAAGAATTGCAAGATTTCTGTGTTCACTGTACACACTTTACATAGTTTAAGATAATTCAATGTAAAGACTTGATGATCTTTGACCCCACTGATTTCTTAAATGACATGTGTATCATTTTGACCTACTATTTTTTTTTTGTAAACCAAGAAGTCCAATGACAATAGGCTCTGATATTGCTTCCTGTGTAAACACCAAGACTAGTCCTATATGTGGGTCCTTCTGTAGTATGTGAGTCTTCACAGCCTAATTACATGTACAGGTTTGTTCCTTACTTTTAATTTCCTTGACTTCTATATTGAAGGGTTTATAGAAAACTTTTGAAATAGACCCCTTGGGATTAGTTTCAGTTGTTTAAAGAGTGTATTCTTGCTTTTCTTACTTTTCTTACTTGCTTTTCTTAATATCTTGCAGTACAGAAGCAATAAACCTAATTTTTTTCCTACTTTTGTCTCCTGACATTAGACTTAAAATAACATTCTGGGCAAAAATAGACATTCATGCAGGTGACCATTAATTGGACTGAATTGAATTCTAGTGACATATGACCTCCAGTTTCTCTGGACTCCTAACTACCCAGCTTCTACTTCCCCTAAGTCAATTTGTAAAAGTCATTTATGTACCTGATGTATCCCTCCTCAGACTCTTAAGTGGTTTGGAAAGAATCATGCTGTCTTCTGTTTCCACCACAGTATCCAGCCTTGTACCTTAAACACAACATGTATGCAATCACTGTTAGGTGGATTAATAAACAAATATGACATGTCAGCATTTCACAATTTGGAATCCCCATATCCACACAAATGTTTAATTGCTATGTAATAATTCTCTGTCAATAGTTGGAACCAGGAATTATACCACAAAATTGCACCTTACAATCACATTAAAATAGTATAAATAAATAGTATAATAATAGATTGGGCTGGGGTTGTGGCTCAGTGGCAGAGTGCTTGCCTAGCATGTGTGAGGCACTGGGTTTGATTCTCAGCACTACATATAAATAAATAAAAGATCCATTGAAGACTAAAAAATATTTTTTTAAAAATAATAGATTATTTACTCTTTACTATTTATTATATTATATTATTTAATATTAAACCATTATTGAATAAAAAATAGTACAAGAACAATTTTGTCTGAACAGATGACTGGGAAGAAAATTGGAGGAAAGTGTTCCTTATTAAGGCTATTTTGTGTTAAGAAGTTGGCTCAGTTGGTCCCAATAAAATGAAAATCAGGGGTGGGGAAGTAAATGTTGAAGCAAGAATTTGTAGTAGAAACAAGACCTTACTCTATTAATTTCTCATCTGTAAGATTATAGGATTATCCTGAGTAAGGGTCTTAAAATATGCTCCAGGGCCAAACCTTGCCTGTTGCCTATGTTGCAAATATATTTTCTTGGGTTCCTAGCCATGTTCATTCATATGTGGATTGTCTGAAGGTGTTTTCACTCTAACAGAGTTAAGAAGTTACAGCAGAAACTCTGTGGTCCATAAGCTCTTTATACTTCCTCTCTAGCTGTACAGAATTGTGCCAGATGCTGATTATGCAAATCAAATGAAAAAAAAAAAACATGAATATTCCTTAACCCAGCACCTGGCACATAGTAAATCTTCATATGTTTAAAAAATTACTACTATTATGGCAGGCCAGTTTTGGGCTAACTTCAGTTTATTGCTTAAGGTTCTACTGTATGAAATAGTACCTACTAACCACATGTACCTCCTTAAATATAAATAAGAGTTAAACATAATTTAAAGTTCAGTTCATGAGGCACACTGTCCACATTTAAAGTATTCAAAGTTTCATGTGGCTCGTGTATTGGACAGAGAAAGTCTCTGTTTTTATCATGTCAGAAATTTCTGTTGAACATGTCTAACCTAAGGTCTCAAAACTGACAATTTTGTTTGTTTGTTGTTTGGTTTTTGTGGTGTAGGGGATGAAACGCAGGGTCTCCTACATACTAGGTCAACACTTTACCACTGAGCTACGTCCCCAGGCCAAAAGTCTGGGTCTTTTTCATACTGAAATATATTGCCTTTTGGCATTGAGAAATCAAAAGACATGAAATAAGCTAATAAACTTTCAAACTGTTTAGATATAGAGACATCAGAATGCATGTAATTCGAACAAAGCATTTTAAAATACTTAAAAACCTAGAAATTTAGATTTAAATAAATACAAATCGTAAGATATGCTCCAATACAGTGTTCGGAGATAAGAAGTAAAGACAGATTTCTGTCATCATAATCCTTATAGGCAGAGATCAAGAAAGCTGGCTTTGGAATATAGAATACTGCTGAAGCCACAGCTGCCAAATACTGATTAGTTTTCAACTTTGGCCGATAAACTAGAATTACCTGGAGGTCTATCCAATGAGTCCTGATGCCCACACCTGGAGATTCTGATTTCATTGTGTCTCATGTTTGAATGTGCCTCCAGATCATGTGTTAGATACTTCCTTATCCCCAGTGCAATGGTGTTGGGCGTCTGGCATAATGGGAGGTGTTGTGTTCATGAGGACTCATAGGAAGTGCTGAAGAAGATGCCTACAATCCCTGCTGCTCAGAGGCTAAGGCAGGAGGATCGCAGTACAGGGACAGCCTGAGCAACTTAGCAAGAAGACCTTGTCTCAAAATGGAATTTAAAAAGGGCTGGAGGTATAGCTCAGCATGTATGAGGCCCGGTGTTCTAACCTCAGTACCCCCAGAAGTGAGGGGTCTAAAGAGTGGTGGGTTTCCTGTCTTCTGTAATGTGAAGATCTAGTGTTTATCCTCTTTCCCTTTTTGTCCTTGTGCCTTTCATCACAGAATGATGCAAACAGTAGTTCTTCACTAGAAATAGGATTGCCAGGACCTTGACCTTGGACTTCCTAGCCTCCAAAACTACGAGGAATACATTTCTGATCTTTATAAATACCCAGTCCCAGATAATCTGTTATAGCAACACAAATAGACTAAGATAATTGTGATACAGCCTGGGCTTCGAGGCTTTTAAAGGATCCCCAGTAGATCCTAATAGTTCTCAAAGTTTGAAAAGCACTGATGTAGAACTGCTGTCATCATTTTGAGCCTAAAGATGTAGGACTCGGGTATTCACATTTAATTCAATATCCAGATGATTTTAATTATTGGCTTAAAATGATGGTAATAAATTCTGTAGGTATTTGTTATAATGGGAGAAAAGGGGGTAAAACAGAACATCTAGCTTCTGTTTATGCCAAATAAAAACAAAGTGCTGCCCAGCAATAGATCCAAGTGTGGTGCCAGGATCAGTAGCAGCAGCAGCATCTGGAACTTGTTAGAAAAGTAACCTGGGTTCTATAGTCTGAATCCCAGCAGGTCATCTTTTAACAAGCCCTTCCTGCAATTGAGTCTGATGCAAAGTTCAGAAATCACCACTATAGATTGCTTAATGGTACCCTCATGAAATCTGATGGTATTTTTTAACTCTCATATTTATAACATAAAACCGCTTTTCTACTTTTCCATACTATTTGTTAAATCACCAATACATACATACATATTCAAGTATGCCATAATATTATATTTACAAATTTAAATGATATCACACAATCTTATTCTCAAGCTAGTATTTAATAATCTAAAACTCAATGTTGTCAGTTTTTTTTTTGCACTGTCACTGCATCTGTTAACCTAAACAGAATAAATCATCTCTAACCTGCAAACGTGATATTTATATTTGCATTTCAATTTTGTTCATATCAAAGTAGAAGAGAGTACATATGTGAATAAAGTGACTGGATCAATTATGTGGTGCTTGAATTTCAAGTACCTTGGTATTGAACAAAATAATTTTGATGGGAACAAAATTCAGTCTGTAAATGAAAACTCAAGTTCTTTCACAAAGTCCCTCAAGCTATAAGACATTCTAATGTAATAGTTTACATAGCAGTGTTCATCATTCTACCTCCCTAAAGCTAGTTCCCTAAAAAGCCACGCTGAATGACTCTTTAAATTTTATTTTGTAATATTCAAGAATGCACGTTAACAATATTGTTAGAGAAGATCTGCAAGTTCTGCTTTAATGAACTGATAGCTGATGATTAATGCACTGTATCCCCGTAGACTTATTTTAAAAGCCTAAATAATAATGCACTCTTTAGGAATGGTAAATGACCTTGTTAAATTGCTTAATAAGAATTTTTTTCCATCCACAGATTATGCAAAAGCAAAGTTCAGTCAGACTTGTGTCTGATAAATCACAACATTTTAAACTATCGTGGAATGGGTTTTTGAGGTTTCTGTGTGTATTGATTCCATCTATTTATAAGTTTGTATAGCAGATTCATGATATTTCTTAAGGGATCCGGAAGCCCATTATGTGTAGTAAATGCTCTAATTACTTGTATAGCCAAATCTTACAAATAATGACTTTGTAAAAAATCTGTATTACACCAGATGAAAGCAGATATAGCAAGTGGTAGACTCCTTTTTTAAAATCAAAAGTGCCTTCCCTCACCCCACACAGCATTGGCCGCAAAAGCAAAGATAAGCATTGTTCCAAAGGTAGAAAGGTTCCTCTGGGCCTTTATAATCACTCTAACCATGTTTGACTATTTGGTCAGTAGCACTATAAACTCTGAAGGCTTCATTTCACACACCACTTGTATTTACTTGACCTACATTTCTGAGTTATTGGCATAATAAAGGACAATATTTTATGAGGACATTTTTAGCCTTGAGTACTAAGCCTCTTAGTAAGAAGATACAATGAAAAGAATTAAACAAGGTGACAGAAAGGAATAAATAATGGAATAGAAAGCTTTATAGTTATCTTCAGGCGTACCTGCTGCCAGAAGATTAATTTGGAGTTATATAATGGGAATAATAAACCTGTATAGTCTTTTAGAAAATGAATAGTCGTATTTGATCATTTTACTATTATTTAAAATATTGTCATTTATTGAATGCTCATGATGTGCCAAAGATTGTGGTAAGCACTTTACATGCATTATCCTATTTGATCTTCGAATGTATGCATTTTATCCATATTTTGGAAATAGAGAAAGCAAGGCTCTTAGTGATTAGACAAGTTTCCAGGCTCACAACCAGGATTAGAAGAGCAAGGATTTAAGAAAGGTGAGGCAAATGGCTCCAATTCATAGATGATGTAATTGATGCTCAGAGAACTTGTAACTTTAAGACTCTTCATCCAATGCAGTCCTTTTTAACCAGGGAATGGATATGAAAGGAATGCCTACCTAGTCAACCAATCAGAGCTCATGGTAAGAATGAAATGAAACATACCATTATTATTATGATGATGGTGATGGTGATAATGATGATGATGGTATTAGGTATTGAACCCAGAGGTGCTTAACCAATGAGCTACATCCCCAGTCATTTTTTATTTTGAGACAGAGTCTCACTAAGTTGCTTTGGGCCTCACTAAATTTCTGAGACTGGCTTTAAACTTAGGCTCCTCCTGCCTAGCCTCCCAAGCTGCTGGGATCATAATCATTCTTTTAAAAGATCTGGTATGTTGAAATCAGATTTTCAAAATGGCAACACAAGGACTAGATGAGAATTGAGTGAACCAAGTGTGTGTGCACACATTATGTGCACAAGATAAGAGAAATGCACACAAAAGCATATATACTGGCAAAAATATTGTCCTTACCTGAATTCCTTTGTGAGGAATTGATTGAGGAAATTTTCTTTTATACCCACGGTATGATCTAAGGACCAGCATCATATGCTTCATCTGGAAGGTTGTTTGAAATGTAGCATCTCCCCCCACATATCCTGGATTGGAATCTGCATTTTGAAACAAACACACAAAAGTCCCAAGTGATTCAAGGGCACATTAATGTTTGAGAAACTTGCTATGTTCTTACTCAATCAGGGTTGGCCACTTCTTTGTGTCTATGCAGATACACTAATAGCTGCTGGTTTTCTATCTTTACTGGAAATATGAGTCTAAGATTTAAAATTCTAGTCTGTCTGCATCAGTTATGCTGACATATATCAACTGTCTTCTTTTGCAAGTCCTTGTCCTTTTTATGAGTAAAATCTTTGTTGAATACTTCTCTTCTACTACTCAGTAGGTTCCTGTTTCTCATTATTAAAATTCCCCAAACTCTTGAGATAAGTGCCATTAGGTTAAACACTGACTTGCACTGGGAAATACAAGAACCAATAATTTTCGACCATTCCCTATGTGTTATGTGCACACATTGGTTTTATTTCTTATAGCCAGTGATCATAGAACAAAGACAAATATTTAATATGAGCATTTTGACATTTATTAATTTATGCATTCTTCTATACACTCAGCAAATCATGAGTGTCTATAGTGATCAAGAGACAACATATTACAAAATAAAATCAAACACATTTTTAAAATAATGTCAATGTTTTATTTTAATATCTAGTTTGATAAAATTGATGTAAATGAGCAATGGTGAAATCCAGGGGAAAAGTGTTAATTAAAGTATTAGTGTCTATGTTTTTGGTTAATAAAATTTCTAATGTAGTATTGTAGGTTATTTTGCTTAGATAAGAACTCTAATATGGTTTCTCAACATGATTTTATGCTATTGGCCTCTGGGATTTTGAGGGCAGTGGACTCTATAAATATTTGTGTATTTTCAATTATCTAAACCCCTTTGCAAGCATAGTAATTACATATTTTTCACATGTTTGTATACAAAGTGAGGTAAAGTCAGGGAACAAAGAGAAAGTGGGCTTTTCACAATAAATTAAGTGGAGCACAATGTAGGATGCTATGGTCTACCTTCATTAGGTTCTGGAAATCCTGAAATCCATGGAAACCACTTGTAATTGAGCTAACTGTTCAGTCTGTCTTGAAGTTAGGTGTGTCTTAGGTCATTAGAATTGTTGGCACAACAGTCTCAGCTCTGTAGTGGCAGATGTAGCAGGATCCATGCAAGCAGGAAGACAGCCTCTGGGAGGACCCTAGAGGGAGGCAGCTGCTTTACTGTGCAGCACTACCTAGGCTGTAGGATGACAGCCTCCAGGGCCTTTTGGCTTCTTCTAGTCTAAATTACCTTCCTTCAGCAAAAGTCTTTGTGCTAGAATCCCACATATATAGGATAATGGACATGAAAAGAACTCCTTGCTCAAATTTGGTACGCGATGTGACAATAGGGGGAGTTACCAGTGGCCACCCTATTAATATTGAGACAAATCAGTGGTCAGGATTGAAAAAGGAAATTTTTGTTTGTTTGTTTCTGTTACTTGTTTTCCATTCTTAGAACCCTAGTCTGATATAAGATTCTCACATTAGCCCATAATATTCTGTGATGATTCTTACCACTTTTTTTTTTTTTTTTTTGATACCAGGGATTGAACTCAGGGGCACTTGACCACTGAGCCACATCCCCAGCCCTATTTTGTGTTTTATGTAGAGACAAGGTCTCACTGAGTTGTTTAGCGCCTTGCCATTGCTGAGGCTGGCTTTGAACTCACAGTTCTCTCCTGTCTCAACCTCCCAAAGTGCTGGGATTACAGGCGTGCACCACCAGGCTGGGGGATTCTTATCGCTTTTGTCACGTTTTCAGTATCACAGCTGTTACACCTACTGCATACATCTTAGGCTTCTAATCTGAGCTTCAGAAACAGTGGAAATACACTTTCTCTGGTACAGAGAATGCATCAGTGATGCTTCAGTGGTGGCACTACTTCTATTCCTAATTACTTGTACAGAGAAGTTTGCATTAAGGAATTCTGCATTCTTAAGAATTTTTCTTTTCTTTCTTTTTGGTGGTGCTGAAGATTGAACCCAGTGTCTCACACAGCACTTTATTCCTTCACAAAAAGGATTTAATGTCAATATAAAAAATAGTTAGCATTTCTTAATATAAGAGGTACTTAGTGGGCTGGGGTGGTAGTTCAGTGGCAAAGTGCTCACCTCACGTGCGTGAGGCACTGGGTTCGATCCTCAGCACCATATAAAAATAAGTAAATAAATAAAATAAAGATATTGTGTCCATCTACAACCAAAAAAAAAATTAAAAAAGGAGGTACTTAGCTATTTGTTCTAGAATCTACTCTCTTTTCTGTACATTTTAAACAACTTAAAACCATAGGTTACACTTGTAAAACAGTAAAGGGATTCTTGAGCACATGTGATCAGATGGTCTAACTTAAGCTTTAGGATTCCTTTGATTTAACTGCATAATGATGTCTTAAAGGCATGCGTGGCTTTCCTGAAGCGTGAGTAACCTCTTTCTCATACAGCTACTAGAACTTTCCTTACATCTCACTGGCCATGAGTGTGTGGGAAATGCTGTGCAATCTTTAGTGTGGAGCTAGTTACCTCAATCACTGTGCCCAAGGGAAGGGAATTCATTGGTTAGACAAAGCAAATTTTCACAACCCCCAAACATTCACATTTCCTAAAATGGGAGAAAGAGTAGGTCCTTGGAGTACCACCACAATATTTGTCACATCTCCTATCCTACTGAAGCCACATCTACCTGTGGCTGTTGGAAGGACTTTTTCCAAAGTACACCATCTGGCTTTCTCAGTTCAGGCTTACAAAACAACAATACCTGATCGATGATTTCAGCATTCAGCTGTTTTAAATCAATTATATGTTGGTCAAGTTCCCGTTACACACATTTTAATTAATTGCACTCATCTAAATTTCTACGTGTAGGGGTTTACCTGTTTTCAAGGTCATATGAGAAATGTTAGCAAATTATAGCACATTAGGTGATAGGAGTGAAAGTAGGGGATCAGTGTATATGCACAAGCCTCTAAATGAAAATTCCCACTAACTTCTGAACACAGCAAAATTGTGATTTTTCTGAATTTTCCAGTTTATGATGACAGAATGTATCGATACACTTGAAACACCTGCACTGTGTGTAGCATGGGAAAAAAAATGAACTTGTTTGAAAGCCGTCTGTTCCTTTGCCTTCCCAGATGCACTGAGGATGAATACAGGAGGCTGTTCTGTGAAGAGACTAGTGAGTTAGCTAACCTCATTGGCTTGGCTGGATGAACTGAAATATTTTTGTTTGACCTTGAACCCATGGGGTTTAACCGCTTTTTTTGGCTGCCACATGCTGTGTATTTTAAGCACTGCAAGGTATAGAGGTATCTTAATCAAATGTATACCATAAATCAGCCATAAAAATAAGCACTGGCAGATTTGCCCAGAGATGAAAAGGAAGTAGGACAACTAAATAAGAATCAGGCAGCAAATCTAAATGGATATTACTACGTTCTGCCCCTTTTCATTTGGTTTGACAAGAATCTCTGAGCAGAAACTCTGAGTGCAGTTACCACAGACAAATGTTCAAATCCCCTTCTCCGGGCCTTCCCTGGAGCAGCAGAAAGCCTTTGAGGTAGAACTGCCTTGGGTACAATGGCTGAAATTAATATGTGATATGAGGTAGAAGTTGGAGAAAATGCGTGTAGGCCTGGCTTTGAAAACTATTAATAAGATTTTATTAAATCTGACGATGGAAATGTTAGACCTAATACAGTCAGAATGCTTGATCTGTTTCCATTCCCAGGAGCACTTTGATGTTGGCAGTGTAGATGTCTCGCTTCTTAATTGATGTTGATGTGGGGACATCTGTACTTATCCAACTGATGAAAAAGGCCAGGAATTAATAACTGGAATAATCAACTTATAAAAGTAGGCAGCATTGTATGCTTTTAAATATTTAAATATTAGTTTGCCTAATAAAAATATTAATTAATCTGTAACATATAACATCTATCAGGTCAAACTACAGGCTGCAGGCCAAATTCCTTTGACCACTTATCTTTGCCAATAAACTTTAATTGTAATACAGTCCTGGCCATTTGTTTACAAATTGCTGTTTTGGCACCAAAAGGACAGAGTTGAGTAGTTATGACAAAAAAACATTTTATCACAAAGCGTAAAGTTTTAGTAGCTGGTGCTTTATAAAAAAAAGTGTGCTCGACTTCCATCAATATCAACCTTTTTCAGATTCTTTTTGCATAAAAAATGTATTCCTGTAGTTGTTAATATATTGTTTCCTCATTCCTTTAATTTCCTAATTTTTAACCCCTAAAGAGCCTCCAAATTTCAGAGAATGTTTGTGTCCCAAAAAAGTGTGTTCCAAGTGTTTCCTTTTCTTTTCTTTTTGAAGTTTTGATACTTTTCAAGTCAAACTCTGTCTGAAATTATTTCCCCATTTCAGCAGGATGCAGAGCATGACATCCTCCGTGTCCCGGGGAAGTGCAGCATACATAATGCATGAATCTTCAGGAAGATCTGAGCCTTTGAATACACAATTAAACTTGGGGCTTAAAATGGAAAGTGCCACGTTTGGAAGCAACTTGAAGTTTCCCAAAATATTTGTTTGCAGTTTAATTTCAATAATTAACATGGATTAAAACATTTTTCTTATCTTCCAGTTCCAGCAGTGAGGTCAACACCTCATTGCTATAAGAGAAGGAAAAAAATATATATATATACACACATATATATATATGTTTTTGGAGCTTTCCGAGTCCAAGCTAGCAATCATATTTCAACAGCAGCCCTATGCAGGGAGGAGAACCCTGTAGGCCTTTGAGCAGATGGGCTTTCTCCTTGACATGGTGTGAGACATGAATGCTCTATTGCACGGGCCACTGACGAGAGCAGAGAGAGGAGAAGCTGAATGTTCCCTTTCATCTGTGTGACCATACAAATGGGGCAACTATGGTTCTCCCTTTATTGTTCTCAGTCTTTTTCTATTTATCTTTCCAAACTCAACTAGTTGAGAGGAAAGATAAATGCGCACATGCATAACCCCAGACTCCAACTTCAGGGCTTTCCTCAGGCCGCTTTTTGCCCTAGACTTTCTTCCTGATGCAGAAGCGAACGTGCAGACAGACTATAAAGTGCAGTTTTACTGAAGGAAGTTCTTTGAGCTTTTGCAATCCCTTGGAGCAAAACTGGCTTGGTAGCTGTTTTTCATTTTTTCATCTCTCACCTCTGTTCCTTGCTATTTACAGAAATGATAAATTTTAGTTCCAGGTGGCATTGCTACTTAAAAGAACCCCTTCCTTAAACTTAAGCTATGAAAGCTGAAGCTTACCTTTTCTGCCCCGACTAATATGTAGGGGGGGCGATGGCTGTGATGTCTGCTATTCTAGCTTCATGATATCAAATGGGTTCTTAGATCTCTTGAGATGAAACAGTGGGGATATACAATCAGGGAAAACAGAAGCCATGTGGTGTTTACAGATTAGCCCTGTTACTGATCATTTTTCCCTGTGAAGAGACAAGCATAGAGCTGCACCATAGTTGGAAGCTGAATTAATGATGCAGTCCAGGGATGCCACCTAGTTAAGTGGAGGAGAAACAGAAAGAACACGTGTGGAACTATAAAGTTTGGGGACGTGGATATCTGCCCCATCCATGCTGTCTTAGTCAATTAGGGCTGCTTTAACAAAAATATCATGAACCGAGTGGCTTGTAAACAACAAACACTTATTTCTTATAGTCATGGAGGCTGGCAAGTCCAAGATGAAGAGGGCTAACAGATATGCTGTCCACTGAGAGCCCATTTCTCATACACAGTGCCTTCTCTGTGCCCACCCAGTGGAAGGGCCAAACAAGCTCTCCAGGCCTCTTTTATCATGGCCCTAATCCCACTTATGGGGATTCCAATTTTCTAACCTTTTCAGTTCTCAAAGGCCCTACCCCTTTACCTCTGTCAATCACATTGGAGATTAGGTTTCAACATATAAATGGGGGGCGTGTATATAGGTGCTCAGATAATACAACCTGTGAACATGCATTTGTAGTGTCTGTTGTAGGTATGACTCTTTCTTAGTACCTGATGATGGAGCATTTGAAGTTTCTTCTTTAAACTTAATCCCTCTCAGAATTGCCTCTCCTGAGCTTTATTTTTATTTTATGCCCTTGACTACTTTTTTAAGTTCTCTGAGATAAACAGTCTTTTGGATTCTATTTCTAGGCTTCCTTTGAAAACATATTTTAAGGCTACAGCCTCACATTTGTTCCATGGCTATTTATTAAGTTCCTTTGTGCCAGTTGTTCTCCATTCCCACCCTTCCTTGCTTGGCTCTGTGCCTTGGGAAGCTGAGCTTTAGCCTGAGTGGCTGGGCTCTATTCACCTCTGTCTTCCATTGGGTTTGGCCAATGGGCAGCATTGACAGGTGAGCCAGGGTAGGAGACAGCTGAGGTGAGAGTATCACCCCATTGCCTCACTGTTGCTGTAGACTGTATGATTGGGGCCCTTCTCTGTCCTTGAGGACTGCAATTTCTTCCAGGGACTGCCTGCATAATGTTGTCAGCCTTCGCTGAGCTCCAATGCCTCTTTAACCTCCCAGTTTTCTCTTCTGGTATTAGATTGTAAGGACTTCGCACCATAGCTAATTGCTAGATGCCTCAATACCTTGTTGATTTCCTTAATTCTGTCCACACTTCCTTTCATGCAGAAAAATAAAAATTCTTCTCGTTTGAATAAAATGCTATTTTCCTCTAGAATCTGAATAGCACAATAAAATGTTCTAGGTACTATTCTACACCTGGACTATTCTCTGCCATAGTCCATCAAAACCTTTCTGACCAGGTACGGTGGCACACACCTGTAATCCTAGTGGCTCAGGAGGCCGAGACAGGAGGATTGCAGGTTCAAAGCTAGCCTCAGCAATGGTGAGGCCCTAAGCAATTTACTGAGACCCTGTCTCTAAATAAAATACAAAGTAGGGCTGGCGATGTAATTCAGTGATTGAGTGCCCTTGAGTTCAATCCCCAGTACCAAACAAACAAACAAAACAATATGTAGAAGCAAATAACTAAATGTAAAATATTTTGATGGTGCCATGAAGCAACATATCTAGATATATGTAATGGTTATGGTACTATAAAATGACCAAAAAAA
Organism: Geosciurus inauris; assembly: GCA_004024805.1. Classification (NCBI taxonomy): domain Eukaryota; kingdom Metazoa; phylum Chordata; class Mammalia; order Rodentia; family Sciuridae; genus Geosciurus; species Geosciurus inauris. The sequence continues at coordinate 172,588 of PVHX01001208.1, read as the reverse complement.
TATTAAAGACAAAGTGAACATTAATGAGGGCTAAGATCACATTACTGTAGTGTTTTGTTGTTGTTGTTTTGTTTCATTTTGGTTTTGGTACTAGGGATTGAACCCAGAGACGCTTTATTACTGAGCTACTTTCCTTTTTATCTTTTTGTTTTGTTTTGAGACAGGGTGTGGCTAAGTTGCTGAGGCTGGCCTTGAATTTGTGATCTTCCTCCCTTAGCCCTCTCCCCACCCACCATTCAGATTACTACAGTTTGAAATATTGTGGTGAAGGAAAATTCCATGAGAACATGACATGTGACCTGGATGCTGCATTTCCCCTATGAATAGAGACCTTGTTAGGTGGAATCACATGAGAACACAAGAGAACTACCTCACTTACTTTAGCTCCATTTAGAACTACCTCCCCTGAATCTTAATTCTAAGTCTACCATTTCTATTTCTTAGTGTTTGGTGATATTTCTAAATAGTCACTTGAGTCAATTTCTAAGCTTCCTTTGAACCATATTTTAAGGACACTGTCTCACATTGGTTCAGCAGTTCTTCATTGAGCATCTGTGACTTGTTCTTCCTCATTTGTCTTCTCAGATGTTTGGAGACACTAGGAAAAACAGGCCCACCAGTTGGAAATACCCTTCTATATTCAAGGCAGAAGGTGATGGTGGCTTGGGCTGGGGAGCAATGGTTTAAAAAGGAGTGAGTGGTCATATTTTGCATTTATTCTGAATTTAGAGTCAATAGAACTCCTGGAGGGTTATATGAAAGATGAGAGAAAATAGGGGAGAAAAACTCCAAGGTTTGTGTCCTGAGAAGTGGAAAGGATAAGATGGTTTGCAATTACAGTGGATTTGAAGAGAAAATCAGAGGTTCACATTCCACGTGTTAATTCTAAAGTGTTTATTGGTATTCAAGTGGAGATGCCCTAGAGGTAATTGAGTTTGGAGTTCAGAGAAAGGGTCTGGAAAGAAGATAATGTTACCTAAAGCCAGGGACTGAGGATATAGGAAGGATGAATGTAGGTGGAAAAATACAAGGATTCATGGACATAATCCTGAATACTCCAATGTCTAAACTTCAATAGCTGAAACAAACCCAGCAAAGAAGCTCTGAAAAAATGATCAATGAGTGAACAATAGTAGGAGAGATTAATGTCAACAAATGCTATAGAGTATCTCTATTGGTCTGTTTTGTTGCTATAACAGAACACCTGAGACTGGATAATTTATAAAGAAGATTAATTTATAAAGAATTTATTAAATTTATAATTTATAAATTTATAATTTATTTGAGCTCTTAGTTCTGGATGCTGGGAAGTCCAAGAGCATGGTACCAGTGAGGGCTTCATGCTGCTTCAACCCACGTTGGAAAGCAGAAGGTCTGTCAGGTGCCCGTGAATGAGACAAAACACAAGGAGCAGACTCGCTTCATAACAAGCGGTTCTGAAGGTCAGTAATCCAGCCCTGAAAGAGATGAGACAGATGTGCTCCTATGAGAACAGCATTAACTCCTTTTGAGGGAGGAGTTAATCATCTCTTAAAGGTCTCGCCATTATTCAACTTGTTGCATTGGGATCAAATTTAATATATGTTTTGGTGAGAGCAAACCAAACCTAGACTGTTTTACACCTCATGTAAATAATTTATCTTAAAGATGACAGAATTTGTCTTCTCATATAATGAGGACTGTGTAACTTACATTCTTCCACTTATGCTTCAACCAGCAGAAATCTCAGAACCAGGTGATACATACACACAAACACATTAACTACCTATGGAAGTATATTCACACACATATGTCTCTGTACTGTACACATATACTTATGTGGTATATACTATGTATGTATGAGGATAAATAGACAATAGACTTCATTCAGTTCTGAGTTTGGTGACACATTCTTATTAGATACCTGTTCTCAAAACCTCAGCAAGATATAAATAAAATGAATTAACATCAGAATACATTATAGTTATTGCCACAATTTATTACTGTAAAGATTCAAACATGATCTAGATCAGCTGATAACCCCTGAGGCAGAGAAAAGCATACTGAATCCTTCCATAGAGGCATAAGCTACCACTCTGTTTACTTTAGAAGCAAATTGTCTTCTTTATCTCTTAGCACAAATGGTTAAGAAAGCCTTCGGGAAGGACGAAATAGTGCCTTGGCAAGTGGTGGGGCTCCAGGTCTGCCCTGATGCACACCTCCCTTGGAAGATCTTTTCTGATACATGCAGGAAGGAAGAAGATGGGAAATTCTTCTTTCTATGGGATGTGATTAGTGCAGTGATTCTGATTTTCCTTGGCATAGCAAAGAACTGGAATCAAAATCCACAGGATTAAAACAGTGGAAATACCAAAGAAGACCGCAGCTCCATGGAGAAGGGAAGGATGGCAAGGAGTACCATTTCCTCGTAAAGGGATGCTACTTCTGAGCAGGCTGTGGAGAGAGTGCATCTTGTCACACACCACTCAGTGATGAATTCCCTGAATGTTCCAAGTGCCATTGTAGGCAGGTTGAGCATGTGGTTTGGGATGCCAAAGAGTGATATTTTTCAGCAACCAAATAATTCTAGAAGGAAGGGTAAATTATTTTGAGACTATGTTGTAAGCAAATTCATAGAGAAAATAACAGTGTTATCAAAATCTCTGGGATATCATGAAGGCAGTGCTAAGTGGAAAGTTCATTGCAGTAAGCTCATTAATTAAAAGAAAAAAAAGTCAACAAATAAATTACTTGATACTACATTTCAAAGCCCTAGAAAAAGAACAAACCAACACCAAAAGAAGTAGAAGACAGGAAATAATTAAAATCAGGGCTGAAATCAACAAAACTGAAACAAAAGAAGCAATTCAAAAAATTGACAAAACAAAAAGCTGGGTCTTTGAAAAAATAAATAAAATTGACAAACCCTTAGCCACCCTAATGAAAAGAAGGAGAAAACCCAAATTACTAAAATTTGTGATGAAAAACGAAATATCATGACAGACACTACCAAAATACAGAGGATAATTAGAAACTATTTTGAAAATCTATACTCCAGTAAAATAGAAAACCCTGAAGACACTGACAGATTTCTAGATTCATATGACCTACCCAAATTGAACCCAAGGAGGTCATACACAACTTAAACAGATCAATTTCAAGCAAGAAAATAGAAGATGCCATCAAAAGCCTGCCAACCAAGAAAATCCCAGGACCAGATGGATTCTCAGCCGAGTTCTACAAGACCTACAAAGAAGAGTTAATACCATTTCTCCTTAAACTATTCATTGAAATAGAAAAGAAGGGAACCCTTACAAACTCATTCTATGAGGTGACTATCACCCTGATACTAAAACCAGACAGAGACACATCAAAGAAAGAAAATTTCAGACCAATATCCCTGATGAACATAGATGCAAAAATTCTCAATAAAATTTTGGCAAATCATGTACAAAAGCATATTAAAAAACTAGTGCACCATGATCAAGTGGGGTTCATTCCAGGGATGCAAGTTTGGTTCGACATACGGAAATCAATTAACGTAATCCATCACATCAATAAACTTAAAGATAAGAATCACATGATTTTATCAATTGATGCAGAGAGAGCATTTGACAAAATAAAGCACCCTTTTATGTTCAAAACACTTTCAGGGATGAGTAGGGAGAATGAGTGTTGGGCATAGTAACATAGCTCTTGGTAACAACCTTGCCTAACCATAGAAGACCAGGAAGTCACTGAGAAACACTGAGAACTGATGTAAAGGTGGGTATGGGTAAAAAAATCATGGCTTCTTTGAGAACTTCCTTGTAGAGAGGGTTTGCTTCTAAAATAAAATAGGTATTGCATGTGTACACCACTACTCCACATGTTTTCTCCTGTCTTCTGTCCACTAACAAGGAATAAATTGCCAAGTAACTTGCTGAGGAATGATTTCATGGAGATAGAAGATGAATACAGCTTTTTCAATGTTAGAAAGTTAGTTTGAAAAAAATAATATGGTGTGAATGCTCAAAGCTCGCTGATTCTCCCTAACTCAACTTTTTATTTCTGCTGATCTTCAGGGGACAGCTAGGCACCACAGAAGCCATCATCTCTGTTGCTTCAGGCCAGGTCTATTGGGAGCATCTCAGGAGGGAAAGGATAGATGTGATGGCTTCCTGTCACAGAGTTGGTAATATTTGTTGAATGACTTTACAAATCAGGTTAATGAAAAACTACAGTTTTTAGTTTACTACTGAAATCTATTTGTCTTTTTTTTTTAGTTTGCCAACTCACATTAATAACTCAATTATTAGATCATTTACTTAGTCTATCAGTCAACACATAGTAGTTCACCAAGTGCTAAAAGTTATGACCTTTCTGGGAATGCTGTAGTCATGTAGTAATCATTAAAGTGTTCTTGATAAAGGAATCAGGCAAGAAATAATAAATCCTAATCAAAAAGAGGCTGATACAGGTACAACAGAATCTCAAAGGGCAGGACTGGATACGTAATTTCAGGGCCAGTGTTAAAAAAAAAAAAAATCATGAATGTTCCTTTGTTGAAAACATGCTAAGAATTTCATGGTGGCTACAAAAGAACATTCAACCAAGCACCCTGCACAGGAGAATGATCTGATGATCTCTGTCTCCATATGAAGATGCTAGAATGAGTGGCATGTGTTTTGAGGGGAGACTTGGAGTTTGCTTGTCAAGTTTGGGATAGGGTGGAAATAAACAGAACTGCAGATTTTACCTTTTCTTTTCAACTATTAAGAGACAAATATAGTAGTCAGGAAATGATGATCATTTCCCATATTGATGGAAGGAGAAAAATAGTGAGCAGAGGAGTAGAAAAGGAGAGTTAGGAACGGGTCTTGACTGTCCTTTTGGTCATGCTAAGTAAAGAGAACAAATATCACACTGTAATACTATCTTCTCTTTGTTTTACTGAAATTTAATGTACAAAAATTGTGTAAATTTTAAGTGTACATTTGGATGATTGTCTATGTGTGCATATGCCTTTAATCTCTCACCTGTATGAAGCCCAGGACATTTTACCATACCAGAATCTCCCACTGTGTTCCTTTCTGCCAGTAGCCTACTCCTCCATAATCCCTGTTCTGATTTCTGTTACTCTACATTAGTTCGGGCTTTCTTGAACTTCATATAATGAGATTATAGATTATACCCTCTTCTTTCTGTTTTTTCAAATTACATTTTAGGAATAAGTTCACAGTCATATTTTCATTTGATACTTATAGTGATCCTATAAGGAAAAAGTTTTAGCCCTCTTTTTTACATATAAGTCAATAAGCACTCATAGTTATGAAATAACATGAGTCACTAGGTTAATAAAACCGAGGCTCAGAATCCATTCTTCGAACTCTAAATTATATTTTCCCTCCATATTTTAGTAGTTCCCCTTTTTTTGTTCCCCTTTTTTTTGCCCCCCTTTTTCCCTGCTTTTTTCCCTCTACTGCCTACTTGGGCATTTATGATGAGGCAAGTGTCAGTCCATAACTCAAAAAGAACTGGACTTCAAATTTTGAAAAGTTAAAAACACTTGTAAAACTTTAACATTATCATTACTAATTATATTGACCTTATTCATTATCATGCTACAAATAGGAAAGTGAATTAACTTACTGAACATATTATTTCTAAGTTATTAAATGCTACTTTTAAAAAATGATGGTGTGAAAACTTTTTAAACCAACAAATGGAAAAACTGTTGTTGTTTTTATTTTTTAAGAAGACAAAAATTTCCAGTACTTTTACTGGTCTTTCACTGAAAATATTTATTGGAATTTCTCATCAACCATAAGAAAAAAAAATTATCACTAAAAGTAGATAAGAATATACAACTTCAGCTGGGCGTGGTGGTGCATGCCTTTAATCCCAGCAGCTCAGGAGGCTGAACAGGAAGATTGCAAGTTCAAAGCCAGCCTCAGCAAAAATGAGGCACTAAGCAACTCAGTGAGAGTCTAAATAAAATACAAAATAGGGCTGGAGATGTGGCTCAGTGGTTGAGTGTCCCTGAGTTCAATCTCCAGTACCCACCCAGGCCCGCCCCCCAAAAATGCCATCAAAAACAGGATAAAGGCTATGTAAAGAAATTTGGTTTATATCTGCTTATTGGGGTTCTCTCATTATAAGTTGTCTGTTTTTTTTTTTTTAAGGATGGAGTTATCCTCAAAAGGGGAATGTCAATGTCAATGTTCAATCCCCAGGACCAAAAAAAAAAAAAGAATATACAACTTAATTCACTCCTGATTTTAACATATATTTGCTGTGGTTTTTTTAAATTATCTTTTTGTTATTCAGTTTTATCACAAACCATTCTCAATTTCTTTGGAAGTGTCTTTCCTGAAATGTAGGCAAAACACAGCCTTAACTAATGGGGAAGGAGATATCAGAAAAGGGTTCAATAGGAAATAGTGGAAGAAATTAAAACTGAATTAAGGTGTTTCACAATATTTCTAAGCTTGGGTATTCAATGGATTTTCTTCATGTGATAATTCCATTGTACTCCATGATGGCTTAATCAAAGGTTTTAGAGAAACATTTTTTTACAAATACAATTTCCTTCTTGTTCCACTGTCTTCCAATACCGCAACCCCTGCTCTACCCGCCCTTCCATTTAGGTTCAGTTATTTCATACTGACCTTTGTCCCTTGAAGTAGATCCTCAATTCGTACTTCTCATCTTACCCTCAATGTTATTTTTAATCAATTCTTAGTAATTACAGGATCATCTTGTCCTAAATAGCACTGTAGAAATAACAGAACTCTGCTCAGCTCAGGAGAGTAATTACTGCCTAATCTGATCCTATTCAGAATAGCAACATTTCTTCCGAATTCTTCTGAGAAAATAATCCTCTACCAATTTTACCCATGTAGCCTGATATTCATTTTGTTTCTAACTTTGATGCCTCAAAAGTAAAAGCAATGTAAAATCAATAAAGCCACAGGTCTAGAGGTGACAGTTTTCAAATGAATGCTGTCTATTACAGTTACTTAGGGAATCTCTTTTATGACTAAGACTTAGGAACACTGTTGAAATGTCCTAAGGGAAAGTACTATGCAATTAATTGAACTTGTTGAAATTTCTGCCTTCCGTAAATTGTCGTGCAAAGATTCCTTAGAGATGGACAGCCAAATGAGGAACAAACCAACTTTATCTTGCAGTTTTAGGAACCAGTAAATTCATACTGGAAAATGGAGTGATTTTTAGTTATTCAGCAACATTGAAATGTCTTCTAAAAACTGATGCTTCTAGCAGTTTTTTAGTGTTCATTCATTTACTCATTCATCCATTCTGAAAATATGTTTTGAGAACCTGACGGTCACAGGTCTAGGCATTAGAGAGAGAAAGAGAATGAGAGAGGCGAAGAAAAGAATTTTTAAGTTTTTTCTCATGAAGCTTATAAAAAAAAAGGGAAATGGGTAAGAACATCAGGCAGTGATGAATGATGGGAAACGGAAGCAGGGCAGTGAGACAAGGAGGGTCCTCTGGGACTATTTTAGGGTGAGCCACCCGGAAACAAAGTGTAAGGCAAGCGTAAACTTGGCACGTTAGTTAAACAGAAGAATGTTTATATCTGGATCCTTAAGATAGAAAAAAACAGAGTAGAACAAAATGAGAGAAGAGAGACTGACCTGTGTCTGAATTTTATTCCAATTGCAGGGGCAACATATAGGAGGGCTTTGAAGGAATAGCATTGGAGGAAAATAAAAACAAATCTGATTTTTAATGCCCAAAATATCACTTTCTATCAAGTGAATAAGTCATAAGAGGCAAAAGTTAAGAATGCAGAAATGTTAGACCAGTGACCTTCAAGGCGGGGATGCCACCCTTGGGGGCGGTCCGTTCTGCAGGGTACTCTGTTGTATGGGTTTTTTAAGGGAATCCACTTGTAATGTCTCAAATTCCGTATGTGTTATTTTCTAAAGTACTTCTTCCTGGAAATACTCTATGCATCTTCTTTTTTCTCGTGTTTTAGCTCATCATTTACAAGAGAAAGGCTCACTTCTAACACACTTAGAATCCACTGTGGTGCACTGCTCTGGAAAAACCTTCTAGGACACCCAACCACGGGACATTTAGAAATCCCTGTTTGGAAACCAAAACAGTGAATGATTCTAGTGTGTTAGTTAGCCTTCCATCACTGTGACAAAATACCTGAGAAAATCAACTTAGGAGAGGAAAGATTTGTTTTTGGCTCACTGTTCCTGCGGTTTTAGTTCATGGGCACTTGTTTCTGTTGATTCTGGGCAAATGGTGAGGCAGATCATGGCAGGGAGTATATTGTTAGCAAAGCTGCTCATCTCATAGTGTTAGGAAGGAGCTCATTTCATAGTGTTAGGAAGGAGAGGGAGAGGGAGAGAATGCTCCAGCAACCCAGGACAAAATATACCTTTCACAGGCACACCCCCAGTGACATGCATGGTCCACATCCCTGCCTCCTAGAGTTTCCACTACCTCACAACTGCTGGGGCACCAAGCTTTCAACACATGAGCTTTTGAAGGACATTTAAAACCTAAACCATGATATCCAGTTATGGAATAACAAATCTTTTTGCAAATCAGGTAATTCCAAATTCTCCCCTTGAGCAACATTGTTAAAAAGCATATTTAGGTAGGTCACAATGTGATTATTGGCATATAGAGAGGCACAGTAATACTGCTGTATCAAATCTCCATTGTCTTACTCATTTATCTACATATGGATTTAAATACGATGCTCAGTTCTTAATCTAGAAACAAAAAAAGAATTCATTTAAAGTCTTATAGCATTGATAATATTTATTCTGTTATTTGATCAGCTCTTACTTTTTTTTGATCAGCTCTTATTAATAATAATCACAAGAAAATTTTAATACATGGAGTCTTATGACCACAAGAGATTTTTTTCCCCCTTACTTTTGCTGTTTAGGATCACATTTAAGTGAATATACTGAAATTTGTTTCTCCATCCATTGTTTAAGGATACTTGAGGGATTTCTGGTTTTTGGTATTTTAAATAAAGATTCTATGAACATTCACATACAACTCTTTTTGCGGAGATATATTTGTATTTCCCTTGTGTAAATACCGAGGAGTAGAATTTCATATAAATTAAGTATATATTTAACTTTGGAAGAAGCTGCCAAACTGAAGTAGCTGTGAAGTTTACACTCTCACTAACCATGTGTTAGAGTCCTAGTTGTTCTACTTACTTACCAAACCTTGTTATTTTCAGAAGTCTAAACTTTAGCCTTTCTTAGTACAGGGTGATGCCTCTCATTATCATTTCAGTTTGTATTTTCTTGATGAACCGTGATTGAGAATCTCTTCATGTAGCCACTCATGCACATTGTTTTTGTCAAGTGTTTGTTGAAATCTTACACCACTTTTATTTCTTGTTTATATTTTTTATATTTTTATTTGTGCCGATTAGTTATCATGTTAGGATACATTTTGACACATTATATGTAAATGGAGTATAAATTCTCATTGTTCTGGTAGTACATGATGTAAAGTTATACCTGTTATAATAATGTTTGGTTCATTCTATTATCCTTCCTACCCCCCTATCCCCTCTCCTCCCTTCATTCCCCTCTGTCTAATCCAAAGTAACTCTGTTCTTCCCTGCCCCACCCCTTATTGTGAATTAGCATCCACATATCAGAGAAAACATTCAGCCTTTGGTTCTTTGGGATTGGCTTATTTCGCTTAGCATAATATTCTTCATCTCCATTCATTTACTAGCAAATACCATAATTTCATCCTCCTTTTAAGGTTGAGTAATATTCCACTGTGTATATATACCACATTTTCTTTATCAATTCATCTGTTGAAGGGCACTTAGGTTGGTTCCATAGTTTGGCTATTGTGAATTGAGCTGCTGTAAACATTAATGTGGTTGCATCACTGTAATATGCTGATTTTAAGTCCTTTGAGTATAAACCAAAGAATAGGATAACTGGGTTAAATGGTGGTTCCTATTAAAATCCCAATGACATTCTTCATGGAAATAGAAAAAAAGAATCATAAAATTCATTTGGAAAAATAAAATAACTAGAATAGCCAAAGCAATACTTAACAAGAAAAGTAATGCAGGAAGCATCACAATACCAGACCTTAAATTATAGTACAGAGCCATAGTAACAAAAATGGCATGGTGTTGGCACCAAAACAGATACATAGACACAGAATAGATACATTGGCACAGAATAGAAGACACAGAGACAAACCACCATAAATACAGTTATCTCATACTAGACAAAAGTGCCACAATCACACATTGCAGAAAAGATAGCCTTTTCAACAAATGGTGCTGGGAAAACTGGAAATGAAATATGTAGCAAAATGAAATTAATCCTCTATCTCTCACCCTGCACAAAACGCAGCTCAAAGCTGATCAAGGGCTTAAGCACCTAACAGAAGAAAATAGGCCCAACTCTCCATCATTTCATCTTAGGAACTAACTTTTTTAACAAGATTCCTAAAGCACAAGAAGTAAAATCAAGAATCAATAAATGGGATGAAATCAAACTAAAAAGTTTCTTCACAGCAAAGGAAACAATAAAGAATGTGAAGAGAGAGCCTACATAATGGGAGAAAATCTTTACCACATGTACCTCAGAACATTAATTTCCAGGATATATAAAGAATTCAAAAACCTAACACCAAAAAAAAAACACACAAAAACCCAAATAACCCAATCAATAAATGGACTAAGAAACTGAACAGATACTTCACAGGAGAAGAAATACAGTAAGCCAACAAATACATGAAAAAACATTTTTTATGCCACTTTTTCAAATGGGCTATTTTATTATTATTAGAGTTGTAAGATTCTTGATGAATTTTAGGTGAAGTTTTTAGGTGTGTGCATTTGAAATATTTTCTTTCATTCCATGGCTTGATTTTTACTTTCTTAAGGAGAAATTTTGAAAAACAAAATTTCACCTTAAGTTAAATACAGTTTATCATGTTTTCCTTCTATGATGAATGCCTTTTGGACCCTAAGGAATCTTTGCCAACATAAAGAATTATCTCATGTTTTCTTCAAGAAGTTTTTTCATTTTTCGTTTGAACTTGTATCTTCAATACATTAGTATATGGTGTAATGTGAGAATCCAGGTTCAATTTTTTAATATCTTTTCTCATATAATAACATGGCATTTTGAGAATTGATTGACCATGTATGTATGGAAATATTTGGGACTTTTTATGCAGTACTAAAAACTAATTAAAATATATCTAAATATATGTTTTATCAAAAACACCACATTTTCTTCATTAATATACTATATTTGTATAAATCCTGTTTCAATTTTTCAAAAAGTTTTCACTAATTTATGGGGATTTTTTTTGCACTTCTATATAATTTTTAGAATCAAATTGTTGATTTCTATTAAGAAGCATGTATGTATTTTCATAGGAGTGGCACTGGATCTACAGATCACTTTGAGGAGAACTTCCATTTTAATAGCACTGAGTCTTCTATTCCTTTATATAGCTTAATTCCATATTTTGAGGGGCTTCTTTAGTTTTGCTAAGCAATATGTTGTTATTTTTACCACAAAGTTCTTTCATATCTTTGTTACATCAATCTCTATTGTAAGTATTTTAAACTTCCTAATGATTTGAAATGGTGTTTTAAAAATAGTTTGTTCAGGGGTTGAGGTTGTAGCTCTATGGTAGAGCACTTGTCTGGTATATTTGAGGCACTGGGTTTGATCCTCAGCACCACATAAAAATAAATAAATAAAATAAAGGTATGTACATCTGCAACTAAAAAAATTTTTTAAAAAATAGTTTGTTCATTTGATGATAGCATTTTTACATCTATCATTATCTTATAATATTGATAAACTGCTTATTATTTCTAGTGACCTTTTGTATATTTACTAGTTTTTTATTTAATACAACCATGTCCTCTCCAAATATAATTTTATCTCCTGCTTTCCTACTGTTTCTTCTCTCTCTTTATTTCTTGCCTTGTTACACTATCCAAGACTTCCAACATAATGCTAAATAGAATGATGTTTTGAAATGTTGATTTAAAAATTTGAGACTTGTTTTATGACCCAGCGTACTTTAAATTATGGTGCATACTTCTGGTGTAATTAAAGTGAGCACACCTTCTCCTGCTGTTGGTAGAGTTCTACAAATGTCATTCACTACAAATGTCATAGCTTTCTTCCAATCTTACATATCAGATTTATCATCACAAATATTGATCTTTATCTCTGGTAATAGTTTCTTATAGAGATACTCTCTGATATCATCACACCAACTTTCTTATGTTCACTTGCATGCTATCTTTTTCTATCCATATGCTTTTAACTTTCCTCAGTTTTCACATTTAAAGAGCACTGCCTAAAGGATTTGCATAGTTGTTTCTACTTTTTAAAAAACATGTTACAGTATGTGCATTTAAATTTGTATGTTTAGAAAGTCTATATATATTTAATGTAATAATGGACACATCTAGATTTAAGTTTACTACCTTGCTCTTGGTTTTTTATTTGGCCATCTATTCTGTTTCTTTCCCCTATTTTTGTATTTTTTTTTTTTTGATGAATTGATTTTGATATTGAAGCAGTATGTTGCCTTGGGTCATCTGAACTTTTAAACAATATTAGGTCTTCTAATCCACAAACCCAGATGTCTTTCCATTTCATTTGTTTATGTCTTCTTTAATTTCTTTCATTAATGTTTTGTAGTTTTTCAATGTACGTGTCCTTTACCATTTTAGTTAAGTTTATTCATAAGTATTTTATTATTTTATATTATTATAAATAGAATTATTTTGCCAGGTGACTTTTCAGAAATCCTATTGTGTGTAGAAATACAACTTATTTTTGTATGTGGATTTGTATCCTATAACATTAATGAACTCATTTATTAGTTCTAATGGGCTGTTTGCGGAATCTTTGGGAATTCCTATATATGAGATAAGCTGTAGTTTTACGTATTTTTGAAATCATGATAATAGGTCATAGACTCCTTCTTGTCATATTCTCAAACGTCCTAGGGTCTAAAGCAGAGGAACCCCAGCAACAGCTGTTTTGAATATAGAAAATGGGGTGTTTTCAAACAACTAAAAAAATCTATTACATAATAGTGCCTTTTTTATTCATTCAGGGTCCCTGGGAAATGAGTCATAAAAATATAAATTTTTCTGTGTTTCTAGTGAAAAATATTTTTAACAGCTGGATTTTCAGAAGTGAAATCTTTGGCAGCTGATGTGGGATTAGAATATAGAAATAGCTCTAACAGGAAAAGTCAAGGTTGGCGTCCTCTTACACAGAGAAATCTTCATGGGGCTTAAAAAGATCGAGGTTCTTACTTTTGTTTTACTTCTATCTAGTCACATAATCTTTGTTAAGTCATCAATTGCCAGGGTTGTGAAAATCAGGTTCACCACTAATTCTCTATAACCTACCTCCTGGATGCCACTATATCTTAGTGTGCAAGGTCCTTTGGGTCTCTAGTGTCTGTGGCTTTTAGCTACCATTTGCACTAGGTTCTTGCTTCTTTAGGCATACCACTAAGTCCCTGCTAAACCACTCTTTGATCCTTGTTCAAATCTGGAGTATTTGTTGAGGATGGGTTATGCTTAGGAGTCTAGCTTGGGGGTCCAGGGAAATGACAGTCATTTTCCATTCTCTGAGGTCTCCCTGTCATCGAAATGGTACACTGCTGCTCCGGGCCCTTCTAGCAAGGTGTCACAGTCTTACCAGTAAATTCTTGATTTTTCATATGCCTGGAAGAAACAGCTAGTTCCCCTCTTGGTCATGGCAGAAGTCCTAAAGCAATACATTGCAAACTCTTGTTACCTGCTTAAACTCAAATAGTTCAATAATTCAGTAATATTCTTTCTGTACCAGTTTATGGGAAAGTATATTTTAAATCTGTAAAACCCTATCCCAACATGAAGGGACTTTTTAAAAAGATGTAACCTGTACTCATGAAGGGTTGGGGAGACATGTAAGCATGAAAATGTAAAAGGCTATAGGATTCATTAATTGGAACTGAGCATCTAGAGAAATCCGTACCTAGGAGTCAACTCTCCAATATTTTTTCAGATTCCTTCACTCTGTTGCGTTGGCCCCATTTCCCCCCATCATTTGGTTGTTAACTAGGAAGCCTTTTCATAACAAAGGCTCATGGGTAATAGCACTTCTTTTCCCAACTTCTATGGCCCAGGCTACATGTTCATTCTGATTCTGGAGCAGAAATTTTCTCTGCATGTTGTTAGCAGGCTCTCCAGCCTTCAGAACTGTAATGTAAGTCTCAGCTCTGACATGCTTTGGGTACTTTATGCATTACTATTATCAATAAGATTTATTTATTTTTACTCTAATAGTTTCCTTTTTGTGTGGGAACCTCTCAATATTTTTCTATATATTCAGGTGTGTTTCATGAGCTGACATTGAAGAAATTGCAGTCAAGCTCTCTCCTATAAAAGTCAAAGACACTGATTCTTAGAAGCTCTCATTAGCCACAAAAATCCCATCTCTAATGATCAGGTCTTTTAAGCCTTCTCAGGGAACATTTGTGATGGCAAATGTGGCTAAGGTTATTCAGATGTCCTTTCAAGAGGGTGTTTATACATCATAGGACTGGAAAAAAAAGTCCTTCCTGGTGTGGGGGTTGAGAGATGGATTTCAAAGTCGAAAGACTTTCTGAATTAAATGGGAACCAGCACAGTGTGTTCAGTTTATCTTTCTAAAAATTCAACACTGAACGAACAAGTTTATTTTTGCTTAAGAAAATCTTTGTATTAGTTTGGGGGTAGATTTCCTAATTGCAAAGGTATTTAAAGCACAGAAAAGAAGAAGAAAGAAGAGCAAGAGGAGGAGGGAGAAAAATATGACTAGTTATAGGAGCTACTGTAGTGTACTTGGTGCATTGATGCCTAAGTTCATGCCACAACCAAAATTATCATCCCTGTTATATTCCATTACCCCAGAATTCATATTTGTGCAGAAAATACTGCCTCTGGGAGGTATTTTCCTTTCATTTTTAATGTCAGGAAGGTCCATTTTATTTCAGACAGCAAATTTGTAGCATAGATATACAACCTGTGATAGAGCATTCTTAGACCTAGGCTGGAAAGCAATTGCTAGTAATAGTTCAAACCATTCTAACTCTTATGTGATTCTCTTTTAGAAAAACGCTGCATAGTAACATTAAGATCTATGTGAACATTAGTGAATTCTGTTTCTTTGTCTTTCTTCTTTTGCTTCTGTCCATGATTTAGCAGTACATCAACACATGTTTTAAAGTGTTAGAAATGTAGCAGTACTAGAAGTGAAACCAACATCTATAAAACCATTTCTAAAGTCCACAAGGATCTCTTAAATTATCTCGGTATATGCTATCCACTGATATTTATGTTTGTGAGGTTGAGCAAGGCAGTTTTGAAAAATTACAGTAAAATTGATCTTTTCTTCCCTTTGAAGCTAAATGAAAATACTAGCTCCAAGTAGAATGTGAACAATTTAGTGATAGTGCAATTTTGCTGATTGTGACAAACTCCCCATAGGCCTCAATATTTCAGAGTTTGAACATCTTGCACCAGGATGAATTTTAAACATGACATTATGGAATTGAATCTGGATTGAATGGCCACCATGTGCAACTCAACACCTTGCCTTTCTGTGTGGTGATTTCTCACTTTTAAAAAGGCTTTCCTATGTGATTTTTAAAAACAGGGCAGATTTTACAACCCCCACTTGAAACATGGGGAAACCAAGTTTGATATGACTTCAGCATTCTGGGTGTTCATCAAAAAAATGCAAAAAGAAAAAGAATAGAAAATTAATATCTCATCAGCTGATGAGCTAGAATAAAGCTAGAGATCCTCTCAGGATTAATTCCCTCTAACAAGAAACTTCATTTTGGGTAATGAGATAAAACTATAATAAAAAATAATAATTAAAAAACCCCACATCTCTCTTGGCCTGATTTTTCTTCTTTGTAAAAGAGTGATGCTAAATCTTTGTGTATTCTCTACTATCTAACTTGTAGGGGTCTTCTAAGGTTAAAATGAAATGGTATAATGTTAATGGTTTCAGATGTTTGTTAAGTGTTTCCAAATCCCTCATCTCTGGTCTCCTACACCCAGTCTTTCTACACTCCAACACAATTCCCAGAACAAAGATGTGGGTTTCCTGTGTGTTGTATTAATTTTTGTCAGATTTATTTATACCTGTGGCTTATCTCCTACTGGAGGTCCTTCAGTGGACTACCCATATCAGTTTCAAGCCTGTCCCTTCAGCAGGAAGTGTGATGCCTTGAATGGAGTCGGTGATCCCTGGAGTAAAGAGAAGGATGAATACTTGCCCCTTACTAGACAATTCCAGACCTCCTGGTTCTACCAGGTATCCTCAGAATTATTTCTTCCTGTCACTTTATATAGAATAACTCTTGAAAGAATTTACCATCTTCTTGGTGTTCTTTTTCAGAAGTTGTAATGCCTTGATTATTCCTCTTTATCATCTTCCAGCTTTAATGCATACCCACCATTAGATAATTGATTGGATTTATTCAGTTTTGTATTTCCTCACAATACTAAACATAATATAATTTTAAGACTCCATGAATTTTAGTTGAATTAACAAATAGATGTCAGTATGGTTGCCAGTCTTGAATTAGGGTCTACCTCTCACTTGATTGTTCTTCAAAGCCTGATAAATATAAATGGCTTTGTATTCCTCAAGCCCACTTTTCTAAAACAGACCATAGGCTTGCATTTCTCTTTTGCTGAAATATACCCTTGCAGATGAACCAAATGGCCAGGATAACTTTGAACCCCTAATGCCACATTGGTGATTTTCTTAACTAGGCCCATTTTAAAACTCTGAGGAAAGGATAAAGTAAAAAGAGTTAAGGTGAATTTCCTGAGTGCTTTCACTTTGCCAGTTCTGAAACCCCTTTTCCTTCACCTGAGAGTTCAGTGACTCTACACCTTTTCTAAATGCTCAGAACTCCCCATACAAGGGTGGTCCTGTTCACCTTGGTCTAAAATGGGACCAAGATCATTCCTAGCAGTTGTCCAGGAACTGTTCTACAGGATAAACTGCACTTTGCAATAAAAGCTAACCCCAGCTTCTAAAGAATCTGTTCTTAAAAGCTTTTTCTCTAAACTATTTCAAACAAGGATGGAGCATTCTGCAGAAAATATAATGCAGTAAGATTTGAAAGAGACCAGACTTTCAAAAGTGACCCAGCAATGTTTGGCAGAACACTATTTATTTGACATTAATGGGGGAGACCGTAATGTTCTTGTTTTGAATTCTGTCTTCAGAAATGGCCTTATCAAAATAATCCTCCTGCATCAGCTTAACTGCTGTTTGACAGCTGATCAAATGTGGAAGTAACCAAAGCTGAAAATACTGTATTTCTGTACCATTTTGGCATTCAAAAGTTGATGAATTGACTGTGTTACTGAATTAAACATAAGAGGCTTTTCTTCCATGTACAAAGTTCTACAACTGGAAAACAGGCCTTTGGGTATAAATTCACAACCACAGACCATCCTGAAGACCCAATTGCAAGATAAAAATTAATAGGTACCCCTGTAAGCATTAATAGTGGCTCCAGAGAGCCTTTGAATGACTAAGTTGAGTTTGGAGTCACCTTTTATGCCTACCACTTGCTGCCTGGTCTTTCACAAACAGGCCAAATTCAATTCACAATTACTGGAGTCTCTAGGAGGTGGGGGAAATCTACAAATACAACAGGAGATAGATTTGAGAGGAAGCAGATCTCAGGCCCAGATCCTTTCTCTTTCCCATCTTGCCCTTTTTCTACCAATACCCTATTAGCACATATATCCAAAATAAGAGATAATCCACACTTTATCCCTGTTGTTCCAGAGAGTAATTTCTCAATCATTTTGGACCTCAGAGCAGAACAGAGTCCCAGCTGAATTGCACTAATGAGAAACGATTATAAATTTAATTTTTACTGATATCATAATTAGTTATCTCTCCTCAATCTTTGGTCTGAAAAAGAAAATAACCCTAAAATGATGTGTAGTTTAAGATAAACAAAAGATGTAAATTTCAGAAATGATAAAATATATTCCAATACATTTTAAATTAATATTTGTATACCTTGAAATTGTGGGGGAATTTCTGGAGGAGATCAAAAAAATAAAATATATGAAGATAAAAGATAATGCATGTGCATTTATAAAAATTTAAAATAACTTTATAACAAAGCACATCATAAATCATCAATAAAATTAAAGTCTTCATAAACAAATTCAAAAGGCAAACAAAAGTCAAAGTGTGTATAATTTCAAAAGACTTATGCACCCTTATGTTTACACTTATGGTTAATAACCCAAGCACACAAAATAACCTAAACACAGGAAAAAGACAATAGGAAATGGTTAACAGATGATAACAAGCTAATCACAGAAAAGAAAACAGTTGCAACTTCATCAACGGTCAGGATGATATAAATTACAATTAAAAGATAGTTTGCTCATAAAATTAGCAAAATGTAGTAAGACTTGTAGCTTACAGTGCTGGGTTGGAAGATAAATTGTTAAAGCAGCCTGACCAAAAAGTTTTAATAAATTTTGACTCAAAAATGCCATTTTGGGAAATTGATCATAGGGGAAATACATTTTCTGCATAACTCTTTGATTAATATTAATATGAATTTTAATATAATAATTATATTAATATAATAATATTAATTTTATTAATATATTAATCAAATAGTTATGCAGAAATGGAAGTTTCCAATAATAATATTCATAGTAGAAAAACCCTGAAAATGATCTGAATGTCCAGTCGTAGAAGAAAAATCCAACAAATAAGGTGCATCTATTCTTGAGATTACTGTGAGCCTATTAAAAGAATATGTTGGGTCACTGGTCTGTCGGGTGGTGCCCAGGTAGCTGAAGAGCACAGCTGCAGAATAGAATGAACAACGGGTGCCATCCTTGCCTACCTGCCTATGGCTGTACTTCCCCCTTTCACTTGCAAGTCATCTCTCACCATCACTATCTTGTCTAATTCTTACACATCCTTAAATATTCAGCAGGAGCCTTAGTCAGTGAAACTCAACTGATGACCCCAGGCTCATTGCTTACCTGTTGATCTGTCACCTGTGCCTTTGGGTTATCCTGAGGAGATCTCAGTTGTAGCTATTTATTCAGTTCTTAGTTTCTGCTAGACAACAAACTCTTCAAAGCCAGGGACTTACATATTTCATCTCAGCATCTCCAGATATGTAGATGGTGAAACTGACATTAAAGGATAGTGTATCAATCTTTGTTGATGAGGTGAAGAAATAATGATCCAGCCACATTCCAAAAGTCAATATCCAAATTAGTAATGGTAGAATATTTCAATCACATAGAATATCACCAAACACTGAAGAGCATCATCTGCTGGAAACTAGAATATTGAAGCAGTACCTTCCAGCTTATGGGTTATAAAATCCTGTGTACCTTTGTCTATGAGACATTGGCTAAAAACAAACATTTTCTTTGAAAGTTCCCCAAGTTCCCTGTAAATAAAGTACAAAAATTGGAGGATTGTGTATATAGTTACTCTTATCCTTGCTCAAGGCTGAGCATTATTGGATTAGACAAAAGGAAGGAATGGAATGTCTACATGAACATATGTGGGAATAGAGAATAGTCGTACTTCCCTGCAGAGCACATTGCCTTAAGAGGAAAAAGTAAAAGTGATCCCACTTTCCTGCAGCTCTTCTCTGTTGTGTTTTAATTTTAGGTCTTTGAATCCTGAATTTGTTTTAATTTGCCAGTCCCCTCTTACCCCATGCCTGACATCTTTAATCATCTCATAAACTTACCACCTCAATAATGCAACATTCCATGTAAGCAATGTTTCATACCTATCTACTACTTTCCAATGCATGCCTGCCTTCTGTCATCACGGAAATACCAATTCAGTTAAAAGGATCACTGAATTCATTAGACTTTTCATCAAGTGCACTTTCTCAAATAACCCATATAACAAGCAAGTTACTATCAAAAAAGGTCATTGTATTCTTTCTTCCAGTTCTAGCGTGGTCCTCACACTCAAAACTGTTGGAGAGAACTTATCTAATGATAAAATAAACAATGTTTTTCCAAATATAATTGAGAGAGTTTCTCAGCTACAGGTAATACTTTTTAGGTATACCACGCCTGGCAAATCCTGACCCCTCTGATAGAGGGGGGCCTAGAGACCAGTTCTGGCTAGTAATATGTGGCAGTAATGAAGGCTGGGTCTGGGTCAAGCATTTAATTGCTGGTATGTAATTCTCCAGGGTTCACTTTACCCACTGCCACAGCCTCTGGGAAATGTGCCAAATAATGTCTGCTCTGTCAGCTGGGTATAGGAATGAAAGTGAAGTGATGAAGAGCTGAGTCCTCCCTGACCAACAAAAGACATGATGTGGGGCAAGAGATAAATCTTTGTTCTTAGAAGTTACTGTGATTGTTGGCCTCTTAGTTACCATAGAGGAACCTAGCCTCTCTTGACTAGTACAGTCTCTTCTATTTGAGTTGTCTTTGGGTGACAGTGAATTATATCAAATAGATTTATGATTGTACCTTGGAACTGGACATAGCTTTAGGTAAGTGAGGGATTTTAGGATAGCATCTGGGACCAAGGAATGGCTATTCTGGTTTCCTCATGTTTTACGATGAATTCCTAATAGATACGGACTTTTTCAACTGAAAAAAAGTTTGGACTGAAAAACTGTTTTTGTTGCTGATGTTTAACTTAGCTTAATATATATTCTAGAAAATTATATTCAGGTTTTAAAATTTGGTTAATTAACTGGTTTTTAATTTTTTTATATTCTCTGATACTAAAAAAAATAAATGATTTTCAGGAAAAGTCATAGAGCTTAGTGATCAAGGGTCTGGCTTTGTATTTAGACCAATGATAGACTCTAGCTTTGCATTTACTAACCATCTGACCTTGAGCAGGTGACTTAATCTCTTTCACTACAGTTGCTTCATCCATATATTAGGAATAATAATAATGATAATAATAATAACTACCTCATACACTGTTATAGGCATGGACAGAAAAAATGCGAAAAATGTTCCTCTGGTTATTATTAAGTTCATGGTATTGTTGTTATAACCAGCAAATTGCCTCACCTATAAGAAGCATGTTTCCTCACATCTTACCTCTGAATCCCTAATGCATCTAAAAATTGGTGATACATTATAATTATCAGTACTGAATGGTAAATAAATCAGCATGTCAGGTAATTATTGTTATTAACTGTGCTTCTGGATGGGGCTCAATGGAGCATCATGGATGAATGGAGTCAGTTTTGACATCCTTCAGGAGTACTGTAACCTGTAGAACTTCTAATTCTCATCACTTCAACTATTAAAACTCAGAGTGACAGTTATCTCCTCACTTCCTTTAAAACTTTCCTTTTAGTGTCCTCAAGAGTTAGTGTGATATTCCAAACAATAAGACTGACTTCTTCATTGTTGACTCATGCCTGAGTTCACTGTGACACCTTTTTGGAGCTCTTCCTGAGCACGATTCTGTGACCACAACCAAAACATTCCCATTACCTTTGCTTCTACAATCTACAATACATGACTATATCTTTCTTCCATCAGATAACTCAGTTACCTGTCCTAGAAACTTTTCATGGCGTGTTTGAAACTCTCCGTAGCATTATGCTTACATGCATCATCTGTATTTTTTCCATAGACAAACTTTAATTTTCCATTTTACCAGACACAAGAACCAACACAAACCAGTTTTATGACAGAATGTATTCTTATAAATGCTATTCATATGTGCTATTCTGAAAATTCATTGTGAAGGTTTATAATAAGGTTATTGCTGTCAATAAGTAATTAGGAAGACCAAAGGAGCCACAAACTCTGAGATAAGTATGATATGGTGGATTGTGTGGTACTACAAATTCCTCTCCGTCCTTGTGCCCATACCATTTACAGTTTATACCAATTTACTACTCCCAAGGTGGAGTCTGTTTCTCTAACCTGTTAGTTCCAGGGTGTATTTTTGGTATTGTGGAGAAAATGATGTAATTCAAATTCGGGAGCCTGGGCTTTGAGAGGTCTTGCAACTACTGCCTGCATACTCCTGGAGCACTGCTCTGAGCCCACCATACCATGAAGAAATCTGAGAATGGAGAGAGAGGTCTCACCATTCCAGTTGTAGCAGTTGAATTCAGCCAGTTATTTACACACAGGTTGAACACCACTGCATGAACAAGCTCAGGAAAGGCTAGCAGAATACCACAGCCAACTCACCATACTGCTAGACATAATAAATTACTATTATTTCAAGATCCTAAATTTAGAGAGGTTTTTACATGCCCAGAGTTGACAGAAGGGAGCCAAAGGCTTTCAACAGTTCAAATACATTTCTCTGACTTGCTGAAAGGAGGATGATAGAAAGAAACCTGATAATGAAATAGGAAAAAGAGTTTCTCTTTTTTTTTTCTGCACTACAACATTTACAACATGTGAAAAAAAAATGTATACTTTATATAGGGATAAGATACATAGTTTGAGTTTTATAGCTCTTTCATAAAACCTTCACAATATGCTGTTAATTTTTAAATTAATTTTAACTGACACATAACAGTTGTGCATATTTATGGGACAAATTGTGTTATTTTATTGATTTATTTTTAATTTTTGAAGTGCTGCAGATTAAACCCAGGGCCTCACACATGTTAGCAAGCATTCTACCACTGAGCTACACCCTTGTCCTAAAGAATGTTACTGTAACACATGTATACTATATGTAATGATCAAATCAGACCAACTACCCTATCCATCATCTGAAACACTTAATGTTTGTGTTGGAAACATTCAAAATCCTTTCTTCCAGCCAGTTTAAAATCTGTAGTAAATTATTTATGAGTATAATAACCTCACTGTGTTATAGAGTGCTAGAAGTTATTCCTTCTAACTGTACTTTTGTACCCAAACACCAGCATGTCTCCCTCACCTCCTCTCCCTACACTTACACTATTCATCTCTGTGCTTATGCGAGACAACTTATTTAGCTTCCACGTGAGATCATGCAGTAGTTGTGTTTCCGTGCCTGACTTATTTCACTTAGCAGATTATCTTCCAGTTCTGTCCATGTTGCTGTGAATGACAGGATTTCATTTTCTTATGGATGAATAATATTCCATAGTGTGCATAGGCCATATGTTCTTTATCAATTCCTCTGTCACTGATGGAAACCTAGGTTGATGGTATATCTTGGCTATCGTGTATAGTGATGCACTATTATACACAATACAGAGTGCAGGTGTCTCTGTAGTACACTGATTTCCTTTCCTTTGGAAATATATACTCATTACTTGGGTTGCTGTATTGTACAATAGTTCTATCTTTAGCTCTCTGAGGAACTTCCATACTGGTTTCCATAATGGCTATACTAAATTATATTCCTATCAAAAGTATTCAACATTCCTTTTTCTGCATCTTCACCAGAATTTACTGTTTTGGCTTTTTATTTTTATGATAGCCATTCTTACTGGAGAGAGGTGATTTCTTCTAGTGGTTTTGATTTTCCTTTTCCTGATAATTAGTAATGCTCAGCATTTTTTCATATACCTCTTGGCTATTTGGATTTCATCTTTTGAAAAATGTCTATTGAGGTCATCATTTGCCCATTTTAAAATTAGATAATGATAATTATTATTGCTATTGAGTTGTTTGAGCTACTTATGTATTCTGGATATTAAATCCTTGACAGATAGTTCATAAATTCTTTCTCCCATTCTTCAGGTAGTCTCTTTACTCTGTTGATTGTTTTCTTTGCTGTGCAGAAGCTTTTTAATTTGATGTAGTCCTATATGTTTATTTTCTACCTTTGGTTTTTATTTTTTCCTATGATTTTTCGCTCTTATCCATAATGTCTATTTTCCCTATCACGTTTCTGAAGGGTTTCCTCTGTTTTCTTATACCACAGAAATAGGGTGAAAATCCTAAAATTATGGAATCACGAAAGATCCAAAATTGCCAAAGCAATCTTGAGCAAAATGAATGAAACTGGAGGCATCATAATACTGGACTTCCAAATGTACTATAAAGATATACTATGCACAAACAGCCCGGTGCTGGAAAAAAGAAGAAAAAACACAAAGAGCAATGGAAAAGAATATAGAAATAAATCCATGTGCTTATAGCTAACTGATTAGGGACAAAGGAGCAAACAACATATATTGAAGAAGAGATGGTCTGTTCAATAAATGGTGTGAGGACAACTGGATATCCACATGTAGAGGAATGAAACTAGCCCTTTGTATTAGTCAGCTTTTTGTCCCTGTGACCAAACACCTGAGAAAAGCAAACAGTTTAAGAGGTTTCTGTGTAAGGTTGACACTCCATTACTTTGGCCTGAGGCGACACAGAAAATTATGGCAGAAGGCCATCAGAGAGCAAAGCTTCTTACATTGTGGTAGCTGGGAAGCAGAGAGAGGAAGGAGCTGGGGATGAGATATAGTCCCCACGGGCACACCACCAAGGACCCACTCAGTTCAACTAGGTCCTACCTCCTACAGTTTCCTCCCCTGCCAATAGTCCGTTCAAATTATGACTCCATCAGTGGATTCATCCACTGATGAGGATAGAGCCCTCAGGATCCAGTCATGTCCTAAAAGTCCCACCTCTGAACATTACTACACTAGGGCTAGGCTTTCCACACTTTAGCCTTTAGGGGACATTCCAGATCCTAGCCATAACTATCCTCATCTCTCAAACAAAAATTAACTCAAAATGGACCAATAACGTAATACCTGAAACAGTAAAATTACAGCAAAAAGAAAATAGTGCTTTTTAAGCAACTCTCACGTTCCTCCTTAAGGAGCTCTCATTGTGACATATGGAGGTGACATGAGTAGGAAGAGGAAGAAGCCTAGAATAAGCTGAATCATTTCTGGTTTTCACCAATCCAAGATATTTAAGATAGGTTGGGCTTCAATATTGAACTCCATCCTCAGTCCTATTTATTTATTTACTTATTTAGAGACAGGGACTCACTAACTCTGAGAGTCTCACTAAGTTGCTGAGAGTAGCCTTCAACTTGCAATACTCCTGTCTGAGCCTCCCAAGTTACTGGGATTACAGGCATGCACCACCATGCCAAGCGGTTCTTGTACATCTATGGCATAAGAGTGGTTTCTGCATATTTTAAATAGTTGAAAGAGAAAATAAGAATTATATTGTTTTAGGGTATGTGAACATTATATACAATTCATATTTCAGTGTCTGAAGATTTATGGAGCCCAGTCATGCTCTTTGCTTACATATTATCTGTGTCTATTTTTCACTGTGATGGTGGAGCTGAGTAGTGGTGACAGAGGTTTTGTGCAACCTATAATGTTTAGTATCTGGCTTCTTATACACAAAGCTTTCCAGCTCGGTGCAGGATGCAGATTTGAAATTTTTTCTTTTTTGGTCCCTGCTTATGTGTTACATCACACAGCATTGTTTGTGAATCTGCAAATAGACACACTCTGCTGATTCTCACCTGACCCTCACAGTCCTCACCTCTTATTGCTTTAACATGCAAAAGTGTAGAAGTATTTATGTCCTGTTTGGTTAATGGAAGAGATATGGGGAGGAGATAGAGCTAGAGAACAGCAGATCAGAGATTAAGTGTTTGATGATAGTTTAATTGAAAACGTGACACTAATGTGACCTATCCTCACTCACTTATCTTTCCCTTTTGTTTATAGATCAAAGTTTCGTTAAAAGAGCTGAAATAACAGCTAATGGCATTAGTCATAAAAAAATCTCATTTTTCTTTCCAATTATCTCCATGATCTATGATAAAAAGTTTTCCAAACCTTACTGTGACAGTCTTCTTTACCTACCTGTCCAGCTTCCCAGATAATCATAGACTCTGTCTCCTCTGAAACCCCACTTGAAAAGGTGCTTCGGAAGCACCCTATTATCTTCTAAAATGTTATTCAGAATCCATTAACACATGTTGCTACTAAAAATGAAAGATTATGGAATATAATCTCAGGATACCAAACTGAAAGTATTATTTGGTTAGAGATACAATTATTGTTACACTTGGAAGAAAACGTTTTGTTTTTCTGAAAATAATACAATATCATTTATGAATGGGAAAGGGAAAACAAGTTCTCTTTCCTTGTAACAATGCAGTTTCAAGTATAATTTCTGACTTACAGGGAACCTTTTCTGATAACATACAGGATCTACTCAACTTTTAGGCAACCTGCTTCTGTCTCCATGGTTTTCAGCTTTTCCTGTGAAATGATATACTACTGTTTATTGCATATGCCTTTTACCTTGGTGAACATTTGCATTTGGTTTAGATATTTTTTAATGTAGTCTTGCTTTGATGTGCCCCCAAATCATATTGCATTCACCACATTCCTGAGAGGACTGAGAGTTTCAGCAGGAAACATCCAACTGGAGAATTGTTGAGGCAACATATGTTCTCATAAACAGTTTTCCAGAGGGAAAAACACGTCCGAGGCAGATTTTACAATGAAAGGATTATGAGCCAATTGCTATGTAGTCCACAGTGTCTATTTACACAGAACTCAAAACTACATATCTTTTTGTTTCTTTTCCCAGAATCTAAAAAAGAAAAAAAAAAGTAAACTATAAATACCTTCAGTAGTTTTCATTTTCCTTCTTAGTCACTAAGTATCTCTTGTCTTCTCATCAATTCTCACCTAGGATACTACCCTTAGTAGATTTGAATTTTAAAAATAACTGAATTCCATTGAATATGTGTTTATGTGGGCCGTGACTCTTTGCTATTGAACAAGTGAGTTTAGGGCCAAAGCTACGCCTAGCATATACTGGGTCACTCATCACTTAGAATACTTGCATGTAACTGAATATATATTTCAAAATTACCTTTTTTTAAAAAAAAAAAATGGAGGATTATATTGGTTCGCTTAACTGGGAATACAGTGGTAGGATGAAGTTTATGTTGGCTGATTCAGTGGGTCATTAATGTGAGCAACCATCCCTGCATTCTGCCGTCCACAGTGCCACCTTCTTCCTAAAATGTCGCAGGATAGAGCAGGGCCATTCTTCCTTATTCACTTCGGGTGAAATAAGGCTCTAGAATCCTCCCCTGATAAATGGAAGTAAGAAGCTCTTGACACATAAGTTCTTGTCTCTTTGGTCAAATCATGGCACATGTCTATTTCCTGATCCTTTCTAAAATGTATGGAGATTTGCTGCTTAGACTTGGGGAATGAGGGTAGCTCTGGGACTTGTGAACTGTGTGACTGTTTGGACACAACTAGGGTATTTCAGGAAAGGAGGAGAAGGGAGTGGATGGCACATCTGCTGGCTCTGTGTCTATGAGTTGGACGAGACCTTGCCCATCCCCCTTTTTATTGTCCTCTTCTTCATTTAACTACCAAAAATCACAAATGCATGAAATATTTTATATGTACTAATTTCATTTTCCTAAAAGTAATTAAAATTAGCTTTCATATTCTCAATTGAAGAACTTTCCTAAAATAACTTTCTTTTAAAAATTTTAACACATGACTATAGTAGCTAGCATATTCACATGTGTACCACTACTGTATACTCTTTTTTTTTTTTTTTGGTACCGGGGATTGAACTCTGGGGTACTTGACCACTGAGCCACATCCCCAGCCCTATTTTTGTGTTTTATATTTCACTGAGTTGCTTAGCACCTCGCCATTGCTGAGGCTGGCTTTGAACTCGCTATTCTCCTGAAGTGCTGGGATTACAGGCATGCGCCACGACGGCGCTTGGCTACTACTGTATACTTTCTGTGATCTAGGCTTGTCATTCAAACAAATTCATCCTTTTAAGCTAATGATTAAATGAGAAGAAGCTAGTATTTTTCCGTTTTTCAAATAAGAGCCAGAGAGTTTAAGTGATTTGGCTAGTGTTCTTCATTTACTAGATTGCTGATTTGAGAGTTTTTTCCTGAGATTTCTGTTCGTAAGCCCTGATTGTCTATATTATTTTGATTCCTGGAACTGTTGTAATGAACTACAGCATGCAAAATAGTTTAAAATAGCAGAAATGTATCGTCTCACAGAAGTCCAAAATCAAGGTGTTGGCAGGGCATACTCTCCCTGGAGGCTTAGGGGAGAAATCGTCCTTTAGCTTCTAGCCCCTTCTAGCTTCTGGTGATTTTTGCCATTCCTTGGCTTAATTCAACATCTCTCTCTTCTCTACATTCATATTACCTTCTCCACTGCAGGTGTAATACTAATCCCCCACACATATACTACTACCATCTGCCTTCTTTCTTAAAAGGATGCGTGTGATAATGCAGGATAAACCCCTTCTCTAAAGATCCTTATTTTAATCACATCTTTCGTCATATAAGGTAATACTCTTCTGCCATATAATTTAATTATAGATTCCAGAAACTAGGATGTAGATGCATATTTGGGGCTACCTTTTAGCCCAGTGATTATACCACCCTAAAAACCTCATTGAAAGAAAACTCACTAAGCTGGGAATATTGCTCAGTAGTAGAGCACTAGCAAGTACAATTCCCAGCACTGCAGAAGAGAACACAAAAACAAAAAAACTCAGTGATATAGGATTATTGCCTGTCTTCATCTCTGCAGTATTGCTAGTATACAGCGCAGCACAATGTGTGTGCTTAATAAACATTTGTTGAATGGGTGAAGGGATTAATGCATTAGGTTGTCAGAGTGGAAAGTGTTGTGAGACAAGAGGGATGTGCCCTATTACTGAAGTTGTTGATGAAGATCCTAGCCAAGAAAATGAGATTGATTTTACATAAGGTATTTGTATAATCTTATAAAAAATCATTGGCCACAATGGTATCCTTAAGTGGACTCAGAGACATAACTGTATATCTGGTGCATGGATCATTTTCCTATTATGCGTATTAAGCAAAAAAAATATATATTTATATATGAAAGAAATGAACAAAAGCAGCACTCAGAGCCTGGTAATCTTCAAGTTTCAAAGGACCAGATATATCATGTAGTCCAACTTCCCACTCAGTGACAGTTGATCACACATATGAAACAATAATAGCTTTCATTTCAATGCCCCCTTCCCCAGTTGCTGAGGATCACACCACTTTGCCATTCAGCCCATTTTGTCATTGGACTGATCCAAGAATGTGAAATCAGCTAACACTGAACTTCAAAAGTACCAGCCAGTTTTACACAGGCATGTGTGGGGTTAGCTATGACTTTTACATTGCGAGAGGCCCCTAGCAAAGGGAGAGCAACTCCCCTAACTGAGCCCAGATGCCAGTTGATGTTTGGAAGGAGCACATTCTTCTCTGGTCCTTGAGATTATGGTACACTATTGAACGGAAGGTAATTTCTACTCAGAAATTACAACTAAGCACAGGTGATTTTCAAATTATTTGTTATAAATGTTCGTTATTTATCGTATAAACCTAACACCGTGTGAATGATTCTAACATATAAAATGTTAAACCGCAGACATTATTGAGAGGTGTTGCTTTCTTATGAGGATTGATATATTTGAGAAAAATGCATAATTCCTCCTCTTTTTTTGATTGAAGATTTTTTCAATGAAAGTAAACAAGGGAAAGGAATCAAAAAGACATGGTTTATTAATATGATCAGTGTTATTTATTCACAAGAAAACATTTTAAAATATGAGCTTGAGAGGGAGGACAGAAAAAAGTGTGCAGAGATGACTTTAACAACATTATCCCCAAAATTTATTGGGATGATTTGTAATGTTTTTATAAATTAATCTGTAATGATGATATCCATACTAGCTACAGGGACAGAGCGTTGTTTTCTTGCCAGTGCTGGGCTTGATCATGGGGCATTGTGCCTGCTAGGCAAGTGCTATACCACTGAGCCATACCCACAGCCCTAGAATAGTGCACTTTAATGGGAAACATTCATATGTTTTAAAAAATATACTCATTACTCATCTCTCACAAGATCTTAAAGTATAAATAGTGTGAAAATTTCCTTTCATATTTTCAATTTGTGTGTTATTTTGGTCTGAGCATGAGGTCATGTAATTTTAAAGATAAAATCATTGAAATTCAATGTGGTGAAATCTACGATAAAAATCTAGAATTGATCCAATTCAATTGTCTGACCCCAGCTTTAGAAGTTTGGTTTATGAAGGAGTCCTGTGCAATTGACATCCAACAGAAGGGAAAGCAATATACCTCAGCAATGGTGAGAACAAGCTGAGGATTCCAATTACCTTTTATCTAAGGTAATCATAGATAGAATGGGGCAATTAAAACCAGACTGAATCCCAGTAAATATTTGTTGTATGAAAAAGTAGCTACCAGCCGGGCGTGGTGGCGCACGTCTGTAATCCCTGCACTTTGGGAGGCTGAGACAGGAGAATCACGAGTTCAAAGCCAGCCTCAGCAACGGCGAGGCACTAAGCAACTCAGTGAGACCCTGTCTCTACATAAAACACAAAATAGGGCTGGGGATGTGGCTCAGTGGTCGAGTACCCCTGAGTTCAATCCCCAGTACCAAAAAAAAAAAAAAAAAAAAAATAGTAGCTACCTGGAGTGGATGACCTTTGAATTAGGTATAGAAAAGTCTGAGTTTATGTTGAACTATTGCTAGTTTGGAATGAAGCAGATGTTTTTATTTCCACTCCAACCTGACCACAAAGATGTCCTTAAGTGACTCAATTAACTATTAAAGTATTCAAAATACATAAATGAAAATAAACAACACTTCTGAGCACCCACCATGTTCCTGCCACATTACTTTGTGTATGTTTTCTTTTCTATCATGGCATTTCAGGAAGTAAACAGAATTTCTGTTCCTCTTACCTACAAGTGAGATAAATAAAGGCAGAGTCTTGAAACACTTAAAATATGAAGGAAATGATAAAACATAAGAATAAGGGCATTCCAGGTAGCACAGGAGGGGAATTTTTTTAAGTAAAATATTTTTACAGAGTTACAATCTTGAGTGTTGATTTGTTTTGAAAAGAAATGTCAAGAAAACATTTCCTCTCATGCTTAGATTCAGTTTCCAGTCTCACTGTGTACATAAATTCTGAAGTCCTGGAATCTGACCTGTTCTGTTTTCTTTCCTTTACTCTTGAAACCCAAACACTAATTTTTAAGAGAATATTCTATTTAATGGCTTTTGAAGTCAACTAATACCATGGCATCCTTCAATGAACTGGGGTGAATAAATGGGATCCATGGCATAAATATTTTCCTTGGGATCCACTCCAGGGGTTCTGTCTACCCCAAGGCAATGACAAACATAGGCATGCTTATATTTTTGTTTTTGTTCCCCAGGAATACAAGGTTTCTTTGTACAATGCTAATAAAATTTCCAGACACAAACATTTGCTAAGGAAAAGAAATCACAACAAGGAACACCTACTTAAAATTTGACATGCACATCCCACAGCTCTACTAATAAAGATAACTATGAGCAAGATGTGGGTCACATTGTGGACAGATAGGAGCCAGGAAGTAAAGAAGGAAAGCAAACAAACACTGAGTAAGAGTGGCTAAGCAAACACAGTTTTAGCTACAAAATCAAGTCAACATCAAACAACCATTATGACCAATTATATGTAAAGACTTTTCCCAGTGTAGCCAAGAGGGACATCAACTAAAATAATTACAAGTAGCTTTGTAACAGAGGAATTAAGTGCCTGCAAAGGGTGCCCTAGAGATAGTTATAGCTACATCAGTGCTGCTGAAATAATGGATCAGTTCAATCAGTTTGGTCAAACAACTAGTTAACCCCATTAAACAAATATCAGTCAAATCAACTCTTTAACCAAATAAACGAAAAAAACAATTCCCAAATACTCACGTCCCCTATGCATGTGAAGAGTAGACACAGTTCCCGTTTGGTAAATACACAGATGAATTTCTGTTTGGCTAATAAGAGGTTTATACACAAGTCTTCTTGGAGAATATATTCCAAGAACTTCTTAGCATCTCTACCATGAAAATTGATGACACCATCCCCTCTTCTACATGGACCCTCCTCCCATCCTGCCTCACTATTACCAGCTTGATTCTTGATAGTCCACAACTTTTAACAACAACCAAAGTTATCTTTTCAAAGGATAAGCCATATCATAGCTCTCCATTGTTTTAATTTCCCCGTGGCTTTCTCTTGTAAGTCAGCAAAATTCAAGCTTCTTACCATGAACAATGTAGAGCTACCTGGTACTGTTACTCTTTCTCTAAGCCACGACGTGGCCTTTTTCTGATCTGAAACAGACAAGATTGTTAACAATACTGGCTCTTTGCACCTGCTGACCCTTCCACCTAGAGAACTCTTTCCCCTTTATCATTCAGATCTCAAGTCTTGCATCTCAGTGACATCCTCTCCTCATCTCTGATAAAAATAGTCACTTCATCTTTCACTACTCACCTATTGCCTTTTTAAAAATTTTTCATAGTATATAATAATTCCTGAAATCATGCAGCTTATTAGTCTGTTGATGTGTTTCTGTATTTACTGTCTTCCCCCAAAATGTAAACTTCACAAAAGCAGGTATTGGAGATGTTGGCATCCTGATCCTTGGAAATTGTGAACATCTGTTTCTGTGGCAAAAGGGAATTTGAAGATGTGATTGAGTAGATGACCTTAAGGTGGTTATTTTATATTATTCTGGTAAGTCCAATGGGGTCATATGGGTTATTATATGAGGGCAATCAGAGGGTCGTCGTCGGTAAAAGGAAACAGGGTGGATCCAGAAGTTGGAGCAAAGTTCCTTGAACTTGGAGAGACGGGAAAGGGGTTCATGTAGGCAGGTAACCTCTCGAACTGGAAAAGGCAAAGAAACCAGTTCTCCGGGACAGCCTCCAAAAAGAACTTATCTTGGCAGCACCTTGAGTTCAGTCCAGGGAATCTAATTTCAGACATCTAACTTCCAGAACTGTTAAGAAAATAAATTTGTTATTTTAAGCTAATAAGTTTGTGGTGATTTGTTATGCAGCAATAGGCAATTAATAGAGGCAGGTTGTTTTGTTCTCTTCTGAATCCATCATATCCATATCTGCCTGACACATAGATAGTACTTAATAAATATTTATAGAACAAACAAATGGTAAGTTGCATGCCAAAAGTTCCTTCTGGGAATACATGGATGTCAAAAGGATTTAGGCTATATATAAGTAAGGCTGCAATTACAAGTCCCACATATTTAAAACTCCACAGTACATTCTTTTTGTTTGTTTTTCTGAGAGGCAACAAAACATAATAAAATATATGTTGATTATATTCTTCAGAAGACATTTAAATATGCTGAATTCTAGGTTTATCGAATGCTGCGTGTGAACACCTGGAACTGTCATTCAAAGGTATTGTGTCCAGGATGTATATATGTGACTATATAACAGCAAACCTCTCCTAGACACAAGTGAATGAATTGGTTTAAAGGGACTTTTGTCTGGGAAATGTGGTTCTGGTTGTTAGAAATTATAACCTAACTTTATATGCACACATTTCTCCCTTTGTAAAATCCACTTTTCATTTATGGTTTTTATTTATGATTACTATGTTGATATAAACTTCCTCTGGGCTTAGTTGTAAATACTAGGTAGGAAAGAGGGGGAAAAGTAACCAGAAGAAAATGCATAAACTTTAAGTCATTTTCCTTAATGTCTAATACAACTGACTCATAATGGTACTTATTCCACATAAACTAAGTTAAGATTAATTGCGCTCAATATGTTGAACCCTCTACCGGTGCTCTTTCAACAGGAAAGAAACATATGCTACAAATTCAGCATGTTTCTTTCTTATCTACATATTTAGCTAGTGAAAAGCAAACTTCAAAAGGATCTGCATTTGAATGAAGAGCCAAATGTCATGCACATTTTGTAGAATGCTTTTTCAGAGTTGTAACTCTTGGGGGAATCCTTCTTTTGGTAATTTGTCATCTGTCAGCATTCCAAGTGATCCTGGATGCTTCGAAATAGAGCTATATTGATATATCAATTAATATCTTAGACATAATATTTTAGATATTAAATCCAAGATTAAATATCTATGATATTAAATCAAATACACATATTAAGGATGTTAATTAATGTATTAATATAAGTGGATATTGGGGTGATTACTAATCTTCCCTTATGAAATCTGGATGAAAACTAAACTATTTAGAATGGCAAATTTAATTCAACAAGTGATTTTTCTGATCTGTCGTAGCATGTGACATTTTTACACACAAGTGAACTTAAAACAACCTCTCACTAGAGCAGGTGCTGCTTGCCCACAAGTGTCAGGTGATCACTTGAAAAGTATGTGAAGGAATCCTTACAAGTTATAACTCTGAAAAAAAATAAGAAGCTTAAACTAATTCAATTGATTATGTATATCTGTGTATGCATGTTCATATATACATGCACAGATGTGTGTATGCATTTATGAATAATTGCTTAGCAGTAGAGTTTAGACGCATAATATAAAATATCTAGGGAGGTTGTGTATTTATTTGAAGTCTCTTCATAAAGGTCCATCAAATCCTTAGGCAGGCATGGCTTAAGAGTGTCACTGGCGATGAGAGGAGCTAAAAGTATTGAATACTTAGGGTGGGTCAGTCCATGTTGCAAGTATGGTGCATGTATTACTCTAGTCTCTCACAACTATGTGAGATGAGTAGTATTAGAATCCCCATTGCAGATATGGAAACAGTCCCACAGATTGGAGAAGCGAGTTGCTAAAAGCTGAGCAGCTGAGTAGATGGTAGAGCCAAGTTCTGGGCTCAGATGGTGTGACCTTGAAATCCTACCCTTCATTGTGGTTACCTACAGAAGAGGACTCTGCAGCCACTTTGGCGCTTGTCGTGCAGAAGAGTTTTCTTTGATTTTCCTGATTGTCAATTCTCCCATTTCTTCTTTGTGCTAATTGTGTTGAAGTCTCTAGCCTTCTCTCTGCAGTTGTTTTACTGTTCATGGTGGTATAAGGACGCTTTCTGTTGTACCGCAGGTGACATAGTTGCTGTCACCCAACTCCACTTCTTTTTCTGTGTGAACAGTGGAGGAAGTTACTTGGATCATTCATGTTTTCTGAAGAAAGAGATTAACTTGCAAATAGGCTACCACCTGCACCTCTTCCCGACTCTGCCACTGCTCAGACACCAATAACTATATTTATTACCCTCTGCATTGCCTTGTCAAATATTTCCTCTGTTCGGTGCTACCAACTGGAATTTTCCCAGTAGTCTGTGGGCTGTTCAGCTACCAGCACTGAACACTAGCCACTCTACTGGGGACATAATTTCTTTTATTTTGTGATTCTTTATCAAACTTCTATCTTATTGTTAGAGTCAACATTCTACAGTAGGGACTACCAGATCAGAAATTTATTTACCCAGCTTCATTTGCTCCCAGAAGTGCTCATAGGACCTATTTCTGGCCAAAGGGACATTAGGGAAATTCTGCTGAAGTACTTGTGAGAAAAATTAGTCTGAAAAATTGGACAGAGGACATGGAGAGAGATGGGTAAAATGATCTCATTGATTTAATTCTGCCTTTTCTTACTGCCCCTCCCCTCTGTCCTGCTTTAAAATGTTGCACTGAGAAGACAGGGTGCTGGGATTCTTACAGCCATTTTACAACCATCAGAAAAGACTATGCTAATGAACTGAGGGACAAAGAGCAAAATTAATGAGGTCAGTCTTTCACAAGCCTCATAAGCCTTGGATTCCACCCTGAAACCACCTAATTCTGTACTTTTTGTTCTTTGCCAACAATTTTAAATGTTTAAGCCCATTTTAGTTTCATATTCTGTTTTTTTGTTTTTTGGTTTTTTTTTTTTTTTGAAGCTATGTGTAGTTTGGTCATTGAAAGAAGTCCCAGTAGTTCCCAGAGAGGTGAGGGACATAATTCAAGAAAATTAGGATCATGGGATACATGACAGAAATATAATCTCAGTATGTACCATTCAGAGATGTAGAGATTTATTTAGGAAGGGATAATATGAGCCCTCTGGAGAGTGAGAGATATGCTTTTGGGGGCCCCAGCTCTACTTTTTTTTTTAATTTTAATTTTTTTAAATATTTTGTTTTAGTTGTAGATGAACACAATATCTTTATTTATTTTATGTGGTGCTGAGGATCGAACCCAGTGCCCCACGCATGCGAGGCAAGCGCTCAACCGCTGAGCCACAACCCCAGCCTCCCCAGCCTCCCCAGCCCTACTTTTAAAGGAAACTCACCAAGGGGTTGGTATAAGCAGGTCTGGAGGGATGATGTCAGTCTGATGATCATGAGATGGTTTATAGTAGCCTGGTCATTCTCCAAATCCTTAGGTGGACATGTCTTCACTATCTGATTAGTAAATGCTGTTGGAAGATCCCCTAAATTATAGGTTTCTTAAAATACTATACCTCTCTTTGTTTCATCTGCTTATTGCATGGACTAATTAACAGTGTACAGGTAATTTTCACAAGTGAGTGAATTCATGATAAATTCAAGATTTAGAGATTTTACAGAAACTCAGGAGTGTCTGGCCAAGGAGAGAGACTGACTTGAGGAGTGACAGTCCTGGTAAAGTATGAGGAGCTTTCAATTAAAATTATTCTTTCTTGTCCTTCCTTTATGTCTTTTTTCTACCTATTTTTAAAGTTTTTCTGTCTTACTTCAGTTTGGCTGATATAGGGGCACAAAGCACAAATGCTAGAAGTAGTTTGAGAAGAATACAAAATAGTGTGTATTCAGGTGGCAGAAGAGTTCTGGTGATACATGCTGTCTGTGGGAAAAGAAATAATGTCTGGGCTAGATACAAGTTTTGGAGGCACATGAGGCTTCACCTGAACCCCAAGATCCTTTTGACATTTTAGTTAGGGATGCTTATCCTTTTAGAGTATGTTTTTGGAGGAAATATACCGTCCTTTCCTAGTTTGCATTGATGTGTGTATACACTAAACTATTTTCAGGGGAAAAAAAATAAGCAGTAGAAGAAAATTGCTCTTTGTGAATGACCTGTATGTGGTGCTAATATTCATGAACTTTGAAAAAATTTTAAATAATCAGATGAATATTTAGATGATATGAGAGTTTCTGTTACCATATTAAAATATATGATTTCCTTACAAGCCTTTATAATGTAACATTTTTACCAAAGTAATTTTGTTTGAAATGCCATATTATCATATTATAGTTGCAATCAGCATTATAGTGCAAAGAGCAATCCTGTATTTCTCCACTGTTTCCTTAGGCTGTTAAAACAATCATCAAGTCTTCTCAGCTGGGAATTGTAGGATGATTTCTGTTTTTTCCTTAAACACTGGAAAGCATTTACCAAAATATTAAAGCATTCTGTTGTCATCCAGAGGTAATATTTCTCACATAATGAAATTCCCACTTGACCTTGCTACCAATTAGAATCCTTTCAGGTTTTTTCTTTGAGTTTTGCGCAGTTTCAGTTTTAAACCCAGGGCCTTGCCCCTGCTAGACAACTGCTCTCCACTGAGCCACATCCCCAGCCCTCGTTTCTGTCTTTTCCTAGCCTCTACTTGGTTTCATTAGGATTCTTATTGTCTTCCTTTTTCTTGCCACCGTTTGGCGCCCAGTTCTTAAAAGCAAGTCTAGGCTATACATGTAACTGCGTAAGTGCATGTGTGTAGAGTTAGGTAGACATAGCTATAGACATAGTCTTTTATAAGATCAGAAGATTAGATCTGTAATAGTATCTGGTGAAATATATGTATGAATGTTTATGTGCACATGTACAATACATGTGTATGTGTGAAAGAGAAAGACATGGAGAGAGAGCTTTTGACTTATGCTTAGTCTTAGATTGTCGCATTCATGTACACGGACAAATGTGTGTCCCAGCAGTTGTATTTATTAAAGCGCCATTGCTATTCAGTCTTCTAAATAAAAATTCTAAAAGGCATAGACACATTGTTTTGAAGGTAAAGCTAATGTAAACAATGTGAAGGGGTAAGCCTTCATTCTTTTGGGCAGAAGTCTCAACGCCTTGGGTGATGCACTGTGCTGTGATGTAACACATTTTGAAAGAAGTCGTGTTTTAATTAGTCACCTTTTGTCATCTCTCTTCAGTTTCAGATTTGCACAGATGGCCATGCTGTGTTTGGAGAACTGACAAAAACGCACCATTTTGCATTAATAAAATACACATCCTATATCTTAAATGTTTTTCTTCACAGTTTCATTTTATTTTCATGCATCATTAAATAGTATAATAATTGAAAGATTTTTCAATAAAATGACAACTTTTCCTGAGGATTGATGTACAGCTCTGTGTAATCCATTAACATAAATTCACTTTCAATAAACCTTAGTATTAGGGACTCCCTTGGCAGTTATAGAGGCAGAGTTTGGTTTTTTTTTTTCCTCTTGTTGCAACTTTATCTGACAACGTGACACAATCTGCTTTGATCATATGTAGGTATTATGTGCTCCATTTGCATTTACTGGTGTGGTTTTTGGAAAACATTCCCTCTGTGGTTAAAGAGTTCTCTGCTCTGATATTGCTATTGAATTTTGTTTCACTGGTTGAGTTTTCTGGTTCACTTCTGGGATATTACTATTGACTGTGTGCAAAATTATCTCCTTGGGCCAGAAAATTCATCTGAACATAGCAACGCTTGACTTCATCCCCAGAGAGAAGCCTGTAATGTCTGATGAAAAGAGAAGTGAATTAAAAGAAAATGTGTTTATATACTGCAAACACATAGTGTAGAGTGGGCTTAGAGGGTGCACACATGCATTGGACATGTAATAAATGCAAAGCCTAATAAATCAGTGTTTAGGATACAAATAGGAATTGCCAAAACCCACATTTACCAGAGGGAAGATTTGGCTACAATAATTTAAGACTAAAGTGGCCTCAAATGGTTTATTATTAATTTGTATAACTTGCCAAATGTAAGTATAAGCAACTCTGTTACTCATGGTACTGAAATTTCTACCTAGTCTTTATAAAATCTGAAGGTTTTATGCAGCTTATTATTAATATTGGTGTATCTATGTATCTATTTCTCTGTATATATAGCATGCATGCAATATAACAACAACAGAACACCCGAGTATCCACTCTGCAGTTTAAAAACTAGAAAATTATTATGCCTTTGAAGTCGTTTTTGATTTCGATCTCTTCTGACACCTCCCCAGGTAACCATTCTCCTGAATTTTAAACAATCCGTTTCCTTTCTTTTGTTTACAACTTTATAATCTATGCACACGTCTCTAGCAATGTTCTGTGCTGTTTTGCATGCTTGCTTTGATGTTTATATAAATGTAAGTTTCCTCATGTATTATTTTGTCACTTCCTTTTTTCACTCGACATTGTTCCTGAGATTCATCCCTGTTGATGCATGTCACCATAGTTCATTCTTTTCCTGCTTTGTTACAATCTGTAAATACATCACAGTTCGTGAAAGCCATTTTACTGTAGCTATACATTTAGCTTGTTTCTGGAGTTTTTTCTTTAAATAATGCCACCTTGGATTAGAATGACTGGGTTGTAAGATACATATTTAACTTTTTTAGGTGATGACAAAGTCCTTTGCACAATGGGACAATGTGAAATCCCCAAGAGCAAGGTGTGGGGGTTCCTGTCAATTCATTATCACTTAGGTTTGGTAAACTTTTACATACTTGACAGTCTGATGAGTGTGCAATGGCATCCCCATGTGATTTTAATTTGTATCTTTCTGATTGCCAGTGAAGCTTTATATCTTTGTATAAGTGTGATAATTTTTTCTTCTATGAGATGTCATTCAAATCTTTTGCCAATTTAAAATGAATAGGTTTTGTATTACATTGTTAAAGATGATGTTTGCTGTAGTTTTTTGTTGTTTTTTTGTTTTGTTTTGTTTTTTAGGCCCAAAAGAATTCCCTTCAGCTTTTATTAGGTTGGATTTTGTATCATAAAAGTCTTTTTAAACAATTTCTTATATGCTTAAATTGTTTTGCAATGTTATAATGATCACATGTGTATTCTTATTGAACTAGCCT
Source organism: Geosciurus inauris (assembly GCA_004024805.1). Classification (NCBI taxonomy): domain Eukaryota; kingdom Metazoa; phylum Chordata; class Mammalia; order Rodentia; family Sciuridae; genus Geosciurus; species Geosciurus inauris. The sequence goes on along the minus strand of PVHX01001208.1, from coordinate 132,669 downwards.
TGTACCTTTGAGATAAAGTCATCTTATTACAATGGTTTACATTTTTAAGTATCCTGCTGATACATTGTTCATCCCTTGTTGAAGACTATTTCATCTACACTTATGAGTGCAGTTATCCTGATATTTAACTGCCTTCTGCTTTCCTTGTCTCATAAAATTAGTTAGAATAGTCTCCCTATAAAATGTCATATGTGGATGGAACTTATATGATTGCAATTATCTGTTCCTTGAAGTTTGGTAAAATACATCTGAGAAACCGTGTGTGCCTGTTGAGTGTTTTAATTACTGATTTGATTTAGTTCATTCTTGTGGGATTCTTGAGTTTTTTAAGGTTTTTCTTGAATCAGATTTGTCGTTAATATTTTTCTGGGAGTTTGCTCCTTTTAATAAGATTTCTATACCTAATTTATTCAGTGTCCTTTTAATACAAATTGAGGCAATAATTATGTTCCTCTTTTTCATCCATTCCCAGTATTCTTCATTTGTATCATTCCTCTATTTTTCTTTCAAACAGTTTTAAAAATTAGTCCATCTTTTCAAAAAGCCAACTTTTTTTTTTATTTTACTATTTTTTATTTTTATTACTTCTTGTTTGGTATATTGATTTACTTTATTTTTCTATTCTTAAATTCTTATGTGAATATTTATATAACATCTTCAAATTTAAAAATATAAGCAATTAGGTGATAAATTTCCCTTTTTGATCAGATTTTGTTATTTTAACTATATTAAAATTTGGTATTGGCTTTGTCTTTAATGCATGAATTATTTTTAAGTATTGCTTGCATGTTTTGTTTTCATGTTTATAATTTTTCTTTCTATTTATCTCCATTGATTTCTAATTTTATTGCTTTATGTTCACAAATATGAGCTGTCTGAAGCTTATTTTCACAATGTATGAGGAAGTTTGATCAACTGGAATAATATGAATTTTTTAATATTTCAAGTATACTTGAAATTTATTTTCCAGCTTAGAAATAAAGTATAACATAAAACATAATAAATATGTCCATTAGATAAAGCAGCTTATTAAATGTGATATTTACATACTTTATTCTTACTAGTATTTATTGATTAATTGATTTTTGGTACTGGGGATTGAACCTAGGGGCACTTTACCATTGAACTATAAACAGTCTTTATACACACACACACACACACACACACACACACACATATATATATATATAATTTTTTATTTTGAGACAGGATCTCACTATGGTGCTGAGGCTGGCTTCAAACCTGGATCCTCCTGCCCCAGTCTTGTGAGTCACTGGAATTCCTGGCATATGCCACCATGCCCAGCTTCTTTCTAGTTTTTATATGCTTATATTATTATTAAAACCCTATATTATAGTCATCATTGACTTCTTGTAATTATTTCAAAATTCACTTTATAACTTCAAAGTAGTGATAGCATATAAACACATATACATGTGAGTTTATTTTCCTAGAGAAATAAGACTATTAGTATTATGCAAAATATTTTTCTATTAATCTTTTCCTTACAGCATAATTTTTCTCATGTTAATTACTAATCCTAGATTTTTCCTTGTACAATAGTCAACTTTAGCCACAGGGGATATGTTCCACAATCTGATGGATACCTAAAACTGTCAATCATGCTGAACACTGTATTTACTTTTTTTTTTTCCTATACATACATATCTATGATAAAGTTTAATTTATCAATTAGGCATAGGAAGAAATTAACAATAGCAATCAGAAAAATTATAATAGTATACTGTAATAAAAGTTATGTGGATGTAGTATTTTTCTTAAAATATTATACTGGATAATGCTAACCCTTGTCATGACCATGATTTGAGACAATGCAATTTCTATAGAATGAGAAGGAATGAGATGAATGATATAGGCATTTTTAGCTCCTAACACAATTATTGTCTTTGTTTATAAGGCTGAGAACTTTCACATGATAGCTTTTCTTTGCAGTGTATGGATTCCCAACATCAATCTATTGCATTTAGGATCATTACAAAGTCAAATAGGATCCCTTCACTTCAGGCACCATGACGCTGCAGCACCTGATAGGTTAATTGAGCCTGCTGCTGACTGCCAGGGTATGCTGGACCAAGCAAGGCCCAAGGGCTGCTCCAAGCAGAGCAGAGCAGGGTGCAAGATTTCATGGTGCTACTCAGAACAGTTCACAACTGAAACTGATAAACTGTTTATTTCTGGAATTTTCCATTTAATATATTAAAACTAGGATTAACCACTAGTAACTAAAACCACAGATAATGGGGGACTGCAGTCCGTATTTAGCTGATGTATATTTTCATGTTGTTTTACTTTCAAGCATTTTTGCATAATTTTGTTTTGAATTTGAATCTTTGGCAAAGTGTATATAGTTTTTCTCTTCTCAAATCTCACTTGACAATTCTTTGTCTTTCAGTTATAGAGCTTAGTCTAATTATATTGATTATAGTTATTGGTATATTGAATTCACTTTTAACATTATGTGTGCTTTTTATTCTGATTTGTGTTTCTTCTCTCTTTTTTTAAATTTTTATACCATTTCATTAATAGTTTTTGCTTATACTAAAACATTTGATAGCATTTTATTATAACCAAGTATAAATTTTAAAAATATCTTTCTCATTCCAGAAAAATATAAGAACTAATTAATGTTAGTCTCCTTCTAATAACTTATATAACTTATATGCCAGCCTCTCCTATAACTTTATTTTGTTTTATTTTAAACATGAAAAATTTAATAGATGTGTTGTTTTATGGAATTAATATTAATTTAGATTCATTCATGTGTTTCTCATTTTCTTCATTCATCACTTCCTCTTAATATTCCTTCTTCTTTCTGGCACTTTTTTCAAGAAATGACTTTTTCTATTAATATGGAAATTTTGTAAATATGTACAGAAAGAATAAAATTATATAATGAATGTTCATCACATCTCATCTGCAATTATTAATGTATGACCTATAGAGGTCATAAATATTATTTCAGTGTACCTTTCCTCTGGTTTCTTCATTACCATCATGCCCAAATGGGTCATTTTAAGAAAATCCTAGTTATTATTGATTTCATCTATAAACATTTCAGAATGTATCTTTAGGGATTAGGACACTTTTATGATCACACCAAAATATAAAAACTCATTTCTTACTACTGTTTAATATCCAGGTATTATTCAAAATTTCCCCAATTGTTTTATACACATATCTTTACAGTTAAATCAAGTCTTTTTTGGGGGGGGGGGTAACTAGAGATTGAACTCAGGGGCACTTGGCCACTGAGCCACATCCCCAGCCCTATTTTGTGTTTTATTTAGAGACAGGGTCTCATTGAGTTGCTTAGCACCTCATTTTTGCTGAGGCTGGCTTTAAACTCTAAATCCTCCTGCCTCAGTGTGTCTAGCTACTGGGATTACAGGCATGTGCCACCACACCCAGCTTAAGTCTTAAGATTGAAATGGCTTTTAGTGTTTGTGTGGCACAGCATAGGTATATTCAGAAGGGTTTTATTCCACAGGTTCCTCTATCAGCAAAGTATGTTTGGGAGAACCAGGAGTGATTTCCATTCTAACTGTGGGCATAAATTATTTAGGTAACTCAATCATTTTATACCTATTCTAATCTGTTTGTACTTAAAAGAATTATAATGCTCATTTTCTTATGTTGTGTCATGTTTATTTTATATATGACCTGGTCAGTTCATGTTGCTATAACAAATACCATAGACTTGATGGATTTTAAACAGAAATTTACTTCTCATAGTTCTGGAGACTGGAAGTCAGAGATCAGAGTGCTAATATGTTCAAATTCTGATAAAGACCCTCTGCTGGGTGCATATTACCATCTTCTTGTACCCTCCCATAGTGGAAAGATAAATAACAGGCTTTCTGGTCTCTTATATAAGAGCATTAATCCCATTTATAAGGGTTCCACTCTCATGACCTAATTATTTCCTCATGGCTTGAGGTCCAAATACCATCACATTGGGGTTAGGGTTTTATTGTAGGAATTTGGAAGAATATAAACATCAGTCCATTACAACAACAAGCATGATGAATAGATGAACATTTTGTCTCTTTTAAAAATATGGGTTTATTTATTTTTTTTTTAGTTGTAGATGGACACAATGTCTTTATTTTATTGCTTTGTATGTGGTGCTGAGGATCAAACCCAGGGCCTCACGCATGCAAGGCAAGCACTCTACCACCTAGCTACAATCTCAGCCCCTAAAAATATGTTTTTATTAGTGTATTATGCATAATAATGGGGTTCATTTTGACATAGTCATACATGCATGGAATATAATTTGCTGTATTTTAATCACCTGGGGCTTCACTTCCCCTCCTCTTCTGCTCCCTTCTCCAGTCCCTTGACTCTACTAATCTTCTTTCTGTTTGTTTATTGTTTTTTTAATTGGTCCTTTATGTATATGAATTAACTGTGCTATATAAGAAGATAGTAACAGTTTGATGTCTTAATACATGTTATGATTCACATTTCCGTAATGTGATAAATTTGTTTCATAATTGACTTTCCTTTTATGTCTACAACTATTAGTTTTCTACAAATATTTTCCCTCACCCATGAAAATTCTTTATAGCATGAATTATTTATTTTGAAAATATATATTGTAAGTTGTAGCAAAGTCATCTTCAGAAAATGCATATTAAAATTGTTGACTGACAGCATCTCTCATCTTCCTTGTGGAATCCCACATCTGATAAAACTTTTGTGTTGGGAACTGACAGTCTTATGTTTTCTTATAAGTCAATGGAAGACAATGTGCTTGGCATGCAATAGTCATCACAAATGGCTTTCTAGGCAATAAGAATTCCAGGATGAGCTACGGAATAGACAATTTAGAAAGAGCAGATTTAAAAATCAATTTAAAGAGTTTATATATTATATGTAAGAAATTACTTTCTGTTCCTTATCAGCACAATGCAGCTCCTATTTGTGGACACTGTAGGAAGTTACTGACAGCATTTGGAGACATTTTGAGGCAACGTGAACTGCTTTCTGGTTTTCTTAACTCAGTGCCTTAGCAAAGTCATGATGACCCTGTTAATATGTTTAATCCCCATGGGCAGATGTTTCAAAACTTCCTAATAATTGATTTCAATCTATAATTTCATCATGCCATGTGTTAATAAGACTCAGACTTATTAATACCAGTGATGGAGATTTTTTTAATGCAAATAGAGAATTAGGGGGCATTTTTAGTATTTGTGCTATCGGAGGCAGCTGTCATGAAAAGAAGAGAATATTATTATCACTGGACTGCCTCTTTCTCCTGAAAAAGGATGTGGCAAATATATTCAGATAAATTCTCCTAATTTTTTTTTTCAAACTTACTTCCTATTTTCAGAAAATATTCCTAATGGATTAATCTCAGTTGTATATGAAAGAAGTCAGAATGTTGTTCACTATAGTCTATAGTCATATGTATCAATACTGAATAATTTTCTGATGTGGTATTATTTATCCAAGTCTGAGAATTGCACACTCATTTGAATATCACACAGAAGCTTGAGAGACTTATTGAGTGTTTTGTTTTCTTTCATTTTTCCTCTCAACTCACAGGAAGTCTGGGCAGGGCTGGTGCAGGAACAGTAATTCCTCATACACTTAGGCAGTTGAAGATTATTCTGATTTTGCAGCATTCTTAAAGTGAGCCACTCTTCATGCCTTTACGTGGAGATGACTGGCTGATCTGTCTTCAGATATCTACTCTTCAGTCTATGCAAGAAGAGAAAGTGTGATCTGTGGTGAAAAAAAGATCAACTCTCCAGGTCTTCTCTATTTTAAAGGGTTTAACTAAAGGTTTAAAAGAAGCTTCTGCTTACCTTCAATTGGTTGTTGCTCTGTCACAGGGGCAGCTGTAACTGCACAGTAGGCTGTACTGACACTTCAACTTAACAGGAGTTTTATATGTAAAGGAAACTGGAAGATTGGAGAGTTGGAAGATAGCCAGAAGTATGTGCTTCTATCTTCAAAGTGACGTATTTGAATTTTTCTCATATTAGGATGTGATATAATTTGTAGCTTTTCTAATCACAAAATGTGTGTTTTTACACATATGAAAACGGAAACCTGTGCAACAATAACAGAAGGAAAATGTCATCACTACTCATTATGCATACCAATTTTGACTAATAAATTTTATTTTTGTTCTTTACCCTTTATAATCCTGCTTTTGGCTTCTTGTTTCTTAACCAATTTAGGATCAATGCTGAACCAGAGAGCCACGATAAAAAATAGAACCTTGACTACATAGCAATTCTGCTTTCAAACTCATTTGGCCATATGTGTAGTTAGAACCAACACAAAAGTAAAATCTCAACTATTGGCACAGTGCAAATGTCCAGGAAATATTTTTCTGCTGTAAATCTAGCTTATGTCCTTGAGATGATGCAGAATTTGAATTTAGGGTGAACAAACTAGGTAGCTATGACACTAAAAGGATTTTTGTCAAATTCAGGGTAAATTTTTCTCTGTATAATATCAAGAAAATAGATTGTTGAAGTCCTTATCCTGATATCTGACATATTCTATGTTCTTATTTTATTTTCATAAAATTGCTACAGAAAACTTAACTGGGACTTATGCATAGAAATCACATATGGATATTTAAAGATTTAGTAAAGAGCTTTTGTAAAACCTGCAATAGCATCTCAGAGACCTTTTTTAGGTCTTTCTCAGAAGAGAGACCTTCTCGAACCTCACTATATTTTACCAATGACCTTGAAAAACAGAGGTCAGTGTTCTGAAAAAGTTAAGAAATAACATATAATAATATCATCAATACTTTTATTTTGTAAAGAAACAAAAGAAGCTGGAAAGTTTTTAAGGAACATTTTCTTCATGAAAATGTATTAATACATTTTATTAGTGCTATATTAATACTAAACTTAGTTATTTAAATATATTTTAAGCATAATGGGTTATTGGCATATTAAGAATTAATGCCTTAGACCTACTAATGAGAATTAAGATACATTCTCTATTGAATTGCTTAACTCAATACCATTTTTTCATAAGATGAAAATGAAATATTACCCACTTTAGAAACTCCAAAACTAAGTCTTATTGTTCCTGTAATTTATGTTCTTGGTGTCTCCTTTTACCCTGGCAAGTCAAATCACCATTAGGATGCCAGCAAATTATTGCAAAATTTTCTAAGATAAATGAGTGAGACAGAGTTATTGCTTACTTTTTCTTAAGTATTAAAAACCAGTATTTTCTAAGTCTGTGCTGGATTCACCATTGAACCCTTGAAAAGTAGCAAGTACAAATAGAGATAAACTCTAGGTTTCAATCAAATTTCTAACACCTCACTCACTAAAAAAGAATGTAAGATATCTCAGTAATTTTTATATTACTTACATGTAGAAATGATAAGACTTCAAATATATTGGGTTAAATAAACTATACTATTAAAGTTAACTATTTTAATGCAACTTCTTGAAAATTGAAAATTATACGTGATTGGTATTAGGTATTTATTGCATGCTGCTGCTCTGGATTCTTTGCATCTTCTTTCTTCTGATTTCTTCTCAGTGTAGAATGTGAAATGGTTGAATTCTCATCAAAAAAATAAGAAAGAGATTGACAGTGACTTCAGAAAAAGCATCTGTGGGTTATTAAATCCCTGTTTGGAGGTAAAGAAATGGTTTCCAAAGTTGACTCTGATAGCATTACTGCTGACACTTTCTTTAAAACATGGATTCTAAGGCCTCTGTCCTTGAGATTCTTATTCCAGGTCAAGAAGAAGGTTCAAGGATGTGTATTTTTTTTTGGTACTGGGGATTGAACTCAGGGGTACTTGACCACTGAACCATATCCCCAGCCCTATTTTGTGTTTTATGTAGAGACAGAGTCTCACTGAATTGCTTAGCACCTTGCTGTTAATGAGGCTGGCTTTGAACTAGAGATTCTCCTGTCTCAGCCTCCCAAAGTGCTAGTGTGTGCCACTGCATTGGGCTGAGTATGTACTGTTAACAAGAGTTCCAGGTGAGTTTTCTGACAAGGAAAGTTTGGAAACTACTAATAGCGGGAGATACAAACAAAACTCATGGTGATTGGATTAGAAAATGATATTGGCCAATTTATATTGTTATATTGTGTATATGTACAAATATGTAACAAGGTATCCCACCATTATGCACAATTATGATGCACAATAAAAAATAAAGACAAAACATAATATTTCATTATTATGTAGCATATACTTCCTTACGCTCACAGCAAAATGTATAAAAATTAGGTACATGTAGTTTTGAAGAAGATCTAGAATGACGTTCTATTCCTTTATAACAATAGCTTCATGTATACATTACTTATGACCTCAAATAACCATAAAATTTACTCTCTTTAGTTCATATAGTTGCTTCTGAACTTAATTAACTATTATAATGTGGCCATTTTATTTATTGTGGAAGTGGATTTAAAAAACAAAATAGGAGCACAGAGCATTGATTGGTAGAAATTACTGTGGAGGGAGATGTGGTGCCCGTGATCTTCGGAGTATTTTGGTATGAGAGTGAGCAAGAGTCCTGATAAAATGGTGTTGGATTGTTACTTGATCCTTGTCTCATAGCATTCTTTTTCCAGGTACCAAATGCTAGGATCTTCAGATTGTTATTAGGGGGAAAAAATGGAAAGAAAGGAAGAAAGGAAGGAGGCAGACTGCTTGAGTACTGGACAAAGGGGCACACTTTGCTGTTTGGCTGACATGGTATCAATTGCCTGAGGCAAATAAGAACAAAGCTATATGCAAGGCTGTTTATTCAAATACTGTCTATTTATAGACAGTGTATTTTTATGGTATCCAAAACACTCTGAAAGTGACCTCTCCCAGGTTCCCATCTTGTGGACCATTGGCAGTAAATAGAAGAGACATAGAAGAGACATGCGTCAGCATTTCAACCAAATGCTAATTACTTGTGGGCAAATGGTTCATTTTATGTAAGATTCCCATGCCCCAACCTCCAAACGGCTGACCATTCTTTCTCCATGTCTGCATTTTGGCTGTCTCACTGCTCATTAGCATCTGCATTTGACAGATAGGAGAAGAGAAAGTGGAATCCAATCTTGTCAGTTGTTACTATACTCTTGGCAACTCTGAGAAAATTTGGGACAGGGTAAGGAGGAGCTTGAATATCAGAGATGGTATGGTCAATGATTGGTGTGCTTGGTTATTTTATAAATGACATAATTGGTCCTCCAGAGAGCCACAGGTCAAAATCATATAGTCAGAACCAAAACTCTGAATCCTAAGTAAAGTTGTCTTTTGTTCTTTCCCCTGGTCATGAGGAGACTGACTTGAGTTGGATTTTAGATATTATTCATTTGAGACCTGTGATCATGAATCATTAAGGGTAAACAGCATTCATTCTCAGAGCCCAATTTAGATTTAAGTCCACACAGTGAAAACTGCCAGTGACCTGTTTTCATACCTGAACACCCACATTTGCAACCTATTTCCATACAAGCACCCACATTTACAATAAATTTATAGACATCATTACATGCATTTTATGTGCATTCTCTCCCTGTCCCTTCCCAACACACCGCAAGTACATACCCACCTTAATTCAAATTAGTCTAATTTAGATAGATCACCCCATTTTTCAGTGCCACTCAGCAGACAACCTACTCTTAAATTAACTGCATGTGGTACTGCTTTCCTACATCATTCTTATAAATGGGAGGAGATGGTCCAAGCAGCGAAAAGCTGATGATTAGAGTCTCTTCCCTTAATGGCTTGAAAATAGAAACCACTTAGAGATGTGAGCCACACCTCACCATTATTGGTTTGGTCTTTTTCTGCACTCCACCTGCAGGGTTCAATAGAAATCAAACTTGCTCCTGTCCAGGGACATTTGGATGCCGCCGTAGGCATAAGAAATAACGATTATTATTAAATTTTCATTCTTAAACTCAATTTTTCCAAGCAACATTCTTTCTAATAATAGTGATAGAAGTTAATAGTGTGAGAAAGTGGAAATAATGCAAATAGAATAGCCTTGAAGTATGCTAGCCTCACCTTCATATTTTGTGATCTGTGAAAAAATTGCTTAGCCTCTCTGACCTTCAGTTTTCTTATCTGTAAAATAAAGTTAATAATATAAATGAAAATCAACAACTATTTATATTAAGTAAATAATTAAGAATATGAAGGCAAGAGAGATTGCAATGAACTACCCAGGTTAATAGCTCTTAGATAGAAGGGGAATTTAAACCTTTGTCTTCCAGTTGTACAAATGTACTTTCCACACACATTAGGGGAAAGGGGATGCATGGAAAAGAAATGTCGCTTTACTTTTAAATCATCTCTTCTGAGTGGGAATTCTGCATCCCCTGGAGAAGCATTCCCTTGTGATATTTACTTTGCTGTTCGTCTGATTGATTTCTTGAAAACCTCACTCTCCTTTGGTAACTACCATCACCACATATGTATTCATTTTAATTATAGTTTGCAAACAGAGACTTATTTAGCCTTTTCAATTCTAGAAGGAAGTTACATTCCATCATATAAGAAAACAAATTAAAGATTCATAAAGGGCAATGAATGAGAACAAAAGGAATGTAGTATAAATAAACTCTGTCTGCTGAAACAACCACATCAGACATGTTTTAATTAACTGATTATTGTGTCCAAATAATTTTGTTGGTGAAACAACCACATCAGACATGTTTTAATTAACTGATTATTGTGTCCAAATAATTTTGTTGGTGAAAAATGTACAAAAATTTTAGTTTGCCCTGTTGACAGTGCTGATTTCTTAACTGTAAATGATTATTTATACCTTTTAAAAATCATTTTGGTTGTGGATGAGTTGAGACACTTCAAGAAAAGGCTTCTTCATTGTCCAAACATGAGATGGAACTCTCCAGCATTTGACGATATTCCTGTGGAATCAAATGCTCAATGTCTTGCTCTTGAAGGATGGTGCCACCAATGCGTGCAGTTCCAAAATTTGCATTGCTTAATTGTCCCATGGGAACCTGTGGAGGTCTTTTCCTTCTGGACCAGTTTGCTCTCTAAGATTCTTGGGGAAAGTAGCTCAAAGGAAATCCTATTACTTATGGAGATATTCAATAGGTACTTGTATTGGTTCAATTTCCAGAAGTCTAAGAAATGATGATGCCTGAGAAAAATGTATTGTGTCTTGATGGACTGTTCCGAGAAGCTGCAATTCATTTGAATTATGACAGGGATGGTACATGTTTTTCTTGTGTCCTAAAACAACACACATCTGTGTAGCTTTTAAGAAAATCTATTTTCTTCACTGTAAAATTAAACTGAAAATGGAAACATTTTGAAAAAAAATGTTTTTAAAGGAAGGCTTTCTTCTCAGTTCTGGAATGATGATTGGTTTGCTATTATGAAAGCACCCTTATTAAATAGCAATGCCTCTATCTATACTAACATAGGAAAAAACTCTCTGTGTCAAGATAATTTTTGTTTTTTAGAAAACTCTAATAAATGAAAATCCAAGAAGAGAATAAACAGCAAGGAAGATATAGAGTGAACATTCCTGGCACTGTATTCTGATCCTGTGTGACTAAGTTTATCATTGTTAGTGTACCAGTTCTTACTCCCTCCTTTGGATTCCAAGGTGCCACCTATACCTGCTGCTCCCGGTGCAGGACTGCCTTTATGCTCCTGGAGTAGCTTTATTCATTGATATAGAGAAGTGGAAGCGCCTAGAGCAGTTTATATCTCCCCAGGGGGAGCAGGGAACACCTAAGCAATGAGTTGTAGATCTCCTGTTCCAAGGCTAGACAGACTCTGACATAACTAAAACCTCAAATCTCCTTCCAGGATGAGCTTGAGGTTGAAATTTTACCAGAAGTCCCAGTCTTCCTTCTGGTTCACTTCTTCACTGTCCTATTTCCAAACATCCATCCTCACTTTTTACAGGGACCATTTCCCCAATCATCTGAACACAAATCCTTGAACACATAAATTGGCTTAACTCTAATAGCTTTCAGACCATTTCACAAACATTTTGTCTTTAACCTGCACAGGTAAATAGATTTTCAGGTGAATATTTTCATTCTTATACTAGAGGCAGTAAGACAAAGACTCAAAAAATTAAGTGACTTATCAGTTTGCACATATAATGACATGAGACTCCCAGAACAGTTTCCATAGAGCATGCTTCTACTTCCAGAGTTTTAAAAAAAAAAAAAAGCATCTTCTAATACAGTTGACCACAGTGAACTGCCCTGCCTATCACTCATGAACATATCGTTTATTTTACCTGATACATTTTACAAATTAAAATGGTCCATTCTGAAAATAAAAGTCCATCTCTGCATGATAAGGTACTGGTTCAAGTATTTCATATAATTTATTTGGCGATGCCTATTACATAAACATTGCTTTACTCTGTCCTTTTGAAGGAGTTCATAGTTTTATGCCTCAGAGGTCTTAAGACAAAAAAAAAAAAAAAAAAAACCAAAGATTTTTAGAAACAATAAGAAAAATTCTCTTAAAAAGAATAATGTTGAATGCATTGGATTTATTACATAAATTACTTCATTTCCATGATTAAAGCTCAAAGGCATTCTTTTGTACTCTTTCTGGAAACAATATTTAAATATGTACTAAATCATTCATAAGAATAAGCCCCTGGACAATATCAGGATTACAATCTATAATAGATAGTACATACCATTTGCATAAGCCATGAATTAGATTTTATGCAAAATTGTCTCACCTTTAAGGGAATGTATATATTAGACATTTCTGTAGTCTGTCATTGCCCAGTGTGTGATATAGTTTAAGAAATCTGCCTGATCACCCACCAAAGTTGGGAATTATATCGTTTCCCCTTTGTGAAATGGCTACTATTTCTTAATTAGCTAGTTTCTTTATGATGTTTAGGAGACACCATTTCTTTATGGATGACTTATTTTCTCAATCAATATCTCTAATATAACAAAAAGAGCAATTTTCTATAATTCTCACTTTCAAAATTTTCTCCTGTGTTTTTAGGGAGTTTTATAGTTTTGTTTTACATCTATGGATCTGATCCATTTTCAGATCATAATTATGAATGATCTGGCTTTACATCTAGGTTCATTTTTTTTCTTGTCAGTCATGTCCAGTTATTGTACCATTTTTTTTAAAAAAAAAAAGATTTTTTTCCTCATTCTAATGCTTCTGTTTTTTTGTCAAAGATCAGTTGACCATATTTGTGTGGATCTGATCCTGTGCTCTGTCCTTTTCCTGTGTTGTGTTTGTCTGTTCTTATTGCCATAGTGTCTTGATTACTATAGCTTTATAGTAAGTTTTGAATTATTTGTCAGTCCTCCATCTTTGTTCTTCTCCTTCAGTGTTGTGTTAGCCATTTTAGTATTCTATTAACACATTTAGTCCAAAAGTATACACCACTACCAAGTGGGAATTTGGTAGTATTTCTCCATAGAAACTTTATAATCATGTAAACTTTATGGATATTTTGTCAATATCTACAAAGTAATTTTCTAAGATTTAAATTGCAGTTTTATTGACTGTGTAGTTCAATTTAGGAAGAACTGACATTTTGACAATATGGAGTCTCCCTATCCATGAACATGGAATATCTCTCCCTTTCATTTGTTTGATTCTTCTTTATTTCTCTAGCTTTTCTCATATAAGCCTTATATGTATTTATTTTGGAGGGTATAAATGTAAGTATTAAATTTCCAACTTCACATGGTCCATTGACTGTATGTAGTAAATCAGTTGAGTTTTTTATATTAACCTTATATCTCTTATCTTGTTGTAATCATGTATTACTTACAGAAGTTTCATTGTTAGTTCATTGTGATTTTTTATATAGATAATCACTTTTTATCTTCAAAGACACTTTTATCTCCTTCTTGTATATATTTTATTTCCATTTCTTATCTAATTGCATTGTCTGAGATTTCCAGTTCAATGATGAAGAAGAATGGCAAAAGGGAACCCTTGCTTTGTTTCTGATCTTAGGGGCAAGTTTCCATTTCCCATCAGGAAGTATATTAGCTATGGCTTGTTATATAAATATTCTTTGTGATATGATTATGTGATTATTTTTCTTCTTTTAGCTGACTGATAAGTGGATAATTCCCACTTGGTAGTGGTGTATACTTTTGGACTGAATGTGTTAATATTTTGTTGAGAAATTTTGTATTTATGTTCAGCAGTGATATTGGTCTGTATTTTTTCTCATGTCTTCGTATATTTTTGGTGTTAGAGTAATACTGGCTTCATAGAATGGGTTAGGATATCTAGGTTATTTAAGCTGTTCAATTTTGGGTAATTTTTAATACAGGAATAGAAAATTAAAACCAATGGATTGATACTCCAGCAGAAAGGTGTACTCTGACTATAGAGTACCTCTAAAGAACCAGAGACATTTTCCAGAACTTGATTCCAAGAAACAACAACAAAGCAGCTATTCACATTATTTACATCCAGATGCCAAGCGCAAGAAGAAACTGAGTGCTATGGGGCTTTGCTATAATAGTGTTGCTGCACATACATTTCTATGGAGTGGGTGACCATGTACTACTAGCTCTCACAAATATATTTCTTAAATACATTTAAATGTCATTATAGCTAACTATAGTTTTAAAATTCTAGTTCTTGAATTAGAATTCTGTTGTTTTGTTAAAAAGAATATTTTTGCCCCAATTAAAAATGTAGAAAAATCAAAACAAAAAATATTGTTTGCCATTAAGAGTATCTTTCCTTTTGCATGCAGTTTGTGAATTGCTCTCCTTACATTATTTGAATGCCTATAATTTGAAGGGGAAGCAGTGGTAAAAAAAGGTTTTTTTCTCTCTCTCTCTCTTCTTTTTTCTTTTGTACTCGGGATTGAGCCCAGGGACACTTAACCACTGAGCTACATCCCCAACCCTTTTTTTATATTTTATTTTGAGACACGGTATTGTTAAGTGTCTTAGGGCCTCACTAAGTTGCTGAGGCTGGCATTGAACTTGAATTCCTCGTGCCTTAGCCTCCCAATTTGCCATGATTACAGGGGTGCACCGCCATGTCCAGCTTCTTTTCTTCTTTTTGAAATTTGGCTAAGTAACCACTATCTGAGTTTCTTTCCCCAAATTCACTGGGTCTCACACACCTGTGAATGTAGAGTTCCCCGCTTTATTTTCCTCTTTCTGGGAGACAACCTGACCTTCCCCTTGGGTGGAAATAATACAATTACTTGGGCTTATTTTTCCTATTGCAGGAGCCATGGGAAAAGAATTTTCATTTCATTTTTGCTTGTTTTTGCCCCAGATGTTATCAAAAGTGTATGTCTCCCTGACTGATCATTATTTTCAGACCCACTTTCCTTGTGTGCACAGCTACCATTCCACCCAAGTGGAACAGACATTAATGGCTATGTGCTCTGTCCTCAGCTAAGTGGCTGGCAGTGGCCACTAATAAAACCATCTGTTACTGAGGTGAGTCCATAACCCATCATTGCTGTAATCTGGGGAGGCATAGACTTTCCAGGCTTCTGGATTATTAGAAAACCAATGGGGCCCCTGGGGCCTACAGCGACTGTGTACATCATTATGTGAAAAAGACATAAATGACTTTTCCATTCACACTGGGTGATCTTAGAGCAGGAAAATGCTATCTTTAAATAAGTAAACCTGAAGGGTGATCCGAGGACAACCAGAACTAGAACACTCAAACTTAAGCACTCAGTTCTTTTCTTTTTTTAAAAAATTTTTTCATTTTGTTATATTTAAGGCTCATATGAGTAGTTGATAGAATATCAACAATGGATGATGACTGACGCCAGTAGGGGCTAACAAATTAAGCCTTAGTGGGGAAAATAAAGATAGACCAAGAAATGACTTTCATGGATATCTATACTTTGACAATATTTAATAATTCTTATTTTATTGGTCATAATAATACTCTGTTTTATGTGACAGGATTTTCAGTGTTCAGATGAAATGGAGAGAGGTTAATCATATTACATGAGATCACAGTCAAGATAAACAGCAGAGCTTGGGTTTACATCTAGGCTCCCCTCCCCCCACCTAAAATCCTTCTATTAGACTCCAGAGTGAGCAGTGGCAGCAGGTTCAAAGATTATCATTTTTTTTGAAGTCTCACATCTTGGGATCCTCTTCTTTCTGTTGCCATAGACCACACTCAGGATTTTATTTTTTTATTTTTTTATTTTTTATTTTGTTGGTACTGGAGGTTGCACTCAGGGGTACTCGAGCCCTGAGCCACACCGTCAGCCCTATTTTGTGTTTTATGTACTGCTTAGCACCTCGCCATTGCTGAGGCTGGCTTTGAACTCGCGATTCTCCTGTCTTAGCTTCCCAAAGTGCTGGTCAGGATTTTATTAACATTAGTGCCTTTATAAAATATATCTCCCTCAAACTAGCTTGCTGCTTCTACCATGTGGAAACACAGTAAAAATAATGTGCTTTTAACCAAAAAAATGAACCCTCACCAGATATTGGAATTACTAGTTCTTTTATCTTAGTCTTTAAGCTTCCATAGCTACAAATAATAAATTTCTGTTGTCTATGAACTGTCTGGTCAGTGATATTTTGTTATGGCAGCTTAGGAAGCTAAAATACTCTCAGTCATTCTGTTATCCTTTCTTTGAGTTGGACTTTGGCATCCCTAGCTTTCAGGAGATGTCCCAGAGTCCTAGAAATCTTCAGGAATGATCTCACTAGAATAGAAGTTCCCAATGGTCTAAAGCCCACTCATTTTCCCCTCTCCTTTTAGGCTCCTTTTGATTTAGAACTTCTCATTTTTCCCCCTTACTTCTTGTCACATACTCCTTTTTCCCACCCTGGAAAATTTGATCAAGTGACAGAGAATGAGAAGGTAGAGACAGGGTGCCATGTCCTGATGATTTTTCCATGACCCCATGACCTTGTAATAATAGATGGCAGTTCTTTGTGGGTTTCAGCAACTGGTCAAGCTGTTTCTAAGCATGTTTGCTTATTTCATGATATGCCTGTCTTTCAGTAGGCAGTGAGCACAGAACCATTCCAAGAACATTCCTAAAATCTTCAATCTGTTTTACTCACACTCTTGTGCAACTTGACTTATAAAACCTCAGCATGTCCCATCATCTATGTGGGCCTCCTTTTCTTTATCAGAAGGAGATCAGTCTTCTGAAGTGGTTGGTATCACTTCACAAGAGAGAAACTTATGTGGGAACATTCTTCAAACTTCAGCAGGAGCACTTATCACCTGGGCATCTTATTAAAATGCATATTCTGATGCCCTAGTCCTGGGTCAATACCTGAGCACCTACATTTCTAGCAAACTTCCAGGTAATGATGGCAATGCTGGTCCTCAGAACATATTTTTAATACAATTAAAAACAAATCTATGGTCCTTTATTCTTTCCATCTGGGAAATGGTTTCTCAGAATCACTTACACTAAAATGAGTAGACTTGTAAGGATATATTGTTTCTGAAACAAAACATCATTTCATTCTTATCACAGTCTGTGAAGTAGACAGAACCCTTATTATTTTCATTACTTAGTAAATGAGGAACTCAAACATAGAATACTTCCATGGCCTGCTGTGGCTGGTTAATGTTGGAGACAAAGTATGTACCAGTTTTCTGAGTTCTCATCTGATATTCTCGCTGCAATATTATGCTTCATTCAATTTTATATTGTAGTAGTGCAATTACTGCACAAATTATCTCACTTAAAAACTGTGGTTGGCTACATGTTATGAAATTGTAGACCAATGTTAGCCACCTCCTGCATAACTTAAAAGTTGAGTGCAAAATCTTGTTTGCACACGTAAGCACATTTTCCTCAAGAGAGTCTTTAGCTTTAATAAAACCTTCAAAAAGTTCAGTGACCAGCCCAAAATACTGGGAGCTGGCCAGAGATCAGTTAACATGTATTAACCAATTTAAGGAGAACTGAAAGCACTGTATATAGACAAAAATAACTTAGGTATATAATAGGCACCTGTCTCAGATGAAAGCTTTCCCGGTGGTTTTAAGAATGTGGATATCAAGCTTTACTTCGTTGGCAGTAGAGGTCCACCTTCAAAGAGTGAGCTGGGAGGTCATGACTGAGAGGGAATCTGGGGCCTGTCCTTGGCTGCATATGCAAGTCCTCTGCTTTCCCACCATGTACATCTACTTCAGGTTCCCATCATTCCCAGGGGAATTGGAGGTACTTAGCAATTACAAAGTACTTGCTATATGGTCTTCAGCCCAGTGCTTAGTTGTGCCAAGACAGACTGAAAGCCACCATAACCTTAAGCAAACAAGTAGGTGTGGCAGTCTTCCAATGAAAGATTATTTTAAAAAATAGGAGACAGGCCAGATTTCATCATTTGAGGGCTGTAGTGGGGATAGGGAGAGGGTTTCTTAGAAATTTACTCCCCCAGAGGCTGAAAGAGGTGACCAAATCTCTATTAGGCCTTATCTCCTCATTTTAATGGAGGAGGCAAACTGCCCTACAGATAGGACACAGCATGTCCTTGTCATTGAGTTTTAAAGTCAAGAGGGGCAGTGGAGGGAATCTGCACCATCACTTCATTTTATAGGTGTGAAAACTAAGGCTCAGAGAAGTCAACTGCTTAAAAACAATACAGCTTGTTAAGCAAGAAAGAAGTCCCAAATTTGGGGTCTCTCTTTTTAAATTATCTTTATTATTATTATCATCATCATTATTATGATTATTAAGTATCTTTTGCAGGAAAGCACAGAGAGACTGTAAAAATTACTAAATCTAGGAACAAAAAGTAGACTGCGGGTTGTTAATACTTAAACTTTCTAAACTTTTAGTTTTCACTCAGAGATAATGTTAGAAACCATTAAATAATGAAAACCATTAGAGCTGCTAATGTTTTGTAAAATATCCCCTGGGGGACTTCAATCTCTAAGCACTAGCAGAGTTTCAGATTTTGTCCCCAAAGCATGATGGTGATTTGAAGGAGCCAGATTTCTTCTTTGGGGAAGGGATTTTTCCTGAAATCTTTGGCTGAACACCCTAAATTTAGGGGACCCGTTAAAGAACCATCTGCAGTGAAGAGATTTTTGTGATCTCTCCCACTTCTGACACTGTTGGTCCATCTCACAGCACTGCACAGCCTACGTCTGTTTCTTAGTTTGAGCCACTAAAGGAATGCTTGTTTTTGTTAAAAAAGGGACCCATGATGAGATCAAAAGTACTTACTGAGTTGGAAGCAAAGCAATTGTTCTACGTCTTCATGTTGCAGAAAAGACAGGAAAAAAAAAACAAACTTCTATCGTATTCTTTTTACATACCTAAGGAAAGAACAGAAAACACACAATAAAGCTTATAGATTCCGCATTGACCTTTAAAAAGGCGTTTTCTTCCCTTGAAAAGTGCTTGTGATTTTTAGAACTCTAACCTTTGGAAAATGGAGAATAAAGTTGCTCGTTATTCTGAAATGGTGTTTTGCCTTCTTGGCTCAAGTGCAACTATTCCTATGTATTATCTTTGAATTTGTTGATACCATTTTGTTTTCTTAGCCCTTGTTCTAACATATCTGGTAACTTGGGAAGCAGAGTAAAAAAATAAATAGGCCTGAAGCATAAGCTAAAAAAAAAAAAAAATCCAAGCTATCACATTCCATGTTCTATAATTTACAATCTTTACAAAGAAAAAAATTAACTTCTGTAATGGGGGAATTCCTTAAGAAAATCTGAGCATATGCCTGATTCACATATCGGAGAGGGAAAAGTCAAACATAAAGAGACACAGTCTGCCAAGGTTTAAATAGCAACCCATGCCTAGACAGCAACAATTTTCCTTGAGAAAATCTCCCATCTGCTTGGTATGAAGTCCATCTGCAAATGTAATACCCAGATGCTCACCTCCCCTTCCCAGAAGCTGCATCTGACTGCACATCTTCAGTGCCCCAGAGAACTGATAAAGCAATGACATTTTCTCCTCTTTCTGCTTTTTTTAAAAAATATTTTTATTTAAAAAGGAATAAAAGTTTAAAGAAAATGTGTATGTTTCAAAAACACTGCAAAGAAGAAAAAGCAATCACCCCAAATCTTACCACCAACCAATATTATATGTTAAAATAGCATTTAAGAGATGCCTTTCAGTCACTTTTTTTATTGAGAAAAAACCATATATGCACACATTTTTAAAAATCAGAGTATTAAAGAGTCTGAAATCTCTCTGAAATTCCTGTCCACCCCGCATCAATCTGCTCATTCACAAGCATAGACACCTGTGTGTGTTAATGTGCGTTTGTGTATGTATACCAAAGGAGCCACAGAATGCATGCTGTTGTCTTCACTTGGTCTTTTATTTTTCATTTTATGGTCTGATTATTTTCTTGAAGAACGTTTAGTCTTCTTAATACTTTTGCCATATTCTGAAAACATTGCCAAATTAAAAGAAGCCAAGAAGTCACATAATGAAGATCAGAAAATATGCATTAATTATGCCCCCCAAACATGCCATAGTATGTGTGATAAATGTAATAAAACTATGACAGTCTTGCTGAATACTTTAAGCATTTTACATCTATGGATAATATTTAATTTCCTTCCTTGCTTTGTTCTTCTTTTTATATAAACATGTAAATCAATAATTTTCTGAAAACAGAAAAATGAGGTTCTTTTTTGACCTTGTAAATCAGCAGTCCTACCTTTATTCTTCAGAGAGATTTATTTGCAGTAATGCAGTTTAAAAGTATCCATTAAGGTCTTTGGTTTTTATTAATTTACTCATTTAAAAAACTCAGCCCATAATTTGAAAGTCAAATAAGATTTAGAGCGACATTGGACAAAACCAACATTTTGCACCGAACTCTTCATTCTGGGGTCCTACTCACCAAAAACTGCCACTGTCTTTTATATATAGGTTTTCTGGGTTTTTTATGTTTTTACTAATCATAGGAGTTTATTGCTCTTGGTTGGTTTATAATTTTAGACAGTGCATCTTAAATGCCTAAGTCAATACCACACACACCCTTCCCCATCTTCCAAAGATAATTATATTATGGATTTAATTACATTAATATTTCAGATTTTCTTTTCTTTTCTTTTTTTTGGTTGTCAATAAACCTTTATTTACTTATTATATGTGGTGCTGAGAATCAAACCCAGTGCCTCACACCTGCTAGGCAAGCACTCTACTACGGAGCCATAACCCCATCCTGGATTTTCTTTATTATGCCTTTATACTGCTTATTGTAGGACCAAACAATAGGCTGTAATTACTTTTTCTTTGTTGTATAATATCTTTGTTTTTTTGTCTAGGAGTTAAACATTGTTTTATTTTTTTCTTTTGATTAGAGTTTTGGGGATACTTTTTCCACACCTTTCCATAAAGTGTAATCTGGTCTATTGGAAAAATCTATCTGATCCATTCTTTTTTATGTCCATCCTTCCTGATCGCCTCGACCTCCTGCCCTAATCTGGATCATCAGCCCTTGAAGCCTTCTGTGTGTGCATTTGTTTTCAATAGCATATCATTGGCCATCCCCTTGGAAATTTTCAAGTTTCTAGCAGGTGTTGAATCCCAAGATGTGTGGGTCTTGCATTCCATGTTGTTTTGATGACACAAATATTTTGGTAAAGAGAAAGATGAGGGGTGATGTTTATTCTTTGAAAAATGCAGTATCTTAAAATGTATTGATTCTAGCATGATATGCTTTAGTGAGTGTCCTCTTTCTCCTTTTTGAATTTATTTTGCATGTCCCAACTTCTCTGAAATTTTTCTTTCGGTAACTTGTTATCTTTGTTTCCAGATCTCCCATTGGACAAAGATGAAATTGTGCAAATTGTGTTCATTTTCTAATTATGGTATCATTTCTCAATTTCTGTGTCACTGTCTTTTAATTTCTGCTTTTTAGGATATTACTTCAACTTTACCTTCTAATGCCTCTATTGGATATTTGATTATTCCTATCATAATTTTAATTTAGCTCATTTTCACTACATTTTTTAAATAGGTGCATTTTAATTTCTGCTTCTTTAAATTTAGTAATTATTGCTCTTTTTTTGATAACAGATCTCTTTTCTGCCCCTGTAAGTATCTCCCTTTGAAATGTATCCTCAGTTGTCTTGGTCTCTGCTTTTAATAATGAAGATTTTCCTCAAAGATGGGGTGATCTTTTTCTGAATTCACATTTAAGAATGAAGGGTTAAAAGTTGGATGAAAGAACTTGTGGGTTGAGTGAACTTCCCTTAAAAGTGACTTATACAATACTAGCTTTTCACTGGCAGCTTCCGAAGTGTCAGTAATCTGCATGACATTTCTGGGGAGGTCTGTTTCTCCTGAGGAGAAGCTTCCACTGCCCCTCCGAGTGCATGTGGTTGGTGCTGTGCTGGAGCCTAGTGCCTGGATAATGAGCAGGAGCAGAGGTCTTAGTGTTGTGCATTCTCATTTGCTTTTTAGACTTTCATTAAGTACATCTGTTTTCATTTCAGCTCCTCACTCCTCATCCCTGTGCCACCTGTCCCCACTCATTGGGTATTTGAAGTCCATTTTCTCCATTAGGGCTCCTTTCTTCTGCACAAGATAGAAGTGGCGAGCACTCTGCTTGCACCTCTCACCTGCGGCTCCTGAGCGTTTTGAGGATTTGGGTGTTTAACAGACTGATCTCATTAGTAACCCCCTCCCTGGATACTTGCTCTCAGCTTCTGCTATTTTGCTTGATCAGGTGTTTTTCCTCCATTCTCTCTTGTTTTTCTTTTCTTCCAAAAATGAGCAGCCATCACTTATATAATGTTGTCTGCCCTCGTTATTTCTTCACCCTTATGGATTCATAATTTTAAGTCCATGCTGTGATTTAACTCTAGTTTCAGGCAAGAATGAAGATAAATGCATGTGATCAATTCTTTATATTTTCTTATTAGGTTTAAATAAATGTAACTTTTCTTTTTTTCTTTTCCTTTTTGGTAGATAATTTCTAAAATAACATAATGGACTACTTCACATAGGGTTAAGAAAATGTATTTGGAGACTTAGCTTGGGATTTGTTTTGCTTTACAAGAGAAGGTTTGTTGATCCAAAAAAAAAATGTGTTGATTTAATTCATTAGCATATGTCCACAGACATGGCAGAGCTTAATGCTAAAAAAAAAATTGCATAGATACAACATGGTTTTATGAATTACCAAACAGAAAAGTCTAAATGGTCTTATTATTCTGCCACCACTAATGCCGTACTGTTCCAGATCATAGTTTGTGCACAATGGGAGGTATTCCAAAGTTGTTTTTCTCCCTGATGGCCCAGCATAGATTTATTCAGAGATAATATACTAAGATATGTGGTTTCAGGGCACTGGGAATGAGAGCAAAATTTTTGATTAAAGCCTTTTGAATAATTCTTGCTGGAGGCACTATATTCCATTTGCTGTGAATTGTGTATGTTTAAAATCTGAAATATGCCAAAGCAAACAATGAAGATAAAAAAACTAACTTCCCCAGAGAGGTTCTGTCTTGTCAGTCCTTTCTTGGACTGAGAATGTCAAATACATTTCTGGTCCAGACATGGGCTCATCAGCTGTGCTTAGAAATAGTGCCCGGCCCTTTCCTAGTGTAGTCAATAGTACATTTAGCATGGGGAGTAGTACAAAAGCTCTTTGTAAGAAATCCTGGAAAAGGAGAGTAGGAGGGAGCTGAGTGTGAATCCCACTTGTACTGTTTATGTTTGTGATGTTGAGAAGATTATGAACCTAGGAGAATCTTTTCTTCAGAAAAATGCAGGCATCAATATCATGTGTGAATTTTTTTGCAGGTGAAGTCCCACATAGACATCCTGGAGTAACAGCACTTAGGATTGATGACATGCTCAACATTTCTGATTTATCTTCTTCCCATTGTCATATCTGCGTCTGGCTTGGTTCATAACCGCTAGCCCAGTGTATCCTAGAATGAAATAGTAAATGAATGTTAGTGAAGGCCACGTAGACTAATCGGACTAACTGGATTGCCCGAGTTAGTCTAGGTAGTTGAAAGATTTTGTGTGTGTTTTAATGTGTCATGAACTTATGGAAACAGAAGTACCATATTTCCCTTCAAATTTTCTAGCTGGGTGCAGTGGTACACACCTTTATCCCCAACAGCTCAAGAGGCTGAGGCAGAAGGATTGCAAGTTCAAAGCCAGCCTCAGCAAGTTAGCAAGGCCCTAAGCAACTCAGCAAGACCTTGTCACTAAAATAAAATATAAAGAGGGATGGAGATGTGGTTCAGTGGTGAAACACCATTAGGTTCAATCCCTAGTACCAAGAACAACAACAAAAATTTTCTAGCAAAATGCCATAAAAATGAAGCAGGTACTTAATAGCTATTTATTGAATTAATTTTGTATTGTATTGTGATACCCAGACCAGAGAGGGAATGAGATGATGATGTACACTTATGGTTAAAATACTAGATGATCCCGCAAGTGTAATCTACTATCAAATGCACAGAAGCAGTAAGTAGAATGATGGTTGCCAGGGGCAGGGAAAAAAGAGAAACAGGGAGGCTATGGTTAAGGGGCACAAAGTTTCAGTTACACAAATCCCTGTGGATCTAACATACAATACTGAAATTTGGTAAAATGACCAGTATGACCAGTATTTAGTGTTCACACCAAATGTGCTCATACACGCACAGATGGCAACTGGAAGGTCATGAATGTCAACAAGCTTGGCTTTGATGTGTACACCAAATGATCAGCTTGTGTACCTTAAGCATATACTGTTCCCAGTGGTTAATTATTCCACAATTAAAGCTGGGGAAAAAGAGGGAAATCAGGAATGACACACACCAGGGTTCCCATTCTATCTACTTACTTAATAGTTACATGATTGGAGGCAAGTTACTAAGGCACTGTGATTGTCAGTTTCCAAGTTCTCACCTCCTCTGTCAGAGCAGAGAACCAGGTGTGAAGCTACATGTGAAGCATATGACATGGAGTTCAGGTTCTTGTGTGTACCTCTCTTAGAGATTGGATAATGTGAGCAGTGATTGCTTGCCATGGTTCAGTGTTCAAGGGGTCACCAAATGCCTCAGTAATCAAGAAAAATAACAATTGAATTTGAACTGTAAAAAATTCAAATGCATTCTATCATCTGAGATGTTTGTTGCTTCTTTGCATTGGAAACATTAAAATTCTTCTCTACTATTTAAAATACTCTTAATTGTTGTGAACAATAGTTATGCATTGTGCTATAGGACTCTTGATTTTTATAAATTGTTTATCTGTATTGATAATGTCACAACTGTATTGAAATTTACCCCATAAATATGTAAAATTACTAGGTGTCAACAAAAATTGGAAAAAATTGAAGAAATTTAAAATGAGAAAAATTCCACAATAAACAAAACATCAAAGTCTAAGTTAAAATCACAAGCAGTAATCATGTCATACAGAGCCTAAGGCAAGAAGTCAGCAAGATTTATCCTTTCCTTACTTAAAAATGTGATTTTTTTTCTTCTCTGATATGTTCTCTTTGGCATTTGACTTTTATTTTTTTAATTTGGAACAAGGGGTTGAACCCAGAGGCACTTAATCACTGAGCCACACACCCAGCCCTTTTTATTTTATTTTTTTTTATTTTGAGACAGGGTCTTCCTAAATTGCTTAGGATTTCCCTAAATTGCTGTGGTTGGATTTGAACTTGCAATCCTAATGCCTCAGCCTCCGGAGCTACTAGAATTACAGGTGAACACCACCACACCTAGCTAAATTTTTGACTTTTTGAGAATAAGAATTAGAATTCTATATATCCCAAGCATCAAGTCGTATGTTTTAATATATACAATAAAATCAATTAATTATTAATTAAAACATTATTCATGTTCACTACTGCATGACCTCACTCTAATGTGTGGAATCTATTAGTCCGATGCCTACAGGCCATGAGCGGAATGGTGGATACCCACATGTGTCCCACACTCATTAGGAAAAATCCATTGGCTTTACCTGAGACTGCTTTTTTATTTTACTAATTTATGTTTTGTTAAAAGCCTCTTTTAGCATTTGTGCTTCTGTAATGGTTCTCCAGTTCCTGCCCCCTCAATTTTGTGCCTGAGTGGAATCTCACTGTCCTCATATAGTTCATGCCCTGATTCTCTTTCTCTATCAGTGTTTATGTGAGCATATTTACACAGTACTTAAAAGTAGGCTATTGGAGCCGGGTGTGGTGGCGCATGCCTGTAATCCCAGCACTTAGGGAGTCTCAGACAGAATCACAAGTTCAAAGCCAGCCTCAGCAACGACGAGGCGCTAAGCAATTCAGTGAGACCCTGTCTCCAAATAAAACATAAAATAGGGCTGGAGATGTAACTCAGTGGTCGAGTGCCCCTGAGGTCAATCCCTGGTACCAAACAAAAAAAAAAAGTAGGCTATTGGAAAGTTCTCTGAGGCTTCCATTTCTCTGAAATCTGCATGTTCAGTAAACAAGTAAATTTACTGCAGAGGACAGGTGCTATCGACCTTAAAACCTCGAGTTGCCACCAAAATGGTTGATTTGATAGTGCTGGTATCTTTAAAATAATGCTGAAATACAGTTCTTTAGATAAGTAAAATGAGTAGCTCACATTGAAGATTGGCCAAGAGGAGATGTTTTCACTTTTAAGATAGCCACCCAATGTCCTATTATAGTTTCCTGTTAGAGATATAGATTTTGAAGCTCAAACTCCATTTCCCTTCTTTATTGGCTAGTTTTTAAAGTTTTACTCTTGGCAGAATTTTCTCCTAGTAACTCTGTCCTAATACCCGTACTGCACTAAATGACAAACTTCTTTCAGAAGACTGATAAGCACGTGTGCGAGAGAACCTCAATGCCCGCTGAATTAGTCTGGCATCGCTGATAACACCACACTGCAGTAGGAAAAAAAAATCACTGCCCCAACTTTCTTTCTGGAAGAACTTGCTTGCATGCTGTATTTTTAGTCTCATCATAGGAAGTGGGTGTCGATCAAGATATTTTAGGAAAAGCTTAACTTTCCCTAGCTGTAGTGCAAGCTTTTGAAGTTTCCTTATTCAAATAAATGTCCCACATTCATATGGGGAAAGATCAGCTGGCTTTTGTCTGTGGCTGCTATTTTATTTTATTAGCTTGTGTTTTGCAAAGAGCATCTTTTAGCATTTGTGCATCTGTGGTATTTCTCTTCATGCACCCAGAAAGGTCATGTAAGGAGCCAGACACTGTGGGGAAAGAGATAGGGAAATTTTTGGTTCCAAATGCTGTGAGACACAAAGGACTCTCCAAGGACTCACTTCTTTCACATTAAACTGTGCTGTGAGAATGCTTTGTGGTTTGCAGTGATTTTCTGGATGCATGCTCTAGGTGGACAGTTGACACAAAATTAAGCCTGTTTGGAAATATTTTTGCCAAATAGTAATGTGTAGAGCATCTCAATGTCTTCTTCAGCATTTCTCATTGTTGTGATGTTTTCATGGAAGGTCTTGCTCAGTCTCTTGTGCCACTTCTATTTCAGTGGAAATATGTGAGACTCTCTAGGAGAGGTTTATTTGTTATATAATGTTAATGGAAGCCCTGGCCGTACTAAACCCTTTATCCATGAAATATTGTCTAAGTTCATGTTGTATTTACTACCTATTCAGATTCTTTAATTTTCAGGTTGCATTAGATATAATTTTAGCCAGAAATTGAATGAGGGCTTCTAAATATAATTTGTTAAAAATATTATATTTTCTTTCTGTCATGATCTTGAAAGATTCAGCCAAAATTTAGAGAGAAGGAGAGACAGAAAGGGAGAAATAGCAAGAGCAAGCCCAAGCATAGCGATCAGCCATCATTCATGAAGATCTAGCAACAACTGCAGGGTAAAGGTCAGAGCTATGAAAAGAAATGAACTTTGAGGTGTGGATATTTAGTTAAGTCATGTGTGCTTCTCCGAGTGCTAAGACAATTAGAAATGCATAAGAAAATTCCAGGTAGGTAAGCCTAATTTTCCAGAATGTGGTGTGACCAGGTTAAATTAAGTTCAATTAAGTTCCTGCTCCACCTCCCACATTATCCCATGATCGAACATACCATGACCTACATTTTCTTTACTCCAAAGTATTTTAGTTTATCACCTTCACCCAGAGAATTATGGTAGGGAATTAACATTTATCAGATTCTTATTGTATGAGATAAGTAAGAGACTATATTTTCTAAATGTCTAATTTAATTCTCCAAACAGTCCTAAGCAAAATACTTGCACTAGTCCTGCATATTGTGATGCAAATTTTTACTTATAAGGAAACATTTTCAGAAAAGTTAAGAAACCCACTCAAAATCACTTAAATCTGGAGAGATTTAAATGTCAACATAGATTAGAAAAGGAGACACAAATTAAATTGATAACTGCCCACAGCGTGGCAATTAAAATCAGAATCTAAATAAAAAGTACTCTGAATTAGAAACTCACTTGTTTATCTTGGGCCAACAGATAACCTTGAACGAACCTCTTAATTCTCTCCAAGATTCAGTTTCTTCACTTGCAAGAGTATTTAAATTCTCTGTGCCCTGAATTTCCTGCAGGTGGCAGGTCACTTCTCTCAGTTCCATGCCTGGAGATTTTTCTGTTGATGTCTCACAGAGACAAGTGTTCACATCATGCCCTCTCCTTGGCAGGCAGTACTAAATATTGTCCATCTTCTCCTTTGCTCATGAGACTAAAAACTGACAGGTACACGTACAGAGCTCTTGCAGGAGTGGTTATTAACCTCCCTCCGTGGAAAGCAGGACAGCATCTCCTCTGGATGAGCAATGCTATAGGTGTACTAGCTGACAAGAGAGCTTCAGTCTGTCCCAAGTCATGAAAGGAGCCCCTTATCATCACAGTGGAGGAGCAGAGAGTACTGGGTAAGTGGTACAGATGAGTCTTCACCATGGTGGAGACAGAGACAGCTCCAAAAGTGAAGTGCTCTTTTATTGATGGAGGCAATTTTCATCAGTCTGAGGAGTGATAAAAGTTGCTAGCTTTCCATCCCCAGTTAGCCCTCCCAGCTTTCAGTTTATTGCTACAGCATCTTTCTAGGTCAAATGTCATTACCGGAGAGGTCAGTTATTTGATTCATCTTAACGTGTGGGCCAGAGGTCTACTAGTAAGAACATTTCTCCGTCCAAATCTGGTGAAAAGATGAGGCTCCAATACCCATGCTGCTTAGATATTTATAACCTCTGATGTTATGAGTTACAGTCATAGGCAGACTTAAGTGTTTATTCAAGGTGTCTGGCTTATGTCGTCAAGAACAGCAAGAAATCCTTAGTCATTCTCTGACCTGAATTTATATGAGATATTATTGGAGTCAGGATTCATGAAACACTTTTCCCAAATGATTTGTAAAGGAGCCATTTTTCAAAACGGTTTCCTAGGTTTTGATACATTTAATATTTGCGGTATACAATTTGCTTCCAGGGGAACTTGAAATAATGTAGGATTTTTTGGCCTATTTTATATATTGTCTCATTTTAGATATAAAAAGACTACCTATCCTTAGACAGGCAAGAGAGGTTTAGATTTCTGCCTCTTATTCTTTCTGACAAAGCTTTTTTTTTTTTCTGAAAATGTTCAGTGTTTTTTTCTCTTTCTGAAGTTCATTCTTTCCCTTCTCCTTTCTCTTTCAATGAAAGAGATATCTACTTAATCCCTAGACTTCATATTTACCCTGTATCTTTTCTTTTCTCCTGAAATAATAGTATGGCCAACTTTACCTATCTCTCCTTGGTTACTTCTCTTGCTTTTAATCTCCTAGCTACTCCATCCCCACATGGGAGAATCTATTAAGGCCATTACCTCAAAACTTCCCAATTACGATGGATCTAGAACTGAATAACTTCAAATGCTAACATCTTAAGTCATTGCTCCATCAGCTTTGGGAACAACAATCTGCTGTCCCACTAGATGGATTCCATAGGAAGTCTTTGGTTTTGTTGCTGCTGTTCTAAATACCTGAATATTTATTGGCCACCTGATGGAGATGGTTCAAAAACAATTCTTCCTTGGGTGGAAGTTGGAGAAAAAGGATTTATTTAAGGATAATGCAGGAGCCTCCTGCAGGCCCTGTGGTTTAATTTATTAGAATTTGGTTGAGGGCACTAATATCCACACAGACCCAGTCCATTGAAAGATTCTGCATATCCTTGCAGCACATTCACATGTGAACTCCTACTGGTCTCTAACATGTAGGTATTCTAAGAGGAGGAGAAAAGTGAAAGTGAAAAAAATACTCATCACTCTTCAAACTAAAAAGGGAGCATATTTATATTTTTCAGTAAATAATACCAATAAATAATACAGAGGTTTATCGTATCTATATAAAGGAAACATTGAGAAAGAAGAATATGCAGACTGAGTGGCAGAAATAAAGAGAAGGGTAAATCCCCTATTAGAAAAGGCAATGACAGTGTGCCCAGCATCTGGTGTTCACTTTGGCCACAAGTTGTCTGTTAATCTATTATTTTCCTTTGAAATGTGGGACACTTGTCTCATAAGATGGTTAAGAAGATGAAAGTAACTAATACAAGAAAACTGTTTGAAATTGTCCCTGGCACATGGTATTATATGTTTGTCGATATTTGTTCTCTTGTGACACTCCAGAAGTGTTCATTACCTGTGTTGATGGTTGTGGGTATGGACTGTTCACTAATACGCTGATTAATTCCTGGAAATCACTTTTCATGTAACACCATAGATCACCTAGTCTTTCTTCACACTTCTATGTGAGCAAGACAGCCCTGAAAAACAATGCCCCAAAATTACATTTAGAGCCAGAGTTTCTTCTGAGATAGTTGTTGCTTAATACAAATTTAATTTTTGAACTAAATCTGAGGAAATATAGAGAGAGGACCAAAAAATTTAAATAAATAAAATTTACTTGAATTTGGAACAGTGGGTTAGTAGATCCCTGAACTTTTCCACAGAACATGGAATCTGCTAAATTTACAGCCCTACTCTGAAACTCTGTACATGTCTAAATATCTGGGACTTTGCACTTCTAATTCTTTTTCTTTTGCCATAGGTTTTTGTTCTAACATATTAAACAAACTTACATATATAAAGCGTGTGGCATTCACAAGGTGCTCAATAAATACTAATTCACTATCTCTTCTTTTTCTCCAAGATATAAACTGTCTAAAAATTAATTTTTATTCCTAATTTTCAGAAATAGGCATTGTATAAACTCAATGCACTGAATTCATTAATAATGATAGATTTTTAAATTGCCTTTTCATTATTCCTACAATATAGTAAACTAAATATTATGCTTTAGGTCATACAATTTATGGAAAGGCAAAATTCAGCCCTCTAGTGTGTATTTTTCCTTACATTTTAAAAAAAGGCAGAAAAATTAAATATATTGTTCCTCCACATGGGCTATTTAGACGTATTCCAGCATGCAAATCTTTGAACCATTTGGGGCTTTTGAACATTGAGCTAGAAATTGATTTGACTTGAATATTTTGCTCAAATTTGTTTCATAAAGTGTACTGCACTTGGAAGTTTTCTATCCTGAAACACCCAGTGTTACTTAATGAGACTGAGGCTCTTGACTTTGTCATTAGAGTGAAGGATGTCAAGTTTGCAGGTGGTGAATTCCCCCAGGCAGCCCACCTGCAGTGGGTCTTCTCCTTCTCTGCCCTAGAAGCAGTTGGCCCCCTTGCCTACCTGCCACCAGATTGCCATTTTCCTGAGGGCGGTTTCCTCCCAACCAGGCTCTCTGTGGAGGAAGATTGAGTTCAGCCCACTGAAATAACCTAGGTTTGTTGTCTTTAGAAAAACACAGCTATGAATAGGATCTGGTCCTCATATAGTAATGTTCCAGACTATGTGCCAGATGGTAATTTTGTCTCACTAAAATAGTATTTTCATCACAATATTTTTCCTTGAGTTTCCTGACTGTTTATAAAACACAAGTGTCTTATGGATTTAGCAAAACAAAATCACAGCACAGTCGTTTGAAGACTTTGGATTTCAATTTTTATAATTATTTTCATTAAATTATAAAAAAGAGTGTTCTTTTTTGTATTATGAGGAATCAGAAATGATATAAAGATAAATGATGCGATTTTACTCCTTCTTATTAAAGGGAGGTATACATATGTTTTTCTGCAATTGTAGATTTTTGTTTTTCACAAGCCATGCCCTGAATCAGAATTGTTTCTCTGCATCTTTCAAGAGCCAGCAGTGAGAGCTTGCCTGATTGACTACTGAGTGCTCCAGAGCTTAGATTACCCCTGTGAGATGAATAGGAAATGGAAGGCTTGCTTCATTTCTGAGCTCAGCCATTGCTGCTTTTCACTCAGGCTCCTTGCATCTCTGTAGGTAGGGGAAAAATGAAGTAGTTGGGAGGAGCTTTGAAGAGAGATGGCAAGGTGGAATGTGTGAAAAAAGAAAGTGTATGTGTGGTGAGAAATGCTTCTTTAAAAGCCAATAAATAGAAACTTTCCAGCGGGAAGCACATCTCAGAAATTGCAAAAAAGAAACAGGGAAAACTGAACGCTAGTCCCACTCCTAAATGAGGGCCCTAATCGGCTTTTTTCTTAACTGGGGAGCTTTTAGAAGTTTTGTATTGATTGTATGAATTTTAAAGTGTTGAAAGTTTCTAAGGATATCATATGAGTTTGCTCTTGCTGTTTAACAAACCCTGCCAGAACTCATGGACTTGAGGCAGCAATTGCTTATCATCTTTACATTATGCTAACTATGGGATACATGCTGCTCATCGTCTGGATTTCAGTTGATCTAGGCTTGGCTCTGCAGGATGAGTTTGCCTTAGATTGCCATTGCTCGCTTCTGAAGATAGGTTTTAGCTGGGTGGGGTGTGTCTGTTTCATATTTCTCTCATTCTCCCTGGACCAACAAGTTTGCTCAGGTTAAGTTCTTCTTATAGTGATGCTAGAGACAGAAGAAAGCAAGGCTACTTCATTGGGGGGGGGCGCTTATGTAAATGGGGTAGTTTTTCTAATTTCTCTTTCAGAAGATTCATCACTGATGTATAGGAATGCATTTGATTTATGGGTATTGATTTTATATTCTGCTACTTTGCTGAATTCATTTATTAATTCTAGAAGTTTTCTGGTGGAATTTTTTGGATCCTCTAAGTAAAGAATCATGTCTTCGGCAAATAATGATAATTTAACTTCTTCTTTTCCTATTGGTATCCCTTTAATTTCTTCTGTCTGTCTAACTGCTCTGGTTAGGGTTTCAAGGACTGTGTTGAATAGAAGTGATGAAAGAGGACATCCCTGTCTTGTTCTCATTTTTAGGAGGAATTCTTCCAATTTTTCCCCATTTGAGGATGATGTTGGCTTTCGGTGCAGGTAAATGGATGAAGTTGGAGAACATCATACTAAGCAAAGTAAGCCAATCCCAAAAAACCAAAGGCCGAATGTTTCCTCTGATAAGTGGATGCTGATCCATAATGTGGGGTGTGGGGTGCATGGGAAGAATGGAGAAACTTTGGTCTAAGGGGAGAGGAGGGAAGGGATGGGACATGGGATCAGGAAAGATGGTGCAATGCCATGGACAACAATGCCCTAGGTTCATGTGTGACTGCACATATGGTGTAACTCTATATTGTGTACAACCAGAGAAGTGAAAAGTTGTGCTCCCTTTGTGTACAAGGAATCAAAATGCATTCTGCTGTCACGTAAACCTAATTAGAATAAAAAATATATGTATAAAAAAAGAAAGCAAGGCTAAAATACAACACATGCTGTTCTAGTAATCAAACTGATCACAAAGCTAAGGTCCCTTAAAGACAGGGGATGAACAGTAATATGCCTGTTAGGAGGCAGAATTACAAATTTGTATGGCAAAGGGCATGTATGTGAAGAGGCATGAAAAATTGGGGCCAATAATACAACTTCACAAATGTTATAATGAATCTTAGTGGGAAGTCCATAGAGTATTTCAAATGACTCCTCTCTTCCTTTTAATGCACTGAGAACGCCCTATCAGAACTTGGTGAATACCAATCAGCTTTTGTGTTGCTGGAATAACCCACAAAAATGAAGCTTTGCTCATCTTTTCACATCATCCCGCCCTAACTAGAGTAAAGAGAGAGGGTATTTAGGAAGGTTTTTAATGCAAATTTTTGCAAGTAGTTATTTATTTTTTAAAAAAGTAAATTCACAGTGATGTGAGGAAAATGAATTCTTGACAAAGATCAAAAAAAAAAAAAGGGTTCAGAGCCAGAGTGGATTTATCAAAATGCAAATATTTTAAACAAAACAGAACTTCACAATTGCGTACAGAAGCTGTTCTCTGAAAGCCTACTGGGGACATTTTCTAGTTTACATAATGTAATTAAATTCAAGCCTGATGAATTCAAGTTTATCCCAAAGACATTATTGGCAACATGATCCCATGTGGGGAAAAGGCTGAGGAAGTAACATGTTTGAGGGCCAGGAGAGAATTAGAAAATCATATCTAAAGCTCACAGCAATTGTTCATAAGGATTCCTCTATAACACTATTCAACAGTTATGGGAAGGAACTGGAAACCTTTCTGGAACTAGTGTTCACTCTAATATCCAACTGTGTTCTTGGAAAAATAAAAAAATAAAAACTTCTCTTTCTGCCCACAGGAGTAGCAAATGTGCTTTTCTCTTGGGATTCCAACAGCTATGAGGGATAATGTTCTTTTTTTTCTTTGGGTAATCATGACTTGTAAACATCATTTCTATATATCCCTGATTTAGGTTTATTCTGCCTTTTATGGAAATTTCTGATATACCATTCAGAAATTTTATTTTTAAATAAATTTTATTTTTAAATAAACTCCCTAAAATTTTATTTTTAGCTCAAATTAAGTTTATTATTTCAGTTATCTCTAGATTATGTCAGATTTCTTAGGTAAGGCAAAACACCAAATGTCAATTTTAAAAATGAAGAACTTCTGTCAAAAGAAACACAGATGCACAAAACTTTCCTCCAAAAACCACTAATACATCTTCAAGAAAAATAAACACATGAATTTCATTCTGTAGATGTTATCAAATGGGAGACCCCCCCCACACACACCCCTACTCCTTTTTTATAAGAAAACTATTCCATGTTGGTGATGATGGAGTGAAAACAGAAATACAGTGTTGATGTGATTGTAAATTGGCACAATCTTTTGGGAGAGCATTCAAACAATAAGAACCAAAAGTCTTTGCTGCAGTTTTACCCTTAACCCAGCAATTGCATTTCTAGGACTTTATCCAAGGAAACAATGAGTAATATGCACAGAAACTAATGGAAGAGGATGTCCACTGCCATTATATTCATAACAATAAAAGCTTGGGAACCATTTAAGTGTCCAAAAATAAAACAATATTAAAAATAAATGGTATACTCATATCAGGGAATATTCTTTAAGTAAGAATATATTTTAGCTGGGTGCAATGGCACACGCCTGTAATCCCAGCACTTTGGGAGGCTGAGACTGGAGAATCTTGAGTTCAAAGCTACCTCAGCAATGATGAGGTGCTAAGCAACTCAGTGAGACCCTGTCTCTACATAAAACACAAAATAGGGCTGGGGATGTGACTCAGTGGTTGAGTACCCCTGAGTTCAATCCCCAGTACCAAAAACAACAACAAAAATATATTTTGCCACATTTTAATGACACAGGGAAAATACTGGTAGTATAATATTTAATGAAATTTCAGAATATAAACACTGAAATATTTAATATGGAATATCTAAGAAATATTTAATATCTAATATCTAAGAAGCTATGTAGTTGACTGTGTGAAAGGAAATGTTGTTAGCTTCTATAAATGGGATTTTTTACTACTTATTTTTATTACCTTTTTACAAAATTCTCAAGTTTTTTTTAAATAGAATGTGTTTTGATTTCATGATTAGAGAGAAGTGCTATTTATAAAGATGATGAAATGAAAACTAATTATAGGTAAGATAGTCCACAAATGTACTCTAGAGGCATATCCATAAATCAATAAGAAAGTAAATCACTCCCTGTCATTGAGTGCCTCATATACTTAAGAGTAAAAATTTAATTTTATAAGCAGTTATGGAGGTATAATGATTCACAGTTAACCAAAATAGTGATGTAAAATTATGAAGGACACAGATTCAGAAATTAGATAAAATATTAGGTTCTCAATTGCTGAAAGAGAGCTGAAAGAACTTTAACTTTAGATCAGATTCAAATAGGTTCTTTGAGAATTTAGACTACTTTGGGAATACTGGAGCCATAAAAATAGGACATTTCATACCCTCTGTTTTAAGCAGCAGCTAGCCTTCACTTCCTCATGCTCAGAGAACCTTGGGAAGTATCAGGTGATGGAGGTGCTAAGAATGAGTGCTCTAGCTGGTTTAGGGAACAGACACTAATTCCTTCTGCAAATGCCAAGCAAGCTGACAATAAAGAGTTAATCAAAGAAGAAATCCAAGTGACACAGAAGCAAAGATATCCAAAAGCCATCCTCAGTCCAGAGGAATATATTCCACTTCCCCTGAGTTCTTTACATGTTGGGCTATTTCCTGCTGCTGCTGCTTTTTTTTTTTTTTCTTATTAGTACACTATGTAGAGGATGCTACTTGAGAATAAAATAAATTAAATCGTGTAGCAGAACACTGAGAATTTAGCAAGGTTTGTTATTTTATTATTTTTCATATAACAGTAGAGTGTATTTTGAAATATTATACATACACAGAATAAGTAGAATGTGTTCCAATTAGGGTCCCATTATTGTGGTTGTACATGATGTAGATTTACATTGGTTGTATAATTATACATGAGAATAGGAAAGATACGTCTGACTCATTCTTCTGTATATTCCCTATATTCCCTTTTGTCTAGTCCAATGAACTTCTGATCTTCCCCTCCCTTGCTCTGGGTTAGTATCCACATATCAGAGAGAACATTCTGCCTTTAGTTTTTTAGGACTGGCTTATTTCATTTAGCATGATATTCTCCAACTCCATCCATTTATCAGCAAATGCCATAATTTCATTCTTTATGGCTGAGTAATATTCCATTGTGTATATATACCACATTGTCTTAGTTCAGTTCCATAGCTTAGCTATTATGAAGTGAGCTGCTATAAACATTGAAGTGGAGGCATCACTGTAGTATGCTGATTTTAAGTCCTTTGGGTATAGACCGAGGAGTGGAATAACAGGGTCAAATGGTAGTTCCATTCCAAGTTTTCTGAGGAATCTCTGTACTGCTTAACAGAGTGGTTGCACCAATTTGCAGTCCCACAAGTGATGTATAAGTGAACCTCTTTCCCCACATCTTTGCCAAAATGTATTGTAGCTTGTATTCTTGATAATTATCATTCTGACTAGGGTGAGATAGAATCTCAGTATGATTTTTATTTGCATTTCTCTAATTGCTAGAAATGTTGCACATTTAACTGAAAGCATTCCCTCTAAGAACTGGAACAAGACAGGGATGCCCTCTCCATCCCCCTCCGGCTCCATGCAGCATAATCCTGGAAATCCTAGCAAAAACAATCGGATAAAAGAAAGAAATTAAAGGGATACAAATAGGAAAAGAAGAGTTCAAACTATTCCTATTTGCTGATGACATGATTTTATATTTAGAAGACCCAAAAAACTTCATCAGAAAGCTTCTAGAACTCATAAATGAATTCAGCAAAGTAGTAGAATATAAAATTAACACCCATAAATCAATTGTGTTCCTATACACCAATGATAAATCAGTTGAAAGAGAAATCAGGAAAACTATCCCATTCACAGTAGCCTCCAAAAAAATAAAATATTTGAGAATCAACCTAACAAAAGAGGTGAAACACCTCTACAATGAAAACTACAGAACATTAAAGAAAGAAATTGAAGAAGACCTTCGAAGATGGAAAGATCTCCCATATTCTTGGATAGGCAGAATTAATATTGTCAAAATGGCCATATTAACAAAAACCCTATATAGATTGAATGCAATTCCTATTAAAATCCCAATGACATTCTTCATAGCAATAGAAAAAGCAATCATGAAATTAATTTGGAAAAATAAAAGGCTCAGAATAGCCAAAGCAATACTTAGTAAGAAAAGTGATGCAAGAGACATCACAATACCAGACCTTAAATTATATTACAGAGCTATAGTAACAAAAACAGCATAATATTGTATTGTCACCAAAAGAGACATGAAGACCAGTGGAACAGATTAGAAGACACAGAGTCAAACCCACATAAATAGTTTTTCTTATACTAGACAAAGGTGCCATAAACACACATTGGAGAAAAGGTAGCCTTTTCAACAAATGATTCTGGGAAAACTGGAAATCCATATATAGTAGAATAAAATTGAACCCCTGTATCTCACCCTGAAAATCAACTCAAAGTGGATCAAGTACTTAGATATTAGACCAGAGACTGCTCCTACTAGAAAAATAAAAGGAGGTCTAGCCCTCCACCATATTGGCTTAGGAACTAACATCCTCAATAAGAGTCAAAACATGCAAAAAATAAAATCAAGAATCAATAAATGGGATAGTATCAAACTAAAAAGCTTCTTCGCAACGAAGGAAACAATCAAGAACATTGAAGAGAGAGCCTACAGAATGGGAGAAAATCTTTACCACCATCACCTCAAAACATTAATCTCCAGGACATACAAAGAACTCAAAAACTTGACACCAAAAGCCAAATAACCCAGTCAATAAATGGGCAAAGGAACTGAACAAGTATTTAACAGAAGAAGAAATATGGATGGTCGAAAAATATATGAAAAAGTATTTCCTGCTTCTTGAGTCACCCTTGTGTGATGGAGCTGGCTTGTACCCCCTTGCAAGTGCCAATGCTCTTCATCTCTGTTGGTTGTATTTGCACCATGAAATTGATGTGCTGGTGGGAGTCAGGGTTTTGTTTCCCTGGAAAGCCAGTTGTTAAACATTGGCTAGCATATCACACCCTGGACCTGTCTTCTTGGTTTTACGTCTCTCATTCAACTGCTTGGTATCATTTCATCTCCTCTCTATTACAAAAGTACCACAAACATTCTATCTAAACTTGCTAACTTTTCCCATAAACTGGGCATCTTCAAAGTCTTCCAAGTCCCATATCAGTGACAGGTACTGACCTGGGAAAACCAGTGATTCTTAATCACATCTACTCCTTCATCAACTCCATCATAAACCATCATCATCCGCACAGGTAGTTCGCAAAATCTCTTCACTACTTCTCACGTTGATCCATTCTAATTCTGCACTTATCATAATATCCTCCATGGGGATTTCTTATTATTATTATACTTATTTTTTTCTTTTTGAACTGTGTGATTTAATGGAATAAAGACAACTCTGTTTCCCTCTTTTCCTGATTCCATCAGAATACCCCACTGGCTTCCCTCTTCAAAGATCTTGCTTCAATTTGACCTTTATTTCCTTTTTAATTTTTTATTAGAGCATCATGATTATACATAGTAATTGGGTTGATTTTGACAAAATCACACATGCAAGGAATTTGATCTCAAATACTCCTCTTCCCTTCATTCTCCTCTTCTCTTCCCCTATTCTCTCTCCTCTGCTCTAATAAACTTCCTTATTCTACATATACATAAAAATGAAATTCCCTTTGGTATCTTTGTATCTGAAAGCCATTTCTGGGAAGAGAAGAATAGAGAAACTTAGAGTTTCCAGAAATGGAAGTTGAAAATGATCATTGTTTTAATTTTTCCAATTCTATTTTGATTCTGTTAAGGTACATGTAATATAAAACATACTATAATTATTGTTTTAAGTGGTCTTAAGTATATTCATAGTATTGTACAACCATCACCACCTTACATTTCCACAACTCTTTCCATGTTATAAAACTGAATTTTTTTTTAGAATTTATTTTTTTAATTTATTTGTTTTAATTAGGTATATATGACAGCAGAATGTATTTTGATTCATTGTACACAAATAAAGCACAACTTTTCATTTCTCTGGTTGTACACAATGTAGAGTTGCACCATATGTTCAGTCATCCATGTACCTAGTACCTAGGGTAATGATGGCCATCTCGTTTCACCATCTTTCCTGCCCCCAAGCCCCCTCCCTTCCCCACCCTTCCCTTTGCCCAATCATTTTTCCTCCATTCTTCCCATGCACCACCCTCCCCACTGCATTATGGATCAGCATCCACTTATCAAAGAGAACATTGAGCCTTTGGTTTTATGGGATTGGCTTACTTTGCTTAGCATTATATTCTACAACTTCATCCATTTACCTGCAAATGCCATAATTTTATTCTCTTTTAATGCTGAGTAATATTCCATTGTGTATATATACCACAGTTTCTTTATCCATTCATCTATTGAGGAGCACCTAGGTTGGTTCCACAGTTTAGCTATTGTGAACTGAGCTGCTATAAATATTGATGTGGCTCTGTCATTGTATGCTGATTTTAAGTCCTTTGGGTGTAGACCGAGGAGTGGGATAGCTGGATCAAATGGTGGTTCCATTCCAAGTTTTCTAAGGACTCCCCGTACTGCTGTCCGGAGTGATTGCACCAATTTGTAGTGCCACCAGCAATATATGAATGTGCATTTTTCCCCACACCCTTACCAACACTTATTTTTGCTTGTATTCTTGATAATTGCCATTCTGACCAGAGCAAGATGAAATCTTAAGCGTACATAAAACTGAAATTTTGAATTCACTAAATAGTAACTACTTCCATCCCCCATCCCTAGCAATCATCATTGTAGTTTTGTCTGTATGATTTTTAACTCTAAATACTCTCAATACTTCATATAAGTGAAATCATACAGTATTTATCTTTTTGTGACTGTCTTTCTTTTCATAGTATATAGCTCATGTCAGAAGTTACTTCTTTTAAGGATGAAGAATATCCCATCATTATGTATGTCCCACATTTTGCTAATCCAGTCAGCTGCCCATGGACACTTGAAGTGCTTTTATATTTTGGCTATTGTGACTAACACTGCTGTGAACATGCCTGTGTAAATATCACTTTGAGACTCCATTTTCAATTTGAGGGGATATATACTCAAGTGGAATTTCTAGATCACATAATAACTCTAAATTTATTTTTTGAGGAATTATTATCCTGTTTTCTACAATGGTTGTACAATTTTACATTTCCACCAACAGTATACAAGTATTCCAATTTGTCCATATCCCCACTAATGTTTCTTTTTTTCTCCATCATAATGAGTTTGAGGTAATATCTCACTATAGCTGTGATTTGCATTTCCCTAATGATATTCCTTAATTATATTGAGCATCTTTTTTGTGAATTTGGCCATTTGCTTATCATCTTTAGGTGTTCTCTATATATTATTGGTATTAATCCATTATCAGATATATGATTTGCAAATTTTTTTGTGGATTACCTTTCTACTTTGTTAGGAATGTCTATTGGTGCAAAATTTTTAAAAATTTTAGCAAAGTTAAATTTTCCTGTTTTTTCCTTTGTTGCTTGTGATTTTGTTGTCAATGTCATAAAATTTTCTTTTATATTTTCTTCTAAGAGTTTTCTAATTTTAGTTCTTAAGTATAGATCTTTGATCGTTTGAGTTGATTTTTATATGTGGTATTAGGTAACAGTCCAACTACATTTGCATATTTGATTATAATATGTCTCAATGTGGTTTTAGAATTAATCCTACTTAGAATCTATTGATATGCTTATATGTATTTCTTTCATCAAACTTGGGATGTTTTGTGCTGTTATTTTTTCTCTATCTATTTCTCTCTCTTCTCCTTTAGGGACTCCCACATAGGTATGTTGGTTTGCTTGATGGCATCAATGTCTCTCTTAGGCTCTAGTCACTGTAAAAAAAAAAAATTTTTTTTTTTAGTTGTCAATGAACCTTCATCTTATTTATATGTGGTGTTGAGATTTGAATTGAGCCCAGTGACTCACACATGCTAGGAAAGTGCTCTACCGGTGAGCTACAACCCCAACCCTTGTCATTTTCATTCAATCTTTTTTCTTTTTATTCCTCAGACAGGTTAATTTTCATTGTGTTGTTATCAAGTTCACTGATTCTTTTCTTCACCTGCTCATTCTGCCTTTGAATCCCTCTAGTGAATTTTTTGTTTTGATTATTATATTTTCTTTAGCTCCCAGTTTTCTTTTTGTTTGTCTTAGGTTTTGGTTCAAACATTGTTTTTAAGTTTTTCATATCTTCCTTGCATTCTTTGAACATCTTTGTGACAGTTGTTTTAACATCTTTGCCTAGGACAATTGCCATAAGGTAGTTTTCAGAAATCATATCTATTGTTTTCCTCTTTTTCTTTTGAATGTCCCATAATTTCTTATTTCTTTAAATACCTTGTGATGTTTTTGTTAAGAATTGAACATTTAAATGTGATAATGTCATACTCTGAAAATTAGGTTCCCTTCTTTCTCCAAAGTTTGCTATTTTTTGTTA
The DNA here is from genome assembly GCA_004024805.1 of Geosciurus inauris. NCBI lineage: Eukaryota > Metazoa > Chordata > Mammalia > Rodentia > Sciuridae > Geosciurus > Geosciurus inauris. Next base: position 90,365 of record PVHX01001208.1, on the reverse strand, counting down.
TTTTTGTTGTTATTCATTGCTGTGGTTGTAGTGTTAGTTGTTTGTGCCAAGAATCAACATGAGGCAATAATTAAGGTTTCTCAGGTCTTTTCTGAGCCTGTGTCTTCCCATGAGCGTATGTGGTCAATTTCAAATTTTCTCATATAGGCAATTTAATGTTCTATATTTAGTATCTGGTTTCCAAAAAGGAGAGGGATCAAAGAGGGTTGGGAGAAGGATGATGGCCCTTTAAATCCTCTGCAACTGACTTCAGTGGTAGAGAGGGCTTGCTTGCTCAATGGAAAGAAGTACAATAACAATGCCTGCCCACCTCTGTGTGCACCTCTGTGATGAGAAAGAGCAGTGAGCTAGTATCAGTTTACAGACTCCTCTGATTTGGAGGGAAGGATCATTTTTTCCCCCACCCTGGCTCCTGCAAGCTGTATGCAAACTCCTTTGGGAGCAGATAAAAGCTGCTTGCTTTGGACTAAGGGAGGTTATGGGTAAACACTACTTTGCTAAGAGCTGAAATTGATCAAACTTAACTGCATTTGATTGCCCAAGTGTTCCTCCAGGAAGTTGCAAGCCTTTGATGAATCCCAGGGTTCCAAAACGGTTAGATCAGGCAGATGCTGCCAGTGCTGTGTAGGTGGGAAGATAGGATCCTGATGCTTCCTACCATGCTATTTTCCCAGAATCCTATTAAATTAGTATAATTACTTAAATTTTGAGATTAGTTTTATGCTAGTAAGGTATGATTAACAATGATGATAACCACCATTTATTAAGAACCTATTTGAGCTGATTGTTCAAAACCACAAAGGAAGATGAGGATGTAGAATCTCAAAACCCAAGTGGAGTCACACATTTGCTTAGTGGCAATGCTTAGATTTGATCCTGGGTCCATATTAATCCAAACTGATGCAAGAGGTTCATTGTCCCTACTATTGTAAGAACCTTGGTTCAATTCTGTTAGACTTTTAAGATTCATTTTTATTTTTTTTCATTCTCTGACCTCATCTCTCAGTTTACACCAACCTTGAACCTCACATTTGCCCAATAATCAGGTTTGGGAAGCAGTTTCACAAGACTTTTGTAGTTAAAAAAAAAATTAAATGATTGCTTAAAACTTGGCAAATATCTGTTCAGTACTGTCCAGATGTGTGGGATGCTAAATTTTAATGATGTCAATATTAAGAACATAAATCAGGGTTTTTCCTGAAGACTTCCCTACGACTTGGATAAATCCTCAACTCTTCCTTTGTTCTAAATGTTTTGTGATCTAAGAATAAACAACTATCCAATAAATATTTTTCTTCTCCAGATTAAATGATATCAGGCAAAGGAGAAAGTCTTACAGAGCAATGACATGATAGTCACTGGAAAAAGAGCTTTCCTATTTAAGGTAATAAATTATTGTTTTTGATATAGACAAAGCAAAAGAGCATGGCCAACATCCATGCTAAAATATTCATTTACCATTTTTTCCAGAAGCTTAACAGAGAAAGTATTCATACGTGGTCAATAGCAACTCTTCTTTTTGTATTATTCATTCATTTACACAAACACACACACTTGTTCAATCTAACGAACACCTAAGGAGAACTGATTATGTATCACATGCAGGTTCCTGGAGTATGGGTAAGATACATATAGAGAAAAGAAACTGTATTCAGGGAATGCATACTGAGTGCAGGGCAAGTATACAAACAAGGATGGACCACACCCTGTGGTCAGTGCTTCAAGAGAATTGTTCTTAGTTTGAAATTGATGGGGAAATGTGCAAGAACTGCTCCTTGAGAGAAGGGTGGTTTAGGTTATATGTCTTTAGATTTTCATTCCATTCCATAGGATGAACTTGCCTGATGTGGGCAAAACTTCTCCTTGCACCTTGACTCTGTCTCTTGAAAGAGAGAGGAATTCACTCAGTGGTGAATTCACCACGAAATTTGCCTTCAAGAGGACATAGAAGTTAGTAAGTAAAAACTGTGGTATTTCTGTTCAAAAATAGTTCTTATTAATTTGCCAGTGTCCTGTTTTGTATATTTAATGTTAGAATGTCACTTCTTAAAAACATTTTATGCTAGTTAAACAAAGGGACATTACCCTGTTCTGAACTTCATAACCAGAATGCAGGAATAAATCCCATGGCATGGAAGACCCTCAGGAATATCCTTCCCTGAATGCAGCTGTTTCCATGTCCCACTAATATATCTCCCCTCACATTCATTAGTATGCATAACAAGGCCAGAAATGAGAAACAAGTATATATTTTTACAATTCCTTCATGCTTGGAATACACATACGTAGATAATTACAGTAAATTATAGCAATGTAAAAATAAGAGTAGTCTTTTAATTTTGGGGTAGGATACATGATAAAAGGTTATTTCATTTGAATATGCTATAGATGTTCATGGTAATAGGAAAATATTACATATGCATATGTTGAGATTGTGCCTTAACCTTGCATTATAAAGTCCACTTTGATCACTAAAATATTCAAAAATAAAGGTCACATTTGTTTGTTATCAAATACCTTTCCACTTCATATACTTGCACACAGCACATATAATCTTTTCTCTTCCTCCTCTCTCAAACCTCTCTCACTCCCTCCTCCTCAACTGTCTCTCCATTCACCATCCATCCACCCATCTCTATACAGGTATGTATTGGGTATCTACTGTGTATCTCCCTGGAGTTGCAGTGGAGAATATGTCATGGAATCTGCCTTCAAGAATCTTGTAGTTTAGTAAAGAAACTAAAGCATTGTGGAGGCAATTATAACAAGTCATATATTGGTATAAAGAAGAAGCTGAGATAGCACACAGGAGACTTATCAACAGGGTCATAGGGTAAAGGAATTTGTCAGATACAAGAGGGAGTGGTCCCAAAAAGAGGCATGCAATTTGTAGGACAATTGCACAAACCTGAGGAACACAGGCTTGTTGCAAGATGGCCATCTTGCACTGTCCTCGAATTTCTCTGTGAACTGTGATTTCTGGAAGAATTTTGATAAAGTTTTGCTACCCAATTGTGTTTCAATTTAAATTTCAACAGCAGTAGCTAGTGTGTGCATGTGCATGATAAGTCTGTGTGTAAGGAGCATATGTGGAAGGAGGGTATATGGAAGGAGGGTATTGATACACAGTTTAGCCTTTTCCTGAGCAAAAAGAACAGTTAGATTTGAAAAGTCTTTATATATGATAGCTTCATTAAATATGGTCATTGAGCCCACAGCTTGAGTCAAGAATTGGATTAAATAAGATTTATAGAAATAGAACTTCATTTGGCAGCCCTCTTTACCTATAGCCACAAATTCTTTCAAGTTCATCAGTTCAAATACAGATTTTCCAAGTAAATACAATTTTAACCATGTGGTCTTGATTTCAAGGCTCTCCACTATTTTGCCCTTCCCTCTAACTCATTATGTCCTCTTATTCTACTTTCACTCCGTTTGAAATATCTTCTTTTAAATTTTATCTGTTTTGTCTTCCTCTTCTTGCCTTTACTACTTACTGGTTTTCATGGTGGACTTTCCATGTGGTTTAATAAAATTTTATCTGTCCTCATGCAAAATCTCCCTCAAGATTTGCATCTTATAACAGATATGTAGTGAGCTATCAGAAATTAAGGTAAAGGAAAGAATCAGTGAATCCATGTTACTTGTACCCAAAGTATGCCATGATTCTCCTTCCCTAAGACACAAACTCATGTCTAGAAGGTATGCTGAGCAAAGTCAAGATTTGAGGTTCTAACACATCAAAAAACATCCTTCCCACACTTAACAGATAGGTGATCATCTGGCGTCAATGTCTTTATCACTCAAAGAAAACACTTGTTTATCAGAAAACACACATAAAAGCATAAGAGATCCAGGCTACACATTGGCACTAAGCATCAAAAACTTTACTCTCATAATTGACATGCAAATATTCACTAGTTACTCGAGGAGGATCAAGGTTAGAAGATAATGGTTCTTTCATCTGGAGAACTGGATGCCCTTATTTGTTCCTTGAAGAAATCATTATTGTTAATCCTGTAACCATTATCACTTCACCTCCTGATTACTTTTGTTTCCCCCAAGCATAACCAACTCTTTCTTTTTTCCCCTAAGCTGCCATCTTTCCTTTCTTCACAATGCTGCCATCTTATTTCCCCTGGTCTAGGAGATGTAGTTAAAAGGCCAATTTAAAATACTTGAAAATAATTCCTCCTAGTGCCAATGTACTGAAACTCTTCCACTTAATCTGAAACGGCTCCACTATTGGAGGAAGAGAAACACAATAAATTTACCTCAGGAGAAATATAAATACTTACTGAAAAGGTGTATGAGAAAAAAACCATTTAACCATCTAACCAAGACATAAGAGTGTGCCTCCACCTCTCTATCAAGTTCCCAATTCTCTCTCTCTCTTACACATACATACATACATACTTCCTCCTTTTTCTGTCTTTCTATGTTTATCTGCTTTGTGTGTGAATCACTATAACTTGAGTCTATATGACCAGCTGGCTCCAGGGTCTATCATCAATTGATGAGTTAGTTCCTTTTTCATCTCTTAGTTTATGTTTTTGAGAACAAACATGATTATAACTGTTCATCTTTTCAAGCTAGGCCACACTAGTTTGGCCTAGGTTATAGGTCTCAGAAAATCCTTTTCAGAGGTCCTGCTAATAAAATCACTTATGTTCAGGGGTGAGTAAGCCCTTTATATTTCATATTGAAAAGGAATTTCCCCAGAGAAGAGCATGGCTTGCAGCTGCTCAGAAATAAATTAGAATTCCCTATATCCCTCCCATCTCAGTATCGATGCCTTACTTATATTTCTAGGAAAATAAGATTGTAAAACCTGTCATATGTATACACACAGACCCTCTCTGTTATGTTCATACATATATATACATATGTTCATACATATATATACACTTGCGTGTTCATGCATATATATACACACATGTATACATAGGTTATATATATGCTTCTTTTAGAAAGTGCTCCTTTTATATTTCTGAAATAAAAAACCAGTTTGTTTTGTCAGAATATTATCACAATTAGAAAATCGTAACTTTATAAAACTTTGAAAAAAAACTAAGAGATTTCTAGCTACTGTAGGTTTCAATGACTCTATTTACTTGAGGTAACTATAGGCAATTTTAGTCTAAGAATGCTCCTCAGTGCTTGAAGATCTTCAAAGCAAGGTCATCCATGGTGCAATAGAAGTTACCTAGGAAAATTGTAGGTAGGAGAAGAACAGCCAATTGAAAAGCAATTGAGCTTAGGAGCCAGAAATGTAAACTCATATCACAACTTGCATGTAAACATAAAAAGTGAATGGTATATGCCTCAAAGTGTCATTCTTCCCATCCACTTTCTCCTTTGAATTGCAGTGCCAACATACATGTAGCACATGTATTTTGTGCTACATACATGTTAAGTCACACAGCACACCAAATCCACCATTAGAAGGCTAAACTGGACCAACTGTTGGACAATCAGCTGCCCAGTTTCTATTCTTGTATTCAGTGCTTGGTGCTTGTGACAGCTAACAAGAACTGATTTATCCTAAAACTAGTTAAATTGGTGATTCTCAACTAGACAGGCTTAGCCATGCAGGTGATGCTTCTCCCCCATTCTCCCCCTCTTCCTTCTTCATTTCTTCCTTTTCTTTGTTGTGTTTCGTTGGATGGCTCAAAGACAGAAAACCTGAGCAAGGAAAACTATGGCTAGTACCTGAGATTACAGCATAATTACATACACTTACGTTAAAAGAATCACATGATTACATAGATTATGTAAGAGCTTCATTTCTACAAATCACCGAGTAGTTAACTATTCTACAGTTTGCATCTATAATCATGAGATACAGCACTGTCTTGAAAACCTTTTTTGATTTTCCAATCTGTGTTGCAGATTCATGATTTCCCCCAAACTCCCTGCCCCATGTAGTTCTTTCTCTCTCTCCCCTGACTCTCCTTACTAAACATAATTTAGCTTTTGTCTCCATATTCATTTTTCTTCTTGGCCTTTGCATATGTTGGTGACTGTACATTGACACTCTTCCCTTATCATTGTCTGACTAATCCCAAATTATCTTCATTCTTCAGTTTAGGTGTCAAATTATCAAAGGGCCCTTCTCAACAGAGTGGTGAAGCCACTGATTCCATCTCTCATCCCAGTATACCATTCTCTGGGAAGTTCTAAACTCCAGGATGCCAAGGATCTTCCTTGATCATGCCTGTATCTCTTTTCTCTAGCACAATGTTTGAGAAATGAGTATTCAATGAATATTTGTTAAAATAGTGAATGATTATGAAAATTGACTTCTAATTAAACATCGGACTTGAAAATAGGCAGAGGTTAAGAAGGATGTCTTGTTGGTATTTCCTACAGAATAGACTCTACATATTTCTGTGCACAAACGTTTTCTAAGGCAGAGTTCTTGGTTTCTTTTTTACCCCTCCAAAATAAATGATCTTTTTATTTAACCAAAACAATATAATTTTGAAGATATGTATTATATATTACAGGCACTAAATCATATGATAAAGTACACATTTGAAAAGATTTCCCAGGAAATTTTTCACTTTAAAACTACAAAAGTTCCTCTAAGCTAATGTATTTTGTCATGATCAAATTAATTAGGGTCTTTTACTCTTTCATTTTTTTCCCCCTCAAAAGTGAAGAGACAACTTTCCATTTCATAGAAACCCTTGTGAGACTGTGTCTTTTCAAAGTAATGACACCTCTAGAAAAGATAAAATGCTGAGTGATTACCTTTGTTAAAAAGAAAGGGAAGAGATCATGATTGCACATCTCCTGGGAGACTCAATAGCCCTGAGCCATCACAGTAAAGCAGGCAGAGTACACCATCAGCACAGCCACTGAAATTCTGGGCTGTCTTTTTTTCATGATAATTCCCAAATCAACAGGTCTCAGTAGAGAAAGTGAGTTTCCCTCCTAAATTATCCAATAAATTCAGGGGTTTCTTAGAGAGTAACCATACTCTCCATCAGGAAATTAATCTGATTTGTCTGCAGGTACTTGGAACTTCAATCTATTCTACTAAGCATTATTTTGAGTACCTTATCAATCACAGGATTGCAAAATCTGGTGTGGGTAAGCAGGCAGGATGCTTATGATGGAGTGCTCTGAGTCAACTTAGTAAAAGGAAGAAAAGGAAAGAATTTGGGAGACAAGGAATTGAGCTGTGATGCAGTACCCAAGGCTACTTTAGATGCTCTGACTGGTCCAAGATGGTCTGCCCTTTTTACTCCCTCGTTGGTCATTGGTTATTGTCTGCTACCAAGTGTCACAACCTTGAGGAAACAACTAAGATAATATGTATACATGGGTTGAAGGCTACCTACAGCATTCCCAGAAAATGCAAAAGTCTGTCATCTTAGGGAGATCTGGGTGATGTATTACACATAGGCATTGCAAAAATGCTAAGTGACAAAGAAATAAATGAGACATTAATTTTGCCCAAAAAGATTTAGCATTATAAGCAGGGAGACAGACCTAGTAAGAGTCAAGGAATAAAAGGCATTAATTTTGAGGCAAAGGAAAAGTAGTCACTAGTTATGACTATAGAAAAAAAGAAAGACCTTTTAGCAGAGGTGCTATGTGTGGATCTCAAAGATAAGCACCATTTCAACAGATAGAGAAGTACGAGGCTGGTCATATAGGCTTCAGGGCAAGTGCCATCCCAGGAAAGTAGAAACAATATTGGTAAATGAAAGGTAAAAGTCTGACTGTTAGATAAAGAAAGAAGGGGAGAGATGGTCATGGAAGAATGGATGGAGCAGCTGAATTCTATAGCAGTGATCAATGTTGTTTCAGTATTAGTGATAGCCAGGCATGATGGCACACACCTATAATCCTATCAGCTCAGGAAGCTGAGGCAGGAGTATCACAAGTTCAAAGCCAGCCTCAACAACCTAATGAGGCCCTAAGCAACGTAGCAAGAACCTATGTCAAAATAAAAAACAAAACTGGCTTGGATGTGGCTCAGTGGTTAAGTACTTCTGGGTTCCATGCCTGGTACCAAAATAACAATAATAAAAATAAATAAATAATTTTGGACCTCCATGGCTTCAAATTGAAGTTAGATGAAAGTTTTATCACTTAGGTAATGTTTTAGGAATGAAAACTAAAAACTAGGGGAAAAAAATGAAGAAGAAAAAGCGTCTGGCAACATTGGGCCCACACTCCCTCATAGTGTACTATCGGTTGAAGCTAAATAATAGCACCTCCTGGTAGTAGGCACACACTCTTTATTCCTGCAAGGTCTCTAGTACTCTATAAATATAGAGAGAGCTGGTATTCTTCCCTCACCTGTCTCTATAAGGTGCCATGTTGATTGATGACACTCACTCATCTCAGTATCATCCTTTCATGGATTCAGAAACTAAGATGCAAAGTGGGAGGTAAGCACTGTCTCCAAAACCCTACATCTATCTCAGCTGAGCTCTGGATGACATAAAAAATTTAAGTAATTTCATTGTTACAACCAGACTGTAACATTTCATGACCCATCTATGAAGCATAAAGGTTTCACCCCAAAGTTAGAGGCCTAGGAGAAGAGTACATTTTTATCAACTCATAGCCATGAAATAGAGGAGTTGCTTAGCAGAGTAGTCCTGACTTGGAGTCTCTCATGAAGTTGCATTTCAGAAATTGGCCCTGGCTGCAGGCATCTGAAACCCTGACACAGGCTGACAGATACTCGTCCAAGGTGTTTTATTCACCTGCATGGCAAGTGGATGCTGGCTGTTGGCTAGAATTTTCTGTTCTTCATCACATGTACCTCTTCAGAGGGTTTTGTTAGTGTCTTTGTAGCACGGCAGCTGGCTTCCCCAAGGAAGAAGAGGAAACAACTTGGTGACCTAATCTGGGAAGTCATAGTCATTTCATAATATCCTGTTGGTTGCACAGGTCAGTCCTAGCCAATCTGATGACAGACTGCATGAGGATATGAGAACCGGGTAACAAGAATCACTTGGGACTGGTTTTTTTTCTTCCCCAAATTATTTATTTATTTATTTATTTATTTATTTATTTATTTATTTATTAATGTGGTGCTGAGGATCGAACCCAGTGCCTCACACACGCAAGGCAAGTGCTCTACCACTGAGCTATAACTCCAGCCCCTTGGGACTGTTTTGAAGGTTGCTTCCACACATGAAGAAAGGGGCCACATTACTTTTTTTTTTTTTTTAATTTCTTCATCATCTCAAGTTATTGCTGAGCTCATTTAGTTCTCTATGGCTATGCCATAGCAACGAATTCTTTCATATATTTAAAATATCATGACATTTTCTAAAGCCATTCCAAACTTTTTTAGTAAATTAAACGATGGTGAACATTCAAAATGCAAAAGGGGAATATATAAATAAAACTTTATTTAAAATATGAACATAAATCAGTCTTTCAAAAATAGGAGTAGTATTCAGTTATCACTTGCTTTGTCTTATCAGCTGAGTCCAACTGTTAACTAGTGTGTTCCTCAGTGGTCAGTAAAAACATCCAGATTTTTTATGAATTATATTCTATGTTTAGTTAGTACTGTTCCTATAGTGCACAAAGTATCAGTATTCTCAAAAGAATGTAAAGAGAATGTGATCTTCTCTTTTAAGCACGTAATCTGTGAAGAGTTTAAAGCAGTTTCTCAGTTGCAAACAGACTGGATATGTATGCTTTCTGTAATTTTATAATCTTAAATATGAAATGGAAGGGTTACCTCCATATTAGAGTACCAGTAATAGTGCCTATCTGCATAATAGCTTCCTACTGCAAAGGTGAATCTTCGTTTACCTTTTGAAAATACTTTAACTGGCTGCTATGGGTAGCCCTTTCCAATAAGGAAAAGGCAGGTTGATCAGATAGCAGCAAAACTAATGAAAAGCATCATGGAAGTGACAGCAAGATTAATTAAGTTCCTCCGGTTGTATTCATGTGTGGCCGTGTAGAGTTCCTTTGGGTACCGCTGCAGTTAAACGGTATTCATGGTGACAAATACTGTAGATTTCCAGAACTGACACTTTTGAGTCAAGGGTAAAAAAAATCACATCCGGTCATTGTATCCACCAAAAGGATCCAAGATGAGCCCTTTGGATCATTAATGTGTTTGAGCAAAGCCAAGATGAGATGGAGATATAATGAACAGAATGCTGAAACTGTGATATTTTGTTTTCTGATTACATACTTTCTTTATGTATTTTAGACATTTTGACAGAGAAAGCCAAATGGATTTCCACCTACTGTATTTGACTGGAGGCACAGAATTATGCACACTTGGAAACACTTTCAATTACTCTGTGAATTCTTGCAACATTGGGGTGCATTTTCACTGTCTGCCTGCTCGCTCTCTATAGTTATTATCACAGTGTATATAAAAATGGAATGTCCATGACCTAAAGCATCCAGATTTACTAGAGCTGTACCCAATTTATCTTGAAAGATCTGTGTGTGTGTGTGTGTGTGTGTGTGTGTGTGTGTGTGTTTTAAGGAAAAGAAGAAATTCAATATGATGCTGTTTACTTCTTCCATTTGGTTTGGAAGCACATTTGTTGGAGAGCTGGGGTGGGGAGGGCTAATTCTCAAAGAGCTGCCCAGGGACCATAAATGAATTTTATTTTAAGAAAAATTGGAAACCTCTGGAGTGTATAAGATCTTTCAACCTGCTCCACAAGATGTATTAACTCATGTTATTGTGTCACCAAATGTCTTCGGAGGCATATTAATACATTTTTGTCCTTGGAAACACTTTGAGGTTTATTCATGTATTCATTCAGCAAACACTTCCTACATTATTTGTCAAATAAAATTCCAACCCTTTAACATGGAATGTGAGATCACATCCAAAATGACCTCTGTGTTTTCCTGTTTAACCTTACTTTGATTGAAGATCTTTTTAAAAACGTAGTCTTCAAAACTCTTGTTTTTGATGTCTTAGACACAGCACCCACCATCCCACTCTTATTTTCTGCCAGTGTGGGTTCATATTCAAGGCAGGGTGTAAATTCTACCTCTTCCCTGAAGCTTTCCAAGACTGCCTAAACCCCATTGTAGCATCTTTTATGAAGTCCTTATATGTGTCCTAGTGTATTAATTTGTCACTTGATATTACCTTTGTTTTTACTTTTGTTTTTTGAAATATGCTTCATGACTTTAACTAAGATATCAAGAAATAGAAAAGTAGCTTATACATTAAAATTCAGTGACTCTTTTTTGTGCTGATGATGATGGTTATAATGATTTGATATAAGTGAAGCACAAAACTAGGTAGTTTGGGGCCACCAAACTAAAGACATGGTGCTCATCTGTTTTTGGAGAATAGGGTCTACATAGTTATAAACCAAGGGGCTAGAATCACCACATAAAAACTTGATAAAAGTAAATACAACTTCATGAAGGGCTTTTGAGGGAAGGGGAGGGGGAAAAAGAACAAGAGACATGAGAGAACCATCATCTGAGGACCACCAGAAAGGAAGTTTGTAATGCTTCTTATTGTAAGAGGATCAGAACTGTCTATCAGTCAGGTAAGAGCACATATGAAAATCTACCTCTGAGAGCGTCCAGGGGTAGATTAGCTTCCCCGAATCACTCTCTGCCTGAATTGTCCATTCTCCAACTACTCTGGTACTTGGCTCCCCCATTAGACTCCTGACCTGCTCTACCCGCAGACTTTCAGATTTATCTCGTCTGATGGCAGACCAGCCCTCAGGTTCCTGGTTGGTCTTTCCTTTGTGCTTTGAACCTTCTTTCTCTACCCTAAAATTACTCCTTGAGACCACTGTCTCCTTCACAGCAAGTGTTGCTGCCTGCAAAACCAGACACCACGTCTGGTGTTCCTAGCATGCTCCATCGCTAACCCCAAATGCCATGCTTTATGGATGCATTTCAGCTATGGTCTGGGGTATGTTAAGATATTCAAAGAATTAGCAATTATCTAACATTTTCCACGACTCTAAAGAGCCTTTATTCTACTGGGGAGATACTAGCAACTGAGCAAGTCATTGAAATGCAATCTGATAAATACTGCAGTAATACAAAGAGAAATTAGGAGTTAATTAAGGAAACACATGAAACATCTTAGCAGAAATCTTGGAAAATGAATATCTGAGCAGTGTTGGGTGGCTGTAAAATAAATAGCTAGACCGATAAAGGGGAATAGAAAAGGGCATTCCTGGAAGAACATACAGTAATGTCACCTTTACTTTCTGCATTTTCATTTACCCACCATCTAAAAATATTATATGGAAAATTCCAGAAAGAAATTATAAAATTTAAATTGTGCACCATCCTGAGTAGAATGATTCAATACCATCCTCCTCCATCCTTCTTGGGACAAGAACCATCCCTCTGGTGTATTGACACTGTATATGCAACTCACCCATTAGTCACTCAGTAGCTGTCTTAGTTCCAGATTGACTGTCATGGTATCACACCACTTGTGTTCAAGTAACTATATGTTACTTAATATTGTCCCAAAGTGCAGACTTTTATTACAATATTCTGTGATTTAGATGTAGTTTGTCTGCAGATTTTTATTCTAATATTTCTATGACTTGGATATAGTTTGAAAATGCCCTCACGAGGCTAAATTTGTTGAAATTTAGTCCCTATTGTGAGGTATTAAGAGGATAGAAATTTAATCTGACTTGGATGTTTATAGATGGGACCTTTGGGAGGTGATTAGAATTAATAAGGTCATTAGGGCGGGGTCCCCGTGATTGAATCCTCATGGCTTCGTATGAAGAAGGGAAAAGATCAGAAGAAACACACACACACACACACACACTCCCTGTCTCATATCATGAGATGCCTGGTACTATGTCAGGATTCTGCCAGCAAGAAAGTCATCAACAAATACAATCTCTTGACCTTTAGCCCTTCAGAACCATGAGCCAAAATAAACCATTTCTCTTAGTAACTTAGTCTGTGGTATTGTGTTATTGACGATAGAAAACAGATTAATAAAAGCTTTTGGCTTTAGTTGTTCTATTTTATGATTATTGTGGTTAATCTCTCACTATGTCAACTTTATCAAACAAACCTTATTTTACAAGTAAGGTTATGTATGTACAGGGAAAAATAGGTATGTATTTACAGGGAAAAATAGGTATGTATGTACAGGAAAAAAAACAAGCTATATGAAGTTTAGTACTATCTTTGATTTCAGGAATCTACTGGGATTCTTGGCATGTATCTCTCATGCATAAGGGGATCAATTATAACTGTATATGTAACTCTGTATTCTTAGTGGGATCAGGAGGGAGTATAACATAGAGGTAGAAGACTTTTGAAAGATTTATTCACTTAGTATATATTTATTATATGGTCCCTATATGTGTTTGATACAGTGCTAGGCACTAGAATAAAGCATGAGCACAGTAGACCTGTTTCTGCCCTCATGTCCACCGTACTGGTGGAAAGAAGCAATAACTATGACCAGCACATGAATGAGCAATGCTTTGAGTCCTATCCTCTCAAAGGAAGGTGGAAGAGGTTCCACTCCTACTGTAAGCCTTTCCACACAGAGAGTTCTATAATTTGATTAATATACCTTCAGAATCTTAGAAACGTACTTGGTACACGGGTACCTAATATCTGTTTTTTTGAATGAATAAACATTTCTAGTTCAAAACAAATTCTAAGGGTAAGAATTCTGAGGACTCTCAGCACCATTTACTAAATATTATAAAATAGCCCTTTATTGAGTGGTTATCAGGAGAAACAAGGCCACATATAATAAGAGCTTGTCTCTAAAGTCAAGGTTCTCCAAATAGGTAGAATTTTGGATCATTATATTTTTATAGGATTTTTTTCTTATCACAGTGTTAGTGTGTCTTTTCCTATAGGTAATTAATTATTATTATTTTTTTTTGGTACTGGGGATTGAACTCAGGGGTACTCAACCACTGAGCCACAAACCCAGCCCTATTTTGTGTTTTATGTAGAGACAGGGTCTCACTGAGTTGCTTAGCGCCTCGCAGTTGCTGAGGCTGGCTTTGAACTCGCGATTCTCCTGTCTCAGCCTCCCTAAGTGCTGGGATTACAGGCTTGCGCCACCGCACCCAGCTAGGTAATTAATTTTTCAGATTAAGGTTCCCAGGCATTTAATTTCCATAGGAACATTAAGTAAAAACCTGAGAATAAAAATGATTTATGAGTAGGTAACGTTGTATACAAAATCTAAAAATTTCTAATTAAAACACTACATAAAATCAATTAAATGCAGTATTTGTTCTCATATAGACAAATTATTTCTCTGTTTTCCAGACTGTTTTGACATCAGATGGTGGTATATCAGAGGCAAACTCAGGCTTAAATAGCATTCCATCACTTGTCATTCATGTGATATGTCAACAAATAATCATTCAACAAGTTATTAGGATTTCAGCAAATACTCCATCACCAAATAGTCATGAACTTGTCTTCTTGCTCATATAATTTCCCTCTTCTCTTTCTTCCTCTACCCTCTCTTGAACATGTTGTCCTATCTCATGGATTTAATTGCCGTCTATAAAATGATGACTTCCAAATTTAAACATGAAGCCCCAACATCTCCTCTGATCTCCAGACCATATTACCAAGCTGCTATGAAACTTTACTGCTTATTCATAATAGGAATATCAAACTAAATGTGTTCCATGATGACCACCTCTGAACATTCACCCATGCTTGTTCTTGTAGTCCTCTTTGTATCAGTTGGTGGACATATCATCCTTTAAATTGCTCAGCCCTCAAATTTTGAATAATACATTACTCTTTGTTTTCTCTTTCATTATTTACCCAAACAAACCATCACAAAAATCATACTGACCCATGTTGACATATATCTTATTTAGCTTTTTGTTGCTGTGACCAAATACCTGCCAAGAACGACTTAGAGGAGGAAAGTTTACTTTGGCTCATGGTTCAGAGGTTCAGTCCATGGTTGGCCAACTCCATAGCTCTAGGCTAGAGGTGAGGCAAAACATCATGGAGGAAGGGTGTGGTGGAGTAAAGCAGCTCAGGACAGGAAGACCAGGAAGCAGAGAGATGACTGTTCTCATCACAGAGAAACCATAATACCCAAAAGCATAACCCTCATGACTTCCTTCAACCATACCCTACCTGCCCACAGTTACGACCCAGTTAATCTGTATCAGGGATTTGGTCAAAGATCTCATAGTCCAATCATTTCACCTCTAAACAGTCTTGCATTGTCTCACATGTGAGCTTTTGGGGGACACCTCATATATCATATTATGACATAAATCATAATATGTCTAGAATCTGACCATATTTTACCACCTCCACTGCTATTACTCTCTCCAAGCCACCACCTCTTTTCTCAGTTATTAAATAAATTTTCCTAGCTGGTCACCCCACAGCTGTCCTTTTTCCCTTTAGTCCATTCTCCACACATCAACCCTAGTGAACCTGTTAGCATGTCAAATATTGTTACTTTAAAGGCATACCACATAAGCCGTAACAAAAGCCAAAGTCTTTAAGCCATAACAAAAGAGTTTCGGTCTTCATAACAACCTATAAAGTCCTACTAAATTTGGCTTCATGTTTCCCATTGACTTCAACTCTTCGTTCATTATCCAGTGCCTACTGTGCTCTGCCATAATGGCTACTTTTCCTGGCACCCAGAAGGCATGCCTGCCCTTCTCCCCTCTGGCCCTTTTCACTTTCTGCAGTGTTCTTTATCCAACGCCTAGAACAATGTCTGGAACATAATGGGAAATAATAAGGAATGTAGTCAAAAATATTGAATGAATTAAATTATGAATACATTCAATGACTGATTTAGATCATGGCTGTAACAAGGAATATCCTCTTTCATTTGAGTGACAGATACATAAAGGCAAATTACTACACTATGTTTAAATGCTAGAGTAGGAATTAATTCAGTATGCACTATAAAAAAAAAAGCTGTGCCTCATTTGTTCTTATGGATAGGAAAAGTCTTCTTAGGAGATATCTTGCTTGAATGGAGACTCAAAGATCAAATAGGAGCTGTCCTAGTAGAGAGAGCAGTTGGGACAGAATATAGTCTTCAGGGAAGTTTTAGTCCTACATTAGAGGTGGAGTGAGGAGTGTGAAGGATAAAGCATTAGCAAATGGAGATGTAAGTGGGGCATCATTTTGAAAGATCTTAACTACCATAGGTGAAATATGGAAAGGGTAAAGAGCACTGAAGGAGGAAGTAACACAGCCATATCTTTTCAAGAGATAATAATGGATCTAATAGGGAGAATGGATTGGACCCTGGCAAACCTGAAATCAGCAACCCTGGCTAAGGTTTTATTGTTATAATATAAATGAGATAAAGGTGAACTTAACTAAAGCCCAGGGGAAGGCATTGGAAGACAACTGGGCTATGCTAAGTCAATGCAAAATTACTGCTGTATGCAGCTATAAAGAATCTGAAAGGACAAACAAGCTCGCAAACTGTGGCCTGCAGTACCACCTGGCATCCGTATTGCATGGGATTTAAGAACAGCTGCTACTAAGCATGGACAAATTCAATTTGTGTAAACGCTTTGCACAAAACACTATCAACCTCAAAGAATTGACTGCAGGCACATAGAAAAGTATGATATTTTACATACACTACAGCTGTACTTGGTGTTCTTTTTCATTTGTTCATTCAGTTACACGTACTTATTGAGTAGTAGCAAGTGTAAGGTGCCCTTCTGAGGACTGTGGATGTACCATTGAACAGATAAAAATCTCTGCCCTCAAGGAGATTATATTCTAGTGAGGAAAAATAAAAATAAGTACATGTTTACAATAGAGTGTCAGATGATAACTGCTGTGGAGAAAAATAAGGGACGGATAAGGGCAGCTTGAAACCATAAAAAATAGAGGGTAATAAATGAATGTATTGATAAACCTTTGAGTGAGACTTGCAGGAGAAATCAAAGCAGGAACCTACCTGGATTTTATTTTATTTTATTATTTTTATTTTTTTAAATTTTTTATATTATTTTATTTAAATGCGTTTCAAGTCATAGTACATATACAGAGCTCAATTTTTCCATTTCTCTGGTTGCAAACCAGATAGAGTCACACCATTTGTGTCCTCATACATGGATTTTAAAGTGGAGAGAAAATTCTCACCTAACCATGATGTTTTAACACACAATAGGTAACTGGTTTGACGACCTCCTGTGTTTTAATAGTCAAAAGTGTATTTCTGTCTGATAAGCAAGTTGATGCCATAGCTGGTCCCAGAGGAACTGACCTGATTCTCTCTCAGACATTCCCAGATTCTAAGAGTTTCTTAGAGACAAGGTCAGGTTAGTGTCAGAGATGTAAACCATGTCTTTCCCTGGAAGCTGAGGATCACCCCCTTGAGGTGACATATAGAAGCATCTCTATGGCACAGTTGGGGTATTCATAACCCCATGTCTAGCCAACATCAGATGTGGTTTCATTTGGATATTATTATGCTTCAGAATACAACAGCATGTTGAAGAGATGTCTGCATAGCCACCTTCATTATGGTTTTATTAACAACATCCGTGAATTCAATCTGTGTCTACCAAAAGAAGAAAGTGGATATACACAATACACACACACACACACACACATATGTATATATATGCAATGGAATACTATTCAACCTTTAAAAAGAAGGAAACCCTATCATTTGAAAAAAAATAGGAGAACATTATGTTTAATGAAATAAACCAGAAAGACAAATCTGCATGATCTCATTTACATGTACAATGTATAAAAGTTGATCTCAGAGAAATATAGAGTAAAATGGTGGTCACGAGAGCCTGGAGGATGAGAGGATTAGGAGATGTCAATCAAAGGGAAAAAATAGTTGTATTTTTTTCTTTTGAAAGTATAATGCAAATAAAATAATTTTAAGTGAAATGGGAAAAGTGTAAGATTAAAACAACAATCGCTTGTTTTCATGCAAATATGAGAAAGTTTATGTCTGAGGCCTTGACATTTCAGATAAACCATAAATAGATGGAAAGGGGGGCCACATACCTTTAAATAAAAGAGGATACCTTCATTTTTTTTCATGGAGTAGAATTCTATTGTATGGATATAACATACAGTTGCCCCTTGGAAGCCATACTCTTCCAGTGGCTATATATTGCTCTTTGGGATATAATCCTCTAGAGACTGCGCAGAGTTTGGCACGTTCCGTTACCAAATACTCTATGCCTATAAATTCATGACCATTTAGATATATTTGTTTCTGAAACATGCTGTGGTATACTTCTACTGAGGAAAACCTGCACCTGAGCCATAGTAAATGACATATTTGAGTAAGGAAAACTGTTGGAGGACCCTGACAAATTCAACATACAAATATTAAGACAATAGTCCTTTACTAACTTCATCATTGAGAACTTTGTTCAACATCTCTGAGCCTCAAGTTTTTCATTTGTGACTTTGATAACATCCACCTTTCTATTTCTCACAATTTGTTACTAAGAAAGATGACAAATGTGCAAATATCTTGTAACTAGAAAACACCATGCAAATGAAAGGTGTTATTAATGATGAAGACAGTTCTTTAGTCTTTCAAACCTCCTGTTTTAAACTCAACTCAGAAAGCTTGCATTTTCCAACTACAGGAACTCCAGTGGACCAAAAACTCTTAACATTAAACTACAGTGCCCCCTAGCCTCTGTAGGAGGTAAGGCAGTTGATTGGCTTCCTGAAAAAGCTTCATCACAGATGGTTCCTTTGCCTGAGGGAAGGGCCATTAATTGTACTTTTGGATGATTTCCATCTGTCCAAAAGGGAAAACACTTATGTATTTTCTTCAGTATTTGCCTATAACATTGTTTTTATTTTTAATTTTAAAAAGGAATGAAAAAGTAAACACCCTTTACTACATTTAAATTTTCCTTTTCAAAATCACTTTAAATGAAGGACATTTCATTACAAGAACAGTACTAGATTTATCTCAAGATTCTCTGTGAATCTGATTTGTATTTGATTACCTATGCACATTCACTGAATTCTTTACTATACAGCATGAGGGAAGATTATCTGTCATTGCACTCTTTTGACAGAAGGGAAATAGTGGGTGAAGCTTTTTTTTCAAGATGGCACAGAAAGCTGTCATTATGAGCCTCGGCCCCCTAGTACCAAAGCACATTAAACCCACCAACAGATACAGAATATTGTAAGTGGATATCGCTGAATATGTTAATATCAAAATGTAGAACGATTTGCTAACATGGTTTATAAAAGTCCGGATTAAAAATACATCAATTGCTTCTTTCCAGAAGAATTCTCTAATTCTTAATTTCATAGATTTTCATAGAAATCTTTTAAGTTTGAATGGTCCAGGGGGTAAACTGAGTCCCAGAGTGATGAGTCCTTTGGAAATGGAACTTTCTTTATGGATTTATTTTCCATGCTGTGCTGACTATTAATCAGCACAGCTTTCAGGGTTTTATTTCTAACATCCTTTTCTATGTAAGATAAGGACTGCAATTCATTATACCATTGGAGGAGCCAGAGACTTTGCTAAGCTTTGAGATGAGACTGTTCATCTCAAATTGTGTGTGTGCGTGTGTTATGTGTGTGTGTGTGTACACACATAATATATTGGTGACTAGTCTTGAATTATGACATAATCTTGGTTGCCTTTGAAGCTAAACGTCTCTCCTATTTAAGGGTTCAAAGATCAATTCAGCCTCAATGTGCTTTACACTTCCCACTAAGGGAGGCAGCAAATGTGTTGTGTGAAACTAGGAGGTGATTTTTATTACCAGTTATCTTTTCTTTACATCTGTGGATCAACCTAACTCAGCAAACACTCGAGAAATTAAAAACAAACAAACAAAAACTCTTCACCAGCAAATTGCTTTCTTGGTTCTGATCATTTCTAAGTCAAAACCTCTACCACCCAAGGAATGGTCCCTTGAGTTCCTCTTATTTCTCTTGCGAATAAACATGTACAAATACTACCAACCAACCCTCAAGCTCATTGCGAAGAGAATGCAGACACACCACCATCTTTCTCACCGCCTTTCCAACTTGGTAGGGGCAGCTAAATTTTGGCGAGGATGATGGCATTCCTAGGAGGGGCGAGATGAAAGTGTGTCTAATCACACGTTAATGGCAGAATTTGCCTTAACCAGGTTCTCTCCAGTACACCAGTGAATTTCCTCTGCGTGGCTCCCCTGTGGATCCAGAGACCCTTCTCTCTTTAAGAGAGCCTCCCGCGCCCCTCACTCCGCCCCCTCCCAAGGCTCTGGGCTCGCGAAAGCTTCCTGAGAGCCATGGTTGGTCCAGGCAGGCAATCGGAGCACCTCACGGAGAGGCTGCTAACCGGGGGTGGGGTGAGGTGGGGTGGGGGGGTCTGTTTGTAGTACTCTCAGTCCTGATGTCACAGGCTCGGCAAGGACATCGCAAGGAGGAGTCGGATTACAGTAAGGATGGGCAGTGCAGCAAGCAGCCCGAGCGCACGCTCCAGCCGCTGGGGACCGTAGCCCTGGACAGGCAGCCGGTGAGGCGCTCATCCCGCGGAGGAGGCACGCTGGGCGCTCGCTGCTCTCCGCGCTGGGGACGTTTCCGCCGAGTGTAGCATGAAACGGCTCTGCTCTGCGTGTCAGCCTGGGGTGCAAGCTGATGCTGAAGACGCAGCGGTGGGGTTCCAGCTGTCTGATTAATGAGAAACATAATGTATTTTGGTGAGTGTTCGTTCTGATGATGCAGTTCGGGGGGGTGCCTGTCTCTTCATCAGGCAGACAAGCCTTAAAAAAAAAATCTTTAAGCTGCAAGAATATATTACATGAAACCTACCTCCACTTGGCAACTGGGGGACCATGCCGGTGCAGCTCGGAAAGCTTCCTTTGTGCTACAGTTGGGGCTGTGAGCTGTGGATGAGTTTAAGTTGGAAAAGAAAAGAGACAAGGGTGGGGGTGGATAAACTTTGCCTTGATTTGTCGGCATGAAGTTGGCTTTTTTAGCTAGGTGAGGAAGGAGATATGGTGCAGCGTGGGAAGTCATAGGCTAACTTAATGGAATGTGAAACAAAGTTCCTATACTATTGATGCTGTGAATGCTTAGTCAATAGGAACATTTCATTAAGCATTTGTTTTTTTCTAATTCTGAGGAAAACATTCTCTAGTGAGCAGTGGTTGGGTAGATGAGAACACTCCTCCATACCATCTCAGTGCTCCCTCTGGCTAGGAGCAGCCTAGCACAAAATGCATATTATTTTAAACCTTTAGAGGTCTCCTAGCTGTTAAATATTTGTGCGGTTTAGTTTTGTGCCGCTGGTGGAAACCTCCCTTAGGTTTTCAGCTGAGCTGCTTGCATTTCCAGAAAGCATGTGGAGGCTTAGATCTGGGCTATCAGTTGAGCACTGTAAGTGGGCTGAGAGCTGTACATTTGCACTGTAACGCTTCAAATTACTGCTAGGGAAGAAGGCAAAAAGCCCTTCACTAAATAAGAAGAAACCAAGGATTAGGATCGCAAATCTTTTCCTCCTCCCTGAAGTTATGCTTTCCTTCTGTAAGTCCCAACCGGCGTCATCATTTAAGGGCATCTATGTGATATTAAAAGGTTTGTGAGAGCGACTGAAGAGGGGTGAGGGGACGATTCTAAGATGCAAATGCTCTGGGTGATTTCTTGGCTTACTTTAAATAGTAAATCTAGAGTCTGCTTTTAGATTGAAGAAATATTTAGATATCCTTGGGTTGGGGTACAGTTTTCTGGACATTTATATCTGTATACTATTTGCTTTGTTTTGTTTTCTTGAGCCTTTGAAACATTAAAAAAAAAGTGTGGTAGTAACTCAAGTTGCAAAAGCTAAATGCCTTCAGTTGTCTTGACAGCAGTTTTGATTTCCCTATAATTTGTGTCATATTAAAAAAGGTGTCTTAAAATAACCAACATTGATTTGAAAGAAACAATCCTCGTTTCATAGCCAAATTTAAGCAGATTCCAGAATTAAACACCACCTCTTTCCTGGGAGTGGTGAAGAAAGCAGTAAGCTGGTTTATTGGCAATTAATAGAACAGCATCCATCATGCATTTGTTTTTGATAAATGGAAAAGCTTTTATAAAGATAATATGTCTTTTGGACAAAATAAAATTTTAGCATTTGTAATGATATTGAGGAGTGATAAAGAAGACTATAATTTTAGTTTAAGTTTCCAGGCTCTTGTAAAAATTCCTTTTGTGATTGTAGGGAGGAAGTAGGGCTAACTAGAGAAGCAGTAGAGTCTAAAAGTAGTAGTCAGAGGCCATCCATCCATGCTGTATTGGATTATGGTATGGCTCCTGGAGAAATGTTCACTGGACTAGCTCATGTTATTTCACTGTATGCTAGTCCAGCTGTCTTATAAAGCAGGGTGATTCACAGGGTAATTAGTTTCATTGTGTAATGAAAGTTTTTAATAGTTCAGATTGAAATGCGATGTCCTACTTACTTCAGGTGAAAATATACTCTTGGAAAGACAAGGCTAAAGTTGCCCTCTGTGTCATGAACATGGTTCAGTCCCGCCATAATTCCAGCATGAGAAAATGTTTTTTTGTTCCTGGAGGAAATCGTGGATATTCAGGAATGCTGTTTCTTTCAGATTATGCTGTGCAGTTCCTCAGTCAAGCTCTTAGACATCCCCAACTCGGGAGCCCAACTGTCTCTAATAAAATGTGTGGTACATGAGCTAGGGCAAAAGGAATTGAGTAGAACACCCCAGGCATGTTAAAATTCAGTGGCATTCTGATGTTTGCAAGCCCCCAAGACTATGTACACATACTTGTGTGTGTCTGTGCATGCATACATACATATATGTGCGTGTGTGTATAAGTATGTCTATGTGCATATATGTGTATATGTAAAATTTCATTTGTTTCAGGTCTTTTTTTTTTTTTTTACAACAATGCTTTCACTTTGCAAATTGGTTGACCATTAGTTTCTTCATTTTTCAAGTGCAAGTGGTTTATCAAGTCAGGGTGAGTATGGACAAAGACAAAGTGGTACTGCATACTTGGGCTTTTCTGGTGATTTGTGGGAATGTGTAGAGGTGTCAGAAGTCTTTTATTTGTGTCTGGCAGGGAGTGATGAAAAGCGTAGCAATGCTATGATACTAGGTGAATTGATATGAAGAAAGGATATATACTTCCCTTATAATCTGATTTGTCAGGTCATGCCCCTTTCAGATACAACTGAGGAATCTTTGCCTGAAGGGGCTGGCTCAGCCTATTTGCTTCTCTTTTAAACCCTTTTCCTCCTTAGGGTCTGGACACTTAGATCCTGTTGTATCTTAGTTGGAGTCAGTCATGTATGTGCAAGTTGGTCGAATGCGTACTGTTTCTAGTTCTTCAGAATAGCTCTCATTTTGAGTGTGCTGTTTCACACTTACAAGACTAATGGACCCTCTTAACAACTTAAGCCTCACTCTTATCTCCTACTGAGATTTTAGTGCAGTGTTTTCAATAATTGTTCATTTGCACTTACTGTGCAGTGATTTAGGAGTTTGCTATTCAGTCACCGTGGATACTTTTGTTACTTATTCAATCGATCTTGCATTCATTACTTAGAGTTAAATTTGAGGTTCACAGGAGAGAAAAGGAGCCAGGAAAATCCTAATCAGCAATCCATGTGTGATTTACTGGAAAAGAAGGGAGAAATCACAAATATGGAGGAAGTTACTCTCCCCACCCCCATAAATATTTTACGTAGTTAAAAATGACATGTGTGAAGGATGAATAGCCATTAATAATTTATCCAGAAATAAAAGCAAGGCAGCTGGGAGATGTCTCCCTAGATTAAAGAAGAGAGACTGTGGGAGGTTGTCTGTGTAACAAAGCACCAGGTTGAAGTTGGGTTAAGAGGAGTGTGTTGGTATGAAGGGCAGGATCTTTGCCCGAGTGCATCTCGTAGACGCTCAGTGTCTGGCAGAAGGTTCTAACTCTGCACTTTCTTCAGCTCTGAGCACCCTATGTCTCAGTCTTGTCCTCCTTCCCATCTGGCCTGACTCCTGTTCTCTGGAGTGGTTATGCCAACCACACAAGTTGCCCGTTGTTGGCCAGAAAGGTACCACACCTCACTCCAGAAAGGTACCACACCTCGCTCTTTACCATCAGGGCAGAAAATGGGAGGGCCATCTCCTAGGAAATTCTGTGTAGCCAAAAATCAGTATATTTTCAGGCAGGAGTCAGCCAGTTGGAGCCTCTGGGGAACTTGCAGCCCAGAGGTGGCTAGGGCTTGCTCCAGGAGAATAGTCCTAAAAAATGAAATGATGTACCTCCTATAAAGAAGCAGAACTGAGAGACAAATATTAGTGCTCACTGTAAATGTTTCCATTAATAGCATATTAATTAAACCTAGAGAAAAGGGCAAGCAAAATTTAGAAAGTGTGAATAAGCCATTCAAGTTCAACTTGGTGTTAATTGTGGATCAGCTGTCTCCTTTAAAATGCCTAAGAAGGGGCTGGGATTGTAGCTCAGCGGTAGAGCGCTTGCCTCGCATGCGTGAGTCCCTGGGTTCGATCCTCAGCACCACATACAAAGCAATAAAATAAAGACATTGTGTCCATCAACAACTAAAAAATATTTAAAAAAATAAATAAATAAATAAAATGCCTAAGAAATGTAGGAAAAATACTTGATGGCATGCCTATTAGAATAGAAACAAATACTTCATTGAAGAAGCTTTTATTAATATAGTAGATAGGAAAATTCTAAATGAGAATCTTATTCCCAGGATTATAATACACATGTTTGTACAGCATCAGGAAGGACTTTTCCTTTTCTCCTGGGATGCTTAGAACATCCTCAAGTCAGCATTTACACTTTTGGTTGTGGCTGTACCATCAAATTTCACCTACAAAACAGTATATTGAAAACACAGTTTAAGGGCAAGTTTTTGTGGAAGGAAATGATCAGAAAACAGCAGGCAAGCAGAGAAAAACATTCCTCTTTTTAAGTGTGTTCATTGGAAACATTTAACTCCTTCTAATTAGTTTGTAGTGAGCGATCTGTTGTGAGGAATTAGGTCCCCTAGAGTCTTTCTACGCATCTAGGAGCTGCTCCTGTCTTCCCTGAGCCTGGCCAGGGGAGAGAATAATTGAGGAAGGAACTGGTGTGTCCAAATACCCCTTTTAAACTTGGGAGTTATTGCCATTATGTTTTATCACAAATCAATCTCCAGAACATGCAATAAATTATGATGTAAATACTGTGAGGAAGGGTCCTGCAAAGGAACCTGAAATCTAAGAGAACTTCAAAACCATAAAGATTTCCCCTTTAAGACATTTCTCTTTTAAATTCATATGAAGTTCTCATTCGAAGAAGCCAAATTCCAAATTTGATCACTATGTCAGTAACTCAGATTCCTCAATACAGCCTTAAATTTTGAACTACTTTCTCATCCTCCTCCTCCACCTCCTTCTTCTTTTTTCTTTTTTAATAAGGACCTCTTTAGTTGCTCTAATTATATGGAAATGGGATGAGTTTATTTAAGGGATAAGTTCCAAAATTCATGAGATAATGAAGACTTACAAAGTTATCCTTTTGTGGATGTCATGATTGTTCCAAAAACACAAATGAAAATTTAAATTAGTGATTTCCAACTTCCATTCCACAAGACCTGGTCACAGCTGCTTTTGACTTAAGGCTCCCTTGATAAGACTAGCTGTGTACGTGCATGTGCGTGTGTGGGCGCATGTGTGTCCATGGGTGTGTGCATGTACATGCTAGAATGTAAAGCAGTGCCTTCTTACATAGATACCCCAGTATTATTCCTCAGTCATAGTTATTATATGTTCCTGAATTTTTTCAGACTATTTGAACTGTAACACCTAAGAACTGATTTAATAAGATAGATACTAAAGTATTTTTGAGCACAGTGGACTTTCAAGTTTCCCAACTATTACATATATTGTAGGTCTTAAAAAAAAAAAAAAGGTAATTCTCAAGGCTTTTCCTAACAAAAGGGTGATGCTTGCACAAGCAGAAACCCATTTCTACTTTGACCTTGAGAAAGGAATTGTTTCTATTTGTATTATGCTCTGAAAAACATGTCAAAAACCAACAAAGGTCATAGTTGCTGCCCTCTCTCTTTCTGTCTCTCTTTAAAGAAGCCATTACATATCATTTCCCACAAAGATTAGTTTTGCAACAGAATTTCACACATGATTGGTAGCATTAAGAGAAAATACAGCATAAGAGGTGGTTAGAAATATCAAAGGTTGAAGTGGTTGAGATCATGCTTGAACCAAATTGCTAGGGTTGAAAATAGGAAGACACTTTGCTCTGTTGCAGCGTTAAAATCGTTATGAAGCAGCTGGAGGCTGACCCTCATTGAATGTGAACTCCAGGTTTGTACAGCTTTAAACTGGAAGGTACTTCCATGAAATATCAAATACCCTCATTTCCAAAACCCCAGATGCACCTGAAACTCTATAGGAGCTGGGGTGGGAGGGTGTTTGTGTGCAGTGAGCCCCTTCTCCTTATCAAGACTTTCAGTTTTCTTTATTTTTTTACCCACTTGCAATATCACATTTCTGTAAGTTGAGAGAAAAGAGAAAAGTAACCTGGCCAAGGTCAGAAAAGAAATCGGCAGTAGTATCAGGATTGATGCTCAGAAGAAATGTTGCTGCCCCAAAACCTTGTACCTGGTGGAAGATATGGAGAATGGGGTGTGTGTGTGGGGGGGGGCAGGTGGATGGGGTTAGTGGGCTGAGAGTTTTTAATGGATGAATGTCATTTAATCTGTATTCTTAGCACCCTGCTCAGTACCAAGCATTTAGAAATCTGTGCTGGATATGCTAGATTGAGAGTGAGCTGGAAATCAGAGAGGAAGGAAGGACATCTGCTTCCTCTTCTCATCCCTTGAGGCTGATGTTCTCTCTGAAAGCCAGAACTTTTGCCTTGACAAGAGAAATAATCCTTTTGCTCCTGAAACATCAGTTGCTTCTTTTTTTTTTTTTTAAACCCATAGAAATAAAGACTGGTCTTCACAATTTAGATCATAAATCAAATGTAATGAATTCCACAATTCTTTTTTCTGTTTCTGGTGACTTCTTTCAAAAGAAAGAAATGAATGAAAGAAGAGAGTGAACTCTATAAACTAGTAAGACCAATGTAAAAACAGTGTCTGAAAAACACCTAAAAATCATCATGTAAGATAGGACAATTATAATTGTAATAACTTACCTAATCAGTTTCAGTTCTCAGCTTCACTTTGCTTGATGGATTGGCTTTCTCTCACCAGCAGGCTGGGATGGGCAGCAAGAGACCCTTTCTAAAGGTAGCTGAAGATGTCTGGGAAGGTCACCAGTTTTCAAGGTTACCATTTGTGGTGGCAGAAGAAAATGGAGTTTGTTTTGACTACTATTTGCAAGGCTTTGCAAAATTGTTCCTCACACTTACTGTTTTTATATTTAAGCATTTGCTGATTAGAGAAAGTACTTGTGGCAGATTGCTCTGAGGATAAAAATACAATAATGAATGTAAATGTACTTTAATAAAAACCATCTCTCACACTTTTATAGCAATTTATATTTTTCACAAAGGATCAACATGATGGTTTTTATTATCCTCAGAATGACCCATTGCAGGAGGTAGACAAAATACAATTATTCCTATTTTTAGAGGAGGAATTTGAACCTCAGAAGATTGAAGCAACTTTCTCAAGGTCTCACAGTAAATGTTAAGGTGTAGACTCTTAATTCAGTACTTCAGAGATTTACCTTAGTGCTCTTTCTGGCAGAGCATGGGGGTTTGGGAGATATTTTATATTCCAGCTGATAGTTAAGGAAATGAATACCAATAGTTAAGATCTAAGATATGTTTGTGTTTTGACTTTGTAGAATTACAATAACGGGAGTCTGAACATAATTTTATTTATTCTGCTTTGCTTCATGCATCAAATAATTAATAATCATAGAGAATGAATATTGCTTAGAGGGCGTGAATTTAGCATCATGGACTCAATGTTTGTGCCCCATTCAAATTCACGTGTTGAACAAGTTTGTATGCTGAAGCCCTAATCTCCAATACGATGATGTCAGAAGTTAGAGTGTTTGGGTGGTAATTAGATTTCTGTGAGATCGTGGAGATAATGAGAGTCGAACCCTGGTGATGGGTTAATGACCTTATGTGTTAGAAGAGGAAGACTCACCAGAGCTGCTCCTCTTCGACTGTAGCTGAAAGGTGGCCATCTGCAAATCCCGAAAAGAGGGAACCAAACCAGGCTGGTAGCTTGATCTTAGACTGCGCAGATTCCAGAACTGTGAGAGAAAAATGTCTGTTGTTGAGACCACGTGGTCTATGGTGTTTTGTCATGGCACCCTGAACTGAGGATGACAGTTGGCCTCTGGCAGGATCTAGGCTTTTCTCTACTGTCTCAGCTTTTCCGAAGTAGTATCATATATTCAAGCTTATATGAATTTTGTGTTTCATATTTCTGCTCTCTGCCTGTTTAACACAGTGCTTTAACAAAATACAAGCCATTGGTAACACAAGCTCTTTGATATTTACAACAAACTCTTCTCTACTCTTCAAGATGGTGTGTCAGCCTCGTCTTTATTCCATGGATAAAAAAAAGGAAGCAGCAGCCTACTTTTCAATCTTAGCTATTCCACTTACTGCCTTAGTGTCCTTGGACAAGTCACCTTACAGTTTTGATACTTTCTTTGAAAAAGAATAATAATAATATTTTCCACAGTTCTGTTTTGAGAGTTTAAATATACAGTGGATATAAAAGTGCCTAGCCTTAGGAAGTACGTGACAGTTTTTTTTATATATATATATATATATATATATATATATACATATATTTTTTTTTTTTGCCTTCATTTAACCTATTTAAAAGTGTATGAAAATTGAGGAAAGTCATTATATCTGTTGAGATCAAACCAGGAAACCAGAACCATGCTAAGTAATTCACATATAAAGGCTTCAGTGTGATTGCTTTATTGCATAGGTGATGCAAAAACTGAGAAGGCACATGGAGAAAGGTGAGATGATCCAGGTGTGTAATAAGTAGTAAGAAACTGGTGAGTATGAATGGAGAGAAAAGAGAAAGTCCTGAAGGACAAGGCCCAGGGTCTTTTGGTAGGAACTGGAATCATAACAGGCCTTAGAAATTGATGTGTAGAGGAGACCTAGCCTTGGGTTGAGAGAGAGAGAAAGAGAGAGAGAAATATCCAGGGGAGAGAGAGAGAGAGAGAGAGAGAGAGAGAGAGAGAGAGAGAAATATCCAGGATTCTCCCTTTCTCTTGCCCTCCAGTCTATTGCCTCTGCCTTTCAATGGCAGAACAGAGCCAGAGTCTAATAAATGACAAGGCAGCCTGAAAAATACATTCTGCAGGTGTTAGATACCCCAGGGCAAGAATGGACCTCAGAGCAAAAAGGCCAGAGACCTGTAGGGAGGTCAGATATTGACAGCAGATACTAATAGATGGGGGAGTGTTTTTGCAAAGGCATCTCAAGTGTCAGTGAGACTTTGTGGAAGATAGAAGGAAGAGGGAAAGGAGTATGGTTGAAGGACTTTAGGCAACTCCTCCCAGTTTGGGTAGAGTCACTTTCTGTCACTTTGGTAGAGTCACTACCTTGTCATTTTCTGGTAGTATGACCTTGGACAAAGCAATAAATTTCTTTCTGGATCATTTCTTTTGCTTTTATAAATGGGTTAAAGTGTCTATCTGACAGTGAATTTCAATAAGATTTTACTATAAGCTTCATAATATGCAGAGCACTGTGAATGAGAAAGAGAAGAGGGAAGCTGGGATATGACAACATCTTGGAAATACATGCGTAGCTGTGCCATTGAGCATTCCTGCAGAGATTTTTGAGTGCACTGAGGAAGGGAGCATTTTGGTTACTTCCTAAAATAGTCTCTTACATTGTGGCTTTAAATGTACCTTAGAGACCACATAATCTGTTCTTTGTCATTATTCTACAACAAAGGGAAATTGCAGAAGCATAGGCTGGGGAGAGCCAGTGAGTGGGGATGGGATCCTGAGACTCCATGCCACATATTCTTTCCTCTCCAGCACTCTGATGGGGATAGAAGCATCGAAAGCTGAGAGAGTTTATTAATAGTTGCTTGGGAAGGGAAGAGGGATTTGGTATTGATTTTTATCTATCCCTCCATGTGTTGCTGGATGCTTAAAGACAGATTTCTTTGGCTGACTGGAACTACTAGCAGAAAAAAAAAAGGCAAAACTGTCTGCCCTTTTTGTATGGGAATTATTAGCATCTCTCTCAGAGCCTGCTTGTAAAGCCCTGTGACAGTTCATAACTTACAGTGCCCTTGTTTTGAGGTAATGCCGTGTTAACTGCTGGGAAGACTTTCCCTTGCAGTGCACAATATGGAAGGCGCTGATTACCACCAGGTGTTTTAATTAGCTGCCCTGAGGTATGGCAAGCTATAACTTAAAGTTCTATGGGATTCTTAGGATTTGTGTCATAAGGAAGATTTATCAGTTAAAAAAATGCATTGGTAGGTATATTGCTTGAATTTTTTTCCCCTTCAATAAAGAAAGTTACAGGATTCTAAATACTAACCTTTTAGTGAATTGCTGCTGCTTTTTTTTTTTTTTTTTTTTTAGCACTGTTGCCTGATTTTTCCTTATTTTACAATTTCTTATTAAGTAAGAATATTTTAGTGAGAAGCTCAAGTCATGGGCGTTATGGGCCTCATGTTTTCCTTAGAAAATTCTTGGCTTCCCTTTGCGAACTGCCTTGGTGCTGGCAGGTGATACGGCCCTGCTCACAGGGATGAGGAATTTAACATAGGCTGGTTGTTTCTTTGTGCCAGGGGCTGCCATGAGCTATTTCAATGACACCTTAAGAGAAAGATCAGTGGATCTAAATCCTCGAAGTACAAAAGAATCACCTGGGGTACTGTGAAATGATACTAATGTCAAAGCCTCACTATTGTTCCATAAAATCCAACTCTATGGTGATGGAGCCAGGCATCTGCACTTTCTTTTAAAACCTTCAATTGATTCTGCAGGACAGCCAGAAGGAGAACCACTGAGATGGGCAATTTTAACCATTTGACGGAGAATATCTTGAGGCCCTGGATGATCCCATCTTTCCCTTGGATCATCAGGCAGCAGTTGGCAGGGTTAGAATTTCAATCCAGGTCAATCTGAGTTCAAAGCCAGGCTTCCTGCCCAGAATACAGTGCATCTACTCGGGGAGATCGATCTATAGCACAAAGTGTGGGCCTGCTTACAAACTGCCTTGTGCTGCCCACCTTGGTTTCCAAAGTGAAAGTCTATAAACGATGGGAGCCCCTTCTTTCTACTTAGGACCCTTTACAAAGCTGAAACCCCAGAGAGGCTTTTATTGTACAAGTTGACTCAGGAGCTGTGGTTCTGGAAAGAATTTTAGAACTGTGCTTCTCAAAATTTAATGTTCCTGCAAGTCACTTGAGGATCATATTAAAATGCAGATCCTGATTGAGCGGGTCTGAAGTATGGCCCGGGATTTTGCCTTTTTTTAACAAGCTTTCAGGTGATGTTGATGCTGCTGGTCCACCTACCAATCCCACTTTTAATAGTGAGGCTTTAGAGGTCATTTCAGTGAGCTCCTGTTTTCTGCAAATCCAGGAAATCAGGTCTTATTCTTCAACCTGCTGCCCTATTTCTATTGGAGACTGAGTGGTTCATGTTGCATTCTCATTAGGAAACATCCCATTGTCCCTAAAATTTACTGGGCCCCCAAATTGGGGGTCTTTCAGTGCTAAAATTGAGAAAGTCTCATGCAGACTGGGATGGATTGGTCACACTAGTTCCAATAGATTGATCAGTGGACAAAAGTTGAGCCTGGAGCTTGATTTGTTTGAGCCTTGGTCTCCTCATCTGTGAAGCAGGAATAATACATGCTACTCCAAAGATTAATTGTTAGAATTAAATTTAGCAGGGGCTGGCATTGTAGCTCAGTGGTAGAGTGCTCTGGGTTTGATCCTCAGCACCACATCAAAATAAATAAATAAAATAAAGATATTGTGTTCATCTACAACTAAAAAATATTTTTAAAAAAATTCAGCAGCATATGTAAAGCGCTAGAAACACTGTCATGATGTTCACTCTCGCTGAATGTTGTCAACAGCTGTGGCCACTTATTCATAAACCTGACTCAGCGCAGATCTCTATTACTACAAAGAAGAATCACCCCAAAGATCAAGTGCGGGTAGCCATGGATCATCTTTCCCGCATCATTTCTGTGCAAAGAAGGCAACTTATAAATGACCCACTGCCTGAGATAAGCTGGGCAAGCTGGAGTGAGGTCATTATTGGTTCAGCAAACAGTTTACCCACCCCAAACATCAATACTAATGTTTTTGTTTGCTGTTTAGGGAAAGAAGGGCCTGGCTAAAGCTTTGCCACCTTGGGACATTCTGAACTGGCCCCTCTTGTTCCTGTCGACCTTGTTTATCCATTAGTGTTTCTCTGAGCTCCATAACAACTGATGAGGGCGGCTGCAGCTAATGACTGTGCCTTCCATCTCCTGACCTGACATTGTGCTAACAATCGATACCCCTTAAAACAATACACACCCAGCAAGGCAGCTCCTCCACTACATGTTCCACTAGAAATGCCCATGGAGAGGAAGACAGACTTTTAACTCATGCACTTCCTAGCACAGAGCCTGGCACAAGGACACTAGATTCATTAGTGTCTCTAGAGTGCCATGCCAAGCTGTGGCACTCCCTGACGCAATTGACTTGCCAATAGAGACTTAAGCCTCTGCTTCCCCTTGCTCTTGGCTGGTGTTGAGAGAATGAGGCCAGCTTTCCCAGGTCTTACCTAGGAAAGCCAATGTACTCACCTCCTGTCAAATGCCATCTGCTTATCAGAGCATTTAGTCTGCTACATATGTGACTGTTGTGTGAGATGTGAAGTGCACTTTTGTTTTTCTATTATGTCCAGTAAGTGGGGCATCCACAAGCAGCAAATTATTCCACAGTAGAGGTTACCTGGGCTGAGCTGCTGCCGAGTAGTGTTTTAGACAAGAAAACAAATGAACAACAAAGTGGAAGCTACGCTTACTTTCCTAGACCATAAAATCCGATCGCAGAAAGGGTCCCCGCATAATCACACTTCCGCTCAGGTCCACTTCAGAGGCAAAATTGGGAGGTTTTTGTCTCTGTTTGCATTCTTTATTTACTCTAGTCATAGCTATACCATTCTGAAAGGGCATTAAATATAAGGGGTCAAATCAAAGTCTCCATAGCATAGACAGAAAAATAGAGGCTAAGTGACTATTGGTAATAGCCAGATAGGTGCATTTAATACTCTAACTAAAAATCAAAACCCAAGTCTTGCTCCAGTAGTATATAAATCGAATGAACTGCCCTGTCTCAGCTTCCAAATCAGTGAATTGAGATAATAATGGCAATCTACCAGACCTTACAAGGCAGAGCTGTAACTACTAATAATAGATTTAGAAAGTGCTGTGTCCCTGCCAGCCACCTTTTAAAGTGTGTCAGCTCAGCCCTTCCTCACAACAGACCTGTAATGGAAGAACTACCAGTATGCCTGTTTTACAGATGAGAAAACTTAGGTGCAGAGAGGTGAAGTAAGTGGCCAGGCTGGGCCAGATCCAGGATGTCTGCCTTCCTAGCACAGGCCTCTTCCCACCCTCACTGGTTGTGTGACCTGGAGCAAATCTCAGCTTCTGAAAACCAAAGCCTCCAAGCAAGCATAGTGTCACTATTCAAATAGAGCAGAGGTCTTTGAAGAAGGCAACATATTAACAAGCAAACACACAAAGCACCTCTCCATAATGCAAGCCAGGCAGCCACCTGGTGGTCAGTGGAGCTGGAGGCTGAGATCAGGAAAAGATCACAGTTCCCTTCCAGAAGTTCTGCACTAGGGCAGGAAATAGAAAATCCTTTTCCTTAAACAGGCAGCATGAACCCCAGCAATTCTCTCAAATGGTGACTTATAATGCCAATCACAGTGATAGCTGGCTTCTTTAAAGTGCTTGTGGAGTACCAGGAGATGTGTTATGACCTTTACTTGTATGAGTTTGTACCTGATGTAGCGACCACGTTCTTCCAAATGGAACAGATTTCTTTTCTTTTTTGTGTTCTTCCTGTGCACATCAGGCAGTGTACCACATGTGCAGTGATATTCTCTTAACAGAAAATAATTTGAATTTCTTTTAAACTCTTGGCACAAGAAAAATTTAGAGACCTGGAACTCTTTCTGTATCCTCAAAATAATATTTCTGGAAAGGGAATACACAGCTGGATGTGTTGGTGCACACCTATAATCCCAGTGACTCTGGAGGCTGAGGCAAGAGAATGGCAAGTTCACGGCTAGCCTCAGCAACTTAGTGAGGCCCTATCTTAAAATTAAAAAAAAGTGCTGGGGATGTGGCCCCTAGGTTCAATTCCTGGTACCAAAAAAAAAAGTAATACATCAACAATTTTTAAATTGAATATTATAGAAGTATAAATTCTGTGGAAGGGAATGTGTATATATCCCCTTCTTGTTTTTACATGAAATGGAAGCATACTATTTACTTTGTTTTATATATTGCATTATTTTTTATATATTGATGTTTGACATTCTTTTTTTTTAAAAAAAAAAAAATATATATATATATATATGTTCTTTTAGTTGTCAGTGGATCTCTATTTTTTTATATATGGTGCTGAGAATTGAACCCAGTGCCTCACACATGCTAGGCAAGTGCTCTACCACTGAGCCACACCCCCAGCCCCCAGCATTCTCATTCTTTTTTATTTTATGGCTACACAGTATTCTAACTCAAGGACATATTAGGCCTTACTTTACTGTCCCTTTTAAAAGAAAGCATTTCTTTCCATTTTACTATTGTGTACCTGGAGTCTCTGTCCATAGGGTAAATTCTTAGAAATGGAATTGCTGATGCATATTCAGTTCCTCAGGGTCCTGCCAAAGCATCTCACAAAAAGATTTTATTGGTGAATTTCTGCATATATTTTAATCATTAAGTAGAGAATAACAGCTTTCAAATGGGCAGAGCATTTATGTAAATCTGCCTTGCAGACATCTCAGTGTGATCCTGGTGTTGAGAATTAGGGCTGAGTCCCATTCCCTGGTTGCTGAAGATTGAACATCGAGGCAAGCGCAAAAAGTTTTATTTAAAGGATAAAACAGAGAGAGAGAGAGGGACAGAGGCTCCTTGGCAGAGAGGGGGGTCCAAGTTGGTGCCCAACAGATTGCGGGGGGGCCTGCCCTTTTTGTAGATTTCAGATTTCCATTGTTCTCTTGCCCTCCTCCTCCCCTTATCTGGCCTACAAGGCTAAACAGTGGGCAAAAGGTGGGAAAGGAGCCTTCCTGGGGTACAGGCAGGAAGGGAGCAGCCCAGGGGCAAACATTAACAACTCCTTACAGGGAGGAACAATTAATTCCCTGGAGGCAGGTAATCTTAGCAATAGGTGAGGAGGAGGGGAAGTGTCCTGTAGGTACTAGCATTTTGTTCCTTTCCTTCTGAACTGGCCCTCATCTTCTGTGATCTGATCAATCATTCATTACCTATATTGACTGTCCTTGTGCCCCGCCCCTCCAGGGTATGAATTTTCAGTGTGGAACAACATGAAGTGTCTTCCGAAGTTTTTGTACTGTCTCTCTCTTCCCCCAATCTATTTCTTTACTGTATTTCTATTATGCTAATTATATGTGGATGTTATGGATTTATAAACAAGCCAGGATTCCATGAAATTGAGAGATGCCCTATGCTTTAAGCATGAGGATAAATGTAACAGGAAAAAGGTTATGTTGTAAGTGAAATTTTACCTTTTGGCTTCAAAACTAGAAGATTCATCTTTGAAAGATTGCTTAAGTCAATTAAGTCTAAAGCCAAATGTAGTCCCAAATATGCTCGGTCGGAAGCTTCACATGGTTGTGGTAGTGGGCATTAAAAAAATGAAAGCACATTTGCATCATCCAATGTTTCAGTGGTTGTTTCTTCTATATCTAATGCCATGTTCTACTTTTTTAGCATCTCTGTTTAGCACACCTTAAGCTCAGAAATAATCTGGAATATCTATAGCATGCCTCTGGGGTAGAAAGGAAAATGCCACATTTATTGAAGAAAGGCAGTCTCTAAGCAGAGATGAGGGTCATCTTCCATTGTGCTCTTTAGCTATTTATAAGGACAAATTAATTTACTCCTTAAAGCAGTGCTATAGGTTTAATGAACTGGATGTCAGTATCTCTAGAAGAGGAAAGGGAGGCTTATAAGGTTGTTTCCTGCCCAAGGTCAAACAGCTTGAACATGGCAGGCACTTCTTCACACCAGGACTTTCTGAGTAGATATCTTTACATACCAAAATGTTGATGCAACCCTTTGATATTTTCTGTTGGGTGCACTTCTCTTGAGCTGCCACCCTCTGGGTGATCTCTAGGTAGCAGGAGACATTTACATCAATTTCCT
Organism: Geosciurus inauris; assembly: GCA_004024805.1. Taxonomy (NCBI): domain Eukaryota; kingdom Metazoa; phylum Chordata; class Mammalia; order Rodentia; family Sciuridae; genus Geosciurus; species Geosciurus inauris. The sequence goes on along the minus strand of PVHX01001208.1, from coordinate 54,002 downwards.
GGCCTTTGTTGCCAAAGAATCTCGAGGCTGATCATAGCAATCCCAGCTAAGGTGTGGACAGTTCTGAAAGCCCCACCTGCAGTACAGACCTTGACGAGGGGCAGGGACAACCACTCAGATTTTCTCTTGTGTGGGAGAAATGTCCAGTGTTACCTACTATCTCTCTGAACGCCACTTTGCATTTCCTAGTGACAGCAAAGCAAAGACAGTGAACTGAAGGAAGGCAGTAAATCATTATACCTAATGATATGCTAATTAGCAACGCTGGTAGAAGTCACAGTCTAGTGACCTCATTTACTTCCTCTCTGTCTATTCTGCCACAAAATTCTCCCCCATCCTACTGATCATGCAAGCCTTGTGTAATATATGGTAGAAAAATCTCATATGTAGACAGCAGCTTGGAATCTCTTCTGACGTCCTTAACTTTAATCCTTAATTTTAAGGATGTCACCTTATATTGCTCACCTTATATTTAAGATGACAAAAATAAAGTTTAATAGATATCATTGTCTAACACAAATAAATAGCCAGTAGTGAGCGAGTGGCTGGAGCTGCCTAGAATTCAGGTCTATTGACTTCTTCCCTGTGCCATTTGCTTTTTGGATAGGAAGCTTGTTTGTACTATGTTTGAAAGAGATTGGATCCCGTTAATTGGTAGGGTCTCAATGAATCCAGAGGTCTCTTCCTGCCCCCTGATTCCCTGATCCTCTGGTTGCCGTGGGGCTAGGAGGGTGGAACTTGTTGGAGCAATAAATCACTGCAGCCCATAGGAGTCCCAGAGGCACAATCAAGTCTCCCTCACCCCATTCGTCACTGTCAGCAGTGCGCATCATTTATCTCTAGTGTGAACTGCTATAATCAGCCCTAATGAGTTTCCTGACTTGTCTCCCTATGCTTCCAACTCTACCGAGGTTCTGCTGTCCCAAGGCATAGCTGTAGTCATGATAACCCCCACCACACTCACACCACTCAGATGCCTCCGATAGTTCTTATTTCCTGAGATGTGGGACCAAGGCTTCTTGTCCAGGTGATTAGTATCCCCCATGTTCTTGCCCTGGTTTACCTGGCAGTTTTATTTTCACAAAACTTCCCTTTTATCATTCTGAGTTCCAGTCCTGCAGAACCTCTCCCTGATTCTTGACCTTCTGAGACTTTCCCTCCTATCTCACAGTATCTGATCTATACTTTGTTTTTGCCCTGTGTAGCCAAAAATCTATGTGTTCCTTTTCTTCACTTTTATTCTCTTTTGTCTTTAAACATTTTGTATAAGAATGTAAGTCTCCCAAATTCTTCAAGAAGGTCTACTGTAAAATGTACCTCCTTTAGGAAGATTATCTTTTCTTTCTTTTTTTTTGTCCCAGGGATTAAACACAGGGACACTCAACCAATGAGCCACATTCCCAGCCCTTTTTATTTTTTATTTTGAGACAGAGTTTTGCTGAGTTGCTTAGGGGCCTACTAAATTGCTGAAGCTGGTCTCGAACCTGCAATCCTGCTGCCTCAGTCACTGGGATTATAAGTGTGTACCACCGTGCCTGGCCATCCTATTCTTTATGTAAGGAGCAAATATTAACTTCTCTGTATGGTATTTACCAATCCTATTTGAGCAAAAGTCTGGAATGTTTGAAAAGTTCTATTCACCAGTGGAGTTAGTATTATCAAAAACTCCACCCCACCACCACATTTAATATCACAAAACTCTAAGTTCTCCATGAATTAAACTAAAAATGTAATATGATTATGCTTGAAATACTAATAGAGTTTGATTTTGAACTAGCCAAACTGATAGTGAAATTTATCTGAAAGAAGAAACATAAGTGAATGCTTATAAGTTACGTCTGACAGGAGAAAGTTACCCTAAAATATATTATAACACTGTAATGATGAAATAATTTGGTCCAGAATAATTGGCAGGTAATAAATACAGATTCAAATATTAAGATGTAAACATTAATATTTTCTGAAAATAGTAATTAAAGTATTATGCAATAATAAAAAGATTTCTAACTGCAGATTTACACAATAATAAGAATGACATTTAATGAATTGGTAAAAACAGAAACAAAAAAGTGATTTGGGGACAGCGGGATAAACATTTATACAAATAAATAGATAAAGTGGATTCTTATTGTATTTCTTACTCCAAAAGAAATTCTAGTTTGGAAAATGGTTCAGAAATAAAAATTAAAGCCAAAATATATATAAAAGAAAGCCAGGATGAACAAATTTTTACAGTTGGAGTAGAAAAGGCCTTATAATCTGTATATAAAACCAGTACAATGAAGGGAAACAATGATAAATTTAACTACATAAAGTTAGTTACTTGTGTTTGGGAAGAAAAATCCAGAAACTAAATAAAAACAAGTGAAAAAATAGAAAGCAGTATTATAATACTGATATCAAATAAATGGCTAAATTCCTTAATTAATAAAGGGCTAATAAAAATCAATAATGAGTTAGGCATGGTGGCATACACCATGCAGCTGAGGAGGCTGAAGTAGGAGGATTACAAGTTTGAGGCCAGCCTCAGCTATTTAGTGAGGACCAAAGCAATTTAGAGAGACCCAGAGCTGGGGATATGGCTCAGTGGTTGTGCACCCCAGGGTTAAAACCTCTGTACCAATAATAATAATAAAAAGAAGAAGGAGGAGGAGGAGGAGGAGGGTGGGGAAGAGGAGAAGAAGAAGATGAAGAGGAAGAAGTAAAAAAATCAATAATGGAAGATGAAAAACTAAGAAAAATTATTAAAGAATCTGAACAAACTTTGAAAAAAAAATTTTATTTACCAAAAAAAATCTTCATACTAAAAGATCTGTGAAGAAAAAAGACCCAAAATAGCCAAGAAAATATTGAAGAACAAATTTTGAGCACTATCAACACCATACTTTAAAACTTTAGGGCTATTGTTATCAAGACAGTGTGGTGTTAGTGAAAGAACAGACAAGAGATCAGTGGAACAGAAATAGTCACATAAACAAAGTCAACAGATCTTTGACAGAAGCACGAAGGAAATACACTGAGAAAAGAGAGTCTTTTTAAAAAAATGATGCTGGTACAACTAGATATCTACGTGCAAAAATAGGGAACGTAGGCACAGACCTTATTTCTTTTATGAGAATTAACATGAAAAAATGGATCATAGACTTAATTAAAATGCAAAACTCTAAAATTCATGGAAGATCACATAAGAAAAAACCTAGAAGTCCTTGGGTATGGTGATGATTTTTAAGATACAACATCAAAAGCATGCTTTATGGAAGAAAAAAATTGATAAGCTGAACTTCATTTAAATTAAAATTTTCTGTTCTGCAAAAGACACTTTCAAGAGATTGAGAAGTTATGTCAGAGCTGGGAAAAAATATTTGCCAGAGACATATCTGATAAACGACTGTTATTCAAAAGAATTCTTCAAACTCAAGAATAAGATACCAAATACCTGATTTAAAAAATGGGCTAATGACCTTAACAGACATCTAACTAAAGAAGATACAGAGGTATAAAATAAACAAAACAAGATGCCCCACATCACATGTCATCAGGGCTTTCAAATTAAAACCAGATAACCACTCCGTACCTGTCAGAACTGCCAGAAATCCAAGACACTGACAATGCCAGGTGCTAGTGAGGATGGGGAGCTGTCATTCATTGTTGTGTATACAAAATGGTGGAGGCACTGTGGAAGACAGTTTGGCTGTTTCTTACAAAGCTAAACAAGCTGTTAACATGATCTGGCAGTCACACTCCTAATGTCTACCCAAAGGATCTGAACACTTCCAGCTACACAAAAATCTACACTTGGATATTTGCAACAGCTTTAGTCACAATTGCCCACACTTGGAATCAGTGAGGATGTCCTTCAGTAGGTGCATGGATAAACTAATGGTGGAACCTCCAGACAATATAATACTAGTGGCACTCAAATGGGCTATCAAACCATGAAAAGATAATGGGGGAATCTTAGATGTAAGTAAGTAACAGAAGCCAATATGAAAAGGCTCCATGCTCTTTGACTCCACCTCCATGACATTCTGGAAAAGGCAAAACCACGAAGACAGTAAAAGGGTCAGTGATTACCAAGAGTTGGAGAGAAGGGGTGAGTAGGCAGAGCACTGAGGATTTTTAGGGCAGTGAAGCTTCTGTGTGATGTTGTGATGGCAGACATGTGCCCTGATGCATTCGTCCAAATCTATAGAATGTATAACACTCAGAATGACCCCTCATGCAAATTATGGACTCCATGCTGTTACAATGTCATGGTAGGTTCAACAGTTATAACAAATGTACCGCTCTGATGGGGATGGTGGTAATGAGAATGTGTATGTATGTGTGGAGATGGAGGATCTATGGGACATCTCTGTACTTTCCTGTTCAGTATTGCTATGAACCCAAAACTGTTCTAAAATCTATTACAAGCATATGACACATTACACACACATGTACATAAAACCAATGAAAATACACTCAACTTCACTCATAATTAATAAAATATACATCTACATAATGGAATATGTATACATAGTCTTTCACTTGGCAGATTGGCCAACTTTTTGGGTTTTTTTGATACCGGGGATTGAACTCAGGGCATGCGATCACTGAGCCACATCCCCAGCCCTATTTTGTGTTTTATTTAGAGACAGGGTCTCACTGAGTTGCTTAGCACCTCGCCATTGCTGAGGCTGGCTTTGAACTCGTGATTCTCCTGCCTCAGCCTCCCGACCCGCTGGGATTATAGGCATGCGCCACCCCAGCCATGCAAATTAGCCAACTTTTAAGGGTGGAACCATTTTTATAATGTGGGCAGAGGAAGGGCCCTTCTTATACACAATTATGTGAAGTGAGTACATCTTTATGAATTCTGCAAAAGTGATTTGATAATATTTATGTATCCATGTATACTTTTTAAACAAGTGCTCATTGCCCTGATAAGCTTTTTACTAGGAATACACTGTTTATTTCTAAAAGGTGACTCAGACACTCACACATACCATTAAGGATTGTAAATGCAACATTGTTTTTTGAAGCACAAACTGCAAACAACAAATGTGAGTGTCAGCAGGAGAAGCTTTTTGGAAGCGTGGCGCATCCAAAATGCTGGAATAGTGCTGCTGTGAGGCAAAAAGCTTGTTTATATATTGTAACATGGAGAAAATCTAGAATGTCATAGCAGGTAAAGGCAAGGCAAGGCACAGAGGATAAAAAGAAATCCTTTGAGAGTAAAAATTTAAGATGGCTTTTTATGGGCTGGGGATATAGCTCAGTTAGTAGAGTGCCTGCCTTGTGTGTATAAGGCCCTGGGTTCTATCCTCAGCACCACCAAATTTAAAAAAAAAAAAAAAGGATATTTTTTTGATAGCTATACTGGCATAAATATGTGCGTTTTCTTTCTTTTCTTTTCTTCTTTCTTTGTTTCTTTTTTTTTTTATTAACTATTTTGGTACCAGGGATTGAACCCAGGGGCACTTCCATATTCCCAGCCCAACTCTTTTTATTTATTTATTTTTTTAGTTTTTTATTTTGAGACAGCATCTTGCTAAGTTGCTTAGAGTGTCGCTATGTTGCTGAGGCTGGCTTTGAACTCAAGATCCTCCCGTCAGCCTCCCAAGCCACCAGGCTTACAGGCATGTGCCACTGTGCTCATCCATCATGCATTTTGAGGAAAAAGCCAAGAACTCTCTAGCAGTTAGATTTGGGAGAAGAACTTGAAATTTTGACATCATTTCGTACAGATTGAATGCTTTTAGGCCAGGAGCTTCAGTCTCTTATTCACTACTCTGGCCTCAGCATGAAACAGTGTCTGACACCTATTAGGTGCTCAAAACTACCTGTGGAATGACCATGTCACACACACACACCCTCCCCCCATCGATGGTTATCTGAGTGGGAAATTATGAGTTACTTTCTTTGTTCTGTTGTTTATTCTGCGCATTAACATGGAAATAAACTTACTAGTTTAAAATGAGTATGAAGTGTTTGTATAAGTTTCCCAGGTGGTTTTTCCGCTCAGCCAAGGTTGGAGAGCACTTTCGGGCACCCCCATTTCCCCTTTTGGGAACTGTCTTGTTGAGATTGCAGGACAGATGTTTGTGACTAGGAATCATCTGTTTCCAGGCTGCTGACCTGTGCAGGTTGAGCCCTTTCTGGTACAGTGCCAGGAAATGAGTTGGATCCTGTGTCCTGCAGTCAGGCTTCAGTTCTACCTCTTATGCCTTCTAGCTGAGTGTCATGGGCTTAATTCCTTGGTTTCTTCCTGGGGTTGTCCTTAAGCGAGATCAGGCATGTATACACAATACAATGTTCTGAGAGTTAAATGATAGCATTTTGTTATTTAGCAGGGAGCAAGGTAGTCAGTAAACAATTAATGAATGAAGAACGAAGACACAAAGCAATGAGGCTCCTGCGTCGTGATTGGAGACCCGAGGCAAGGCTACCCCAGCATCTCAGTAGCTCTGGGGGGGAATTTAGTGAAAAATCAACTGGTGATTTACTCCGAACTGGATTTATCATTAATCTCCTTCTAGCTGCATGGAGATCTCTGATTTCCTCCCTGCTCCTTGACTGAGTTGTAGGTCTGGCTTCTGGAAGGAGTGGTGTCAGGAGTGGTGTCCTCTCCTCTCCAGGACTGGTTAAGTTATTTCCTGGTTAGTGCCCTGGGCTATTGCTACTCTTCCAAACCTTGCTTATTCCCTTTTTGAGCCAGATTTTCCACCCAGTCAATCCATAACCCAATTTATGATTGATTCTGAGAGATTATAGAAACTCAGCCTGGTAGGGTGCTGGGTGAGTCCCAGACCTTATCTTTAAAGCACCTTTTAGGGAAAGAGAAGCTTCAGTACCCCCTGGAGTTCCTTAGAGTTGACAGGATTGCCAAAGTCCTTGAGTCACACGGCCTTCTAGTGCCTGTGGAAATGACAGTTTTATCTTCAAAGACAGTGGAGTGGGAAGATAATCCATTTTCACTGTGGGTTATAAAATAAGTGCTACCTCTTCTTAATCTTAAAATAGCTTGACTAGAGGCCTTTCAGCCAGTGACTAGCAAACCAATATTTTAAGAAATATGCTTTAATGAGCAATTGGTTTTTAGGTTGTCATTGTTTTGAAAATTTTCATTGCTTATAAGTCTTTATGCTTCAAGACGGAAGTCATACTTGAATACTTTTTTGATTTCTTTCATCAGTGAGACCAGAAGGGTGGGAGAAGACCTCCTGCTCACCCTTCCTTAATCTTTGTCAAAGAGAAAGTTGGCTCAGCATGGAATGAAACAGTTTCTATTTCTGCACTCAGAATAGAGGTATTGTAGAGCAGTCATTCAGAGTGTAGGCAGTAGAGACATTCTGACAATTTACTAGGAGGGTCTTCGCATAGATGCTGAGCTCTGCCATGTTCCTTGCATGGTTATGGACACTGGAGGTGAATTAGGGAACAAAACAAAGATCTGTACCCTTGAATAATTTAGGTTTCCCTAGGAATATACTGATATTAAATAGTAAACATAATTAACACATAAAGTTTGCAGCACGTTCGAATATAAGATGTGACATGGGTGGGAAGTACCGTTCAAGAGACGTTAGGCAAAGCCCTAGAGGAGTGGGCTATCCTTCTGGGGCGAACATCATTGTGAAGATAATATTTGAGCTAAGCTTTAATGAGTTAAATCCTTCCTCTGCTAGGAGGCAGCTGAGCGAGTCCTGCAAGCCCACTACCAACTGAAGCTGAGTTTGTAAAGTGGCAACGATGTATAACTCATTGTGCTGTTAGGAATTAACCAGATGGACTTTGGTAAAGCAACAGACATATATATAGTGGATCCTCAGAGAGTTGTGAGGTTTCTTTTGTTTGCTTTATTATTACAAGTTCATCTGTTTTAGACTTTTGTTTAAAAACGAGAAAGTAGTTCTTTGGCTGAATGTATTTATTTTTAAGTATGTGTCCCAGGACTCAAGGACTCAAGGTTATGTATTCTGGCAAAACATTCATTTTTATAGTCAAAACCTGATCCTAGTAAACAAAATACCACCATCGTAGTTGGTGGGCATCTGGTCTTTTCTTCCCTTCGCCTTATGTGATGTTGGGGGAAACCACCTGGGTCCTAAGCCGAGCAGCTTCAACTGTGAGGCATCAAGAGTAAAAGGCAGCACCTACCTAGGGGGATGGAAGGGCGAGTCCGGACCTAGGGAACGAATGATGATAGAGCCAGTATCCAGAAGGTGGAATGAGTTCACACAGGTGTGCTGTCCTTGGTGTGGAGGTTAGCAAGCAACTTTAGGTCACATCAGGGCAGAAGACAGACGGTTTGAGGTGAATAACTTGGGACCTTAATGAGCACAGGGAGGAAGAGGGATGAGGAGAATCAATGCTACATCATGGAGGAGGGATGCACCCTGGAGCAGCAGGCCTGGGCCTGCCTTGTAGGTGCCATTCCATTTACTGTTAAAGAGAAAGAGAGAAGGCAAACAGGGCCTAAACACCCGGGTGGTTTTCAAGAGTAAGAGGGAAAGAAGGAAAGAGGAAGGGGGAAAGTATGTATATTCTATAAAATACCTTTGGTTTATACATTGTGCTATCCAAGAAAAACTTCTTTTCCAGAGGATGGAAGGGAAAAAAGCTATGGTACAGAATGTCTGTTAGAAACAGCAGCTTTGTTGGGAGCCACCCTGAACTCATGGCACTGTCCCCTTTGGGGACTAGGCACCACCCCATGCTGTCCTGCCATTTGTGTGCACATATCTCTTGAAGATAGGATACTATTACAATTCAGACAGAAAATGCCAGACTTGGCTCCAGATGCCATGCTGATCTTTAAAAAATATGGTTGAGAGCTTTGTGTATTTATAAAGGCATCTTTTCCATGGAGTGTAACATTTCACTTGCATAACTTAAAATAGTCTGAATTAATATTACTATCATTGCTCAGGATTTAAGGATCAAAAATATTTTAAAATAACATGTGTACCCTCCCAAATAGGATTTTTCTTCTCCTCATTTTGATTATAAAACCTCAAAGAAACTCTAGGCTCAAGAAAATTATTTCTTTATATTTAAAAATGAGGACTTTCCTCTGTTTTCCTGGTGTCTTCTTTTTTTTTTTTTTTTTTTTTTAGAATCTGCCAAATGTTGGTGCTCTCCACTCTAGACTATTTCTTTTTATAGCCATTGGAAGGATATTTCAGACCACTGAGGGACAAAGCCTGACCAAAGAATTGCAGTTGCCCTTTCTTCCTATCAAATGAAATAGCCCAACAATATTCAGGTCTCACCCACTTGGCTTCAACTCTCTGCCTCAAAGTGGGCGTCTTAAATTATCTAACTGGTCCTGGGTCTTGTAACTGGAAGAGTAAATGCCAGTATCAGCTGAGACCTTGTAGGGGACTTACAGGTAACCATTCTACTAGTGGAAGTGGGGTGTGGGGTAGGGGAATAGTCACTCCCCTTTCCAAGAACATGGATCACAGGAGTATATTTATATGCAAACTGTTCCCATTAGGAAAAAAAAATTCTATTACAACTCTCTTGACAATGAGGGATATGTTAAAAAATTAATAAGAAGAAATTCTTACAAAGAATTTCTTGTCACTTAGCACCTGGGCATGTACAATTTACTAGCCCTTAATTATCAAATAATTGCATGGTGGCAAGCAGGTATTTTTTTGTCATCACATGAAAACCTTCCTGAGAACCTTCGTTTCCTTCCCAAGCTTTAACACTAACCTAAAATAGAAGATCTTCAATTTAAATGTTACGGGACTTGTGGGGTAAGCGTATTGTTCACATTCCCAGTCAGAAATGTGTGCTAAAATTACAGCTATCCAGAAATAAAGAGACCTTGATGACTTTTCCAGGTCACTCTTCTCAGACTGGAGAGCATGCATAGCAAAATCATCAGGAGGACCTCCTAGACACAGATTGCTGTCCCCATCTCCCAACCAGAGCTTCCAGTGCAAATCTGAGGTGGTACCTGAGAATCTGCATTTCTCACAAGTTTTCAGGTGCTGCTGCTGGTGGTGGTCTAAGGACCACCCTTTAATAAGCACTTACTCTAAGCAGTTCTCATTCTTGGCTGCACATTTGAGTCACCTGGACAAAGTTTTTAAATCCCAGTGCCCAGGCTATATACCCAATTAACTTAAATTAGGTTCTCTGGTAGTGTAAACTGGGCATCAGTGTTTATCAGGCTCCTCAGATAATTTCAGGGTGCAATTATGTCCACTTTCCTTCCTCTTTTACTTTATTTTTATTCACTGTTATTTTATTATTATTGTTTTACAAAACTGGGGATTGAACCCAGGGCACTCTACCACTAAGCCACATTCCCAGCCATTTTTTCTTTCTTATTCCAAGACAGGATCTTTCTAAATTGCCCAGGCTGGCCTTCAACTTGTAATCCTCCTGACTCAACTCATCCTCCCAAGTAGCTGGGATTACAGGCATACACTACCATGGCAGCCCTCTTTATTTTTCAAATAAAAACATGCAGGCCAAGAAATCACCAAACTCAGATAGCCAGTTATAATAGAAATGATTCACCTGATGTCTGGTCCAAGGCAGTTTTGCTGCATGACAAGTTTTATGCCAGGATCTAAAAATTTAGCTAGTGCATAGTATGACTGCCTAGTATCTCATTTTAATTCAGATTCTTATTCAGCAGGTCTGGGGTAGTGTCTGAGTTTCTGCTTTTCTAACAAGTCCCAGGTTTTTTCCATCAAGCTGATTCACAGACTACACTTTGAGTATTGAAGTTGAAATGTACCTTGCCTAGAGTTTATCAATAGTTTGCATGCAAACTTAACAGAAGCCATGGCCCCAAATTCAAGATAATAGTTACTACAAGCAAAATTAGCAGATTGAAAGCAATTGTATTAGGCCAATTTGTAGTCATTTAACATTTTAGAGGCTTTGAATAGTATTCCTTCCTTCCTTTTTTGGTGGGGGGAAGAGTGTTAGAATTTTAACAATTTAAAAACATTTAACTTTTGCCACAAATACAATTTCCTCTAAAAGTTGATTTGATGACAAACCCTCAAGGCTAATTGTTTTTTAAAATTGATCCAGTTGTCTTTTTTAGTTCTGCCTGAATATCCCCAAATTATGTTGAGAAACAAAACCTTTGTTTTAGCAAAACCTTTAATTCTCATCTTTAGGAGAAGGTAGTTATAGCATCATGGTTATGATTTTGGCCTCTGGAATTAGAATGACTGAGCTCCACTCCAGGCATTGCAACTAACAAGCTATGTAATTATAAGTTCAATGCTTAATCCTGATGAGGTTCAATTTTTCCATCTATAAAATGGAGATAATAATGACACTTGTCTCATAGGATTTTTGAGAGGATTCAATATGTAATACATGTAACATTCTTCGCAAATATCTAGACACTTAGTAAGCGCTTAGATAAATATGGGCTTTCATTGTTACCTTGCCTGGTTGGCTGGTGGCTACAGAGCTGGCTGGCTGATGTGGATACCAGTGGTTCCCAAAACTTAGTTCTCTGACTTGGCTTTCAGGAATGTCCTTGAAGGGTTTCTCAGGAGACCACATAAGGACTCCTTATATCAGCTCCATGGGATCAGATTGCAGATTGGAGCTTTCTTAGTAGGAATCCTGGAAGAATTGGTGGGAGCATTCTTGGAATGCTTGCCTGGAGGGCCCCACAGTGTTTATTTCCGAAATAAATCATATAGATTCATTTGTGGGAGATATGCGACAACAAATGTGTTCACCTTTTAACCCAGTGGTTGTAGAGTGCATGTCCAGCTCCAGCTGTTAACAGAACAACAAGGGAACATGGTAGAAATGTAAGTTCTCTGGTTCTGCCCTAGACCTAGTGATTTTGAAAATTTAGGATAGGACCAGCCGAAGTCTGTGTTTGGAGGAGCTTTTCATGGGATTCTGATGCAGGTGAAAATTTGGGAAGTACTGCAAAAGGCATAGGTAATCCTAAAGGATTTTAACCAGAGGAGCAATATGAAGGGGGGTTATATTTGGGGAAGATTAGCTTGGCAAAATAAATGGAGCACTGATTCCAATCTCTGGATCAAGGACCACAGAGGGACCAGGAAGTTATCATAAGGATTGTAAAAATTCTGTTTGCAAATATAGACTCTGCATGTTGAAAATCCTGGAAGGGCTCAGAATATCATCTATTCTACTCTTCTTTGAATGCACTAAATGATTCTTAAAAAGGAGAATTCACTGAAAAAGCATAATTGTCTCCATAAAGACCTTCTCCTTGTATTTTCTCAACTGACACTTGGGGAAAAGCATTTGTTCATTAAGTGATTAGTGAGGAGTTGTTATGTGCCCAGATATTCTCTAAACACTGAGGGCAAAGTGATGTAGAAAAGGAAAAGAAAAAAAAATCCAACACTAATAGAACTTACCTTCTATGCAAATCTAGGCATACAAGGAAATAAATAAGTAAAATGTTTCCCATGCTCTATAGGAATAATCTTTGAAGAAGAAAAATGAAGTAGTGAAGAGTGAAGAGAATTGTTGAGTGATGAGACACTGCATGAAGAGGTGAACTTTGAGTAATATACTTAGAAACTGAGAAGTCAACCAAGGTAGATATCTGGGCAAAAAATATCCCACCCAGAGGGACAGCAAATGTAAAAGATCTAAGGGAGAATTGTGCCTGGCATGTTAGAGGAGTAAAACTGAGGCCAGCATGACAGACCAGCATGAGACAGATGGAGAGTTGCAGAGGCTCATGTAGGGAGATAACAGATTGATCTTATGGGTGGAGCTTTAATATATGATAGCATCTTAGCTTTTACTGAGTGAGATGAGAAGGTAATAGCAATATCTGACCTGTTTTAATAGTATCATGCTGGCTGCTCTGTTGGCAATAGCTTGAATGTGGATTGTTTTAGTCAGCTTTTTCACTGCTGTGACCGAAAAACCTAACAAGAATAATTATAAGAAGGAAGAATTTATTTGGAGGCTCACAGTTTCAGAGATGTCTCAGTCCATAGATGACTGATTCCATTGCTCTAGGTCTGGGATGAGGCAGAACATCATGGCAGAGGAGTGTGGTGGAGGAAAGCAGCTGAGAATATGGTACCAGGAAGCAGAGAGAGAGAGAGAGAGAGAGAGAGAGAGAGAGAGAGAGAGAGCGCCAGCGTGAGAGAGCGAGCTCCACTCAACAAGGACAAAACATATACCCCAAAGGCATGCTCCAGGGACCAACTTCCTCCAGCCACACCCTACCTGCCTACAGTTACCAGTCCCTTAATCTCTATCAGGCGATGAATTCACTGGTTGGTTTAATGTTCTCATAACCCAACTATTTCACTTCTAAGCTTTCTTGCATTGTCTCATACATGAACTTTTTGGGAGGGACACCTCATATCGAAACCATAAAATGAACAAAAGTGAAATAAGGAAGCCAGCTATAAAATTTTGAAAATAGTTCAGAGGAAGCATGAAAGTATACTAGACAAAAGTGGGCACCACAGAGGTGGTGGGGCATGTCTTCTTTGAAAGTATGGTTGACAGGATTTGCTGAGTGGTTGGATGTGGAGAATTGAGGATAATAAAGTTTCAGGGCTTGAGGAATTAACAGGAAGGATGGAGCTCCCCTTTTCTGAGTAATTCTACAGAACCTTTTCAAGGAGCTTTGTTATATAAGGAATGAAAACAATGAAGTGTCAGCCAGAGAAGGATGTAGGATCAGGGAAAGTTTTTGCCTGTATTTGTTTTTGAAGGTAGGAGAAATATCTTGTTTGAAAATTGATAGGACTGATACAATAGGGAGGGAAATCTGATGCAGCAAAGAGAGAGGAAAATAAAGAAGTGATATCTTTGTGTAAGCTTTGGGACATGATCTCAAGGGGAGAGATTGGCTTTAGCTCAAGATACAGATAAGTTCATTCAAAGAAGCAATAAAAGGCCAGGAACTTGAGGTTGTGTGCATGGGTGTTATTATTAAGATTGAATATATAGTTAAACCTGGTTAAGGAGAGAAGATTATGAATGGGGTGAAGAATTGAAAAAGTGGTGGGATCATCAGATTAGTTTCCTGTGCATTGAAAGATTGCAGTTGGAGTTATCTTTGAATGAAAAAGATAAGGTTTAGAGAATAGGATGTTTGAAACTGAAGATTGTCAAATTCCAGTTGTTGGTAATGGCAAGGTGCAGCCTGTGACTACAGGAAAATGTGACTCAGGTAGCGTGGAAGGCAACACTGTGGCAGGAAAAGGCCTGGTGTCAGATACTCCAGTGAACTGCAGGTGTGCAGGTACAGGCTGTGGATATATGGAAATCATCAAAATTTGTATCTGAAGTAGTGTAGGAAACAGTGACAGAGAGCTAGGTGCTCAAACCATCCAAAAAGGGAGTATCCTTGGGTCAATAGTGACAGCTGCAAGGGAGTCAGGGGTGTTTTGGCAGCCAGGAGGGAAGAGCGGCAATGGAGAATAGCCTGGGGATGGTGATGAGGAGCATTGAGAGCAGAAAACTCCTCCAAACTCAGTGGTGCAAAGGGGTGTTTTAGTCAGCTTTTCCCCTGCTGTGACCAAAAGACCTGGCAAGAACAATTAGAGGAGGAAACTTTTATTTGGTGGCTCCCAGTTTTAGAGGTCTCACTCTGTAGATGGATGGTTCCATTCCTCAGGGCCTGAGGTGAGACAGAACATAATGGTAGAAGGATGTGGTAGAGGAAAGCTTCTGGGTACATCATACCAGGAAGAGGAGGGGAGGAGGGGGGAGAGAAGAGGAGAGGAGAAGAGAAAAGAGAAGAGAGAAGAGAGAGAAAGGGAGAGCTCCACTCCACAAGGACAAAATATACACCCCAAAGTAGCCTGCAGGATCTCTCTCCTCCAGCCATATCCTACCTGCCTACAGTCAATATCAGATTAATCCCTATATAATGTACTGATTAGTTAAAATGCCCGTAACCCAGTTATTGTACCCCTAAACCTTTTTGCATTGTCTCAGGTGAGCTTTTGTGAAACACCTCACATCTAACCCATAACAAAGGGTTAGAAGAGAAAACAGCCACCCCATGAGGAGATTAAAGGGGGAGCTTGAGCCCCAATGCCAAGACGGTGAAAGGAAGCCCTGGGAGAGGCTTTAAGAGCACTCCCTTTTCAGGGCTCCGCCTTGATTTCCTGCAATAGGCAAGGGCAAGTCTGTAGAGATTCCGTCCCTTCTTCTAGTTGGAGACTTACCTTGTACTCTCTAGGTTTCCCTTGTACTTCCTTAGAGGTCTGTGGGAAGGGACTCTGACTTCAGGTGTGTGGGTTTATCTTTGGCTACCGACAGTGGAAATAGAGGAACCATCTTAGTTTAAGCACATGGATCCTTTCTCTGCAATCTGTTGGAGGACCAGGTGTGGCCAAGTTGGCCTAGTGGGCAAGTGAAGAGAATTCTTATTTTATTTTTTATTTTTATTTTTTAATGGTGCTGAGGGTTGAACCAGGGGCACTTAACCACTGAGTAATTTTTTATTTTGAGACAGAGTCTTGCTAAGTTGCTCAGAATGGCCTTAAATTTGTGATCCTCCTACCTCAGCTTCCCAAGTTGCTAGGAGTACAGGCATGTACCTTTGCACCCTGCAGAAAATTATTTTTGCATTAAAAATTGATGTATATTAAAAACCACTGGCATTATTGGCAGGTTAGAAATAGCCAGTGTTTATATGTGTGCATTTCTGGTATTCGGGTGTGTGGTAGGTTGAGATAGAAAGCATCAAAGCAATTTAGGAGTTCATTGCAATGTTTTAGAAGATAAACAGAGAATGAATTAATTCACTGCCAGTAGAGTCTGAAAGGATATGGTAGTTTCAAGAAATGAATTATTCTTGATTGAGTAGAGAAAACTATATTTGTTCAGAGTAGATAAAGACAGCCAACAGGTTATATGTATTCAAACAATAGTAAAACCCATCTTGTCAAGTACTTATATATATATATTTGCAAACTAGAATAATCTCCGTATGAACCATTCTCATTTCTTTCAGCATGAATTTTTCACATTAGATACCAATGTGTATACATAGTGAAATTTCTCATGTTAGACATTATATTTAGTAGAATTTTGCAAGGGTGTTCAAATGAGAACTTTTTAAGGCTGTCTTTTTCTGTTATTGAAAATAAAATTATGATTACTTAAATGAAGAAATTACGAATACGTTACAGAATGTTTATTGAAATATGGGCATGGGAGTGACGTGTCACATCATGAAGTAAGAAAAGACCATGGGCTTAGATGGCCATTGAGCTATACTAGGGCAGGTGGATAAGGAGTCAAAAGTCTCTGACCTTCCTGGGCGGAGACCCTGTTCTATAATGTGGTTATCACGTGCCTGTCATGATATATCCAAGAGAGAAGAGGATTATGGGGATTCATAGTGGCCTTTTGAGAGGGACAGGTATATTTGGCAGAGAGAACGTAGTGTAAAGATGTGAGTTACTATTTGTCCTTGGCCAGAAAGTTTGGGAAGTTGTTATTTGTTCATTGCCACAGAAGGAATGGGGTCATAGTGGTAGGTGGTGGCAGAAGGGCCCAGAAATACCGGATGGAGCACACCATTTATAAAGGCCTCTAATTCTCCATCAAGTAAAAATATAGTTAATATTATCACAATCACCTGTAGCGAATTATGAAATGCAGTGTTTAGGTCTGTGATTCTATACCTTTATTCTGCAGGATTGTCATGTCCAATGATATGGAACAGGCAGAACAGAACAATGGGCTTTCCAGATTGAATTTCATCCCTAGGGCTATTGTCCATCTTCCTGAGTCTCAGAATTCTCTCCCACAGCTCTTGGAGTACATAGCTCTTGGTTTTGGATGTAGCTGTTTTTTTTTTTTTTAATATCTTTGGAAATGCATATGCCAATAAATCTAAATATAAACACCTAAAATTACTCGGATGTATTTAAAAAATGAAAAAGCAGAGTAAATGAGGGTTTTCTTAAGGAAAAAAAAATATTCTGCCAATTTATTTTCTATATGGTAGCAACAGACTGCATGTTGGTGATGTACAGGCTATGGATCTTTTAGAACTGGGTTACTTGTAACAGAATCACCCTATAATTTATGTTGTTGAAAAAAAAAGTCTTGAAGTGAAAGGTGAGTCCTTTCCAAATATTTTAATCATTTATCCATTTTTAACAAACATTAATATATGAAATTATATTCCTCTATGGGAAAGGATTATATATTTTGTTTATAGATACCCCGAAAGGGTTAAGTTGCTCAAAGATAAACGTCACGTGGCTATGGTATAGGAAGGAAACAGGGAAAGCCAGAGAGGCTTTAGGCCATTCTAGTTCATGAGGAATGGCTGATTTTAGGAAGAACTTCCTAACTTCATGGTCATAAAAGAATTAATCAGACTGGCTTATGTAGTAGTAGTGAGTTTCCCCACCCTATCAATAATTCAGTGAGATGCTAAATAACTTCCTGAAGGAAGCCGTATATTGGAGATAGTCCAACATTCATGGTTCAAAGACCTTAACTGTTGCTTTCAATCTGAGAGTCTAAGAATTTACATAGATCCTTTCTTTATCTGTAATTGAACAGATCACGTCCCAAGCATGCCCGAGTGTGGGTAGAAATGACCGAGGGTCAAACACCAGGACTGTGAAACAGTGATGTAACATGTAGTTGCAAATTGAGCCCTGCCCACCAATGTGCATGCTGGAGTTCAATGACTCTCAGGTTGGTTGAAGCTTATGATGAAGCTAGAAGGAAGTCGCCCAAGTATCTGGTGAAGCTGATGGAAGCTTATGAAGCTTAGAAGTCAAAGCACTAATAGGAACTTGGAGAAAGTCGTCGAGTTGGTTGGACCTTATGAAGAGCAAAGTGGTTTTCAAGAATTTGATGGGAAACCTTACCACACTAATCTATCCTCATCTCCATTAGATCTGGCAGACCCAATTGACTTAAATTACTTATCTATTTAGTTTTATGAAGGTGTACTTTTGTACTTTTAGTTTTTATTTCTACAAATTTTGACAAGTATATACTCATATAGCCACTACCACCATCAGAACATAGAACTGTCCCGTCCACTCCGCAAATTCCTCCATGTCTCCTCACAGTAAACCTCCTGTACTTCTGTACCCAACTCCCGGAAGCACTCATCCAATTTTTGTCCCTGTAGTTTACCTTTTCTGGAATGTCAGTAAGTGAAACTACATAGTATGTAGTCCTTTGAGCCCCTCACTTAGCCTAAAGCCTTTGAGAGTTTCATCTGTGTTTTGTGTGTCAACAACTTGTTCCTTTTTTGTTGCTGCCTAGTATTCCATATGCAGGTATGCCACAATTTGTCAGTCCATTCACCTCTTGGAAGACAGTTCCATTTTTTCCTAGTTTCTAGTGATTATAAAAACAGAACAAAACAAAAGAATATTTAACCTAGTCACAAATAGGTTTCTGTGTGAAGTTTTTACTTTCCTTTGGAAAATACGTAGGAGTGGGAGAGCTTGCTTATGTGATAAGTACATATATTTAAATTGGAAAACAATGTCATTTGCTTCAAAATGAAGTGTTGAAAAAGCATGTACAGTATTCCCTCTCATCTGTGAGTTGCCTTTTATTAAGTCTAGTGTGTGAAGAGTGTTTTATCTTATAGTCTATGCAACCTTTAAGTTTTGTGTAAAAGTCCCTTCTAATCAAAAGAATCAGCAAATGAGAAAGCTGAAAATAAAAAGATGTGGATCTTTTCCAGAGAAGCCTGGGGAGAGATGAAATCATGTGAGACCCTCTGGTACTGATAAGAGCATAGTTTGCCCATATTTCTCCTGTTCTGCTGGTTGTCTCTTCACTTTGTGGATTGTTTCCCGTTCTGTCAGAGGCTTCATAGTTTGATATAATCCCATTAGTCTGTTATTACTTTTGTTGTTGTCTGTTTTGAGGGCTCTTATCCAGTTTTTTTTTTTTTTGTCCAGAACAATGTCTTGAAGCATTTCCTCTATGTTTTCTTCTAGTAGTTTCTTAGTTTCAGGTCTTATACTTAGGTCTTTTATTTATTTTAAATTGAACTTTATGTATGGAGCCAAGAGAGAAAGGTCTAGTTTCATTGTTCTGTTTATGGAAATCCAGTTGTCCCAGCACCATTTATTGAAGAGACTGTCCTTTTTCTAATGTACATTTTTGGCACATCTGTCAAAAATCAGTTGACTGTAAATCCATGGATTTATTTTTGGCTTTTCTATTCTGTTCCATTGGTCTAGTATTCTAGAGCATAGTAAGATGACTATAGTTTATAAGAATTTATTATAAAACTCAAAACTAGGAGAGAGAAGTTCAAAGGTTCTGAACACAAATGCTAATTATCAAAATTTGATCATTATACATTTTATACATGTTTCAAGTCATCATATTATACCCCACAAATATGTATAGCTATTAAGTGTCAATTAAAAATTTTTTAAGTGTATGGTTAAAAGAGGATGGTAAGGGCACTGAGGATTAAAGAAGTTTACTGGAAGCTTATGAGGACCATTATATTGATGACAAGCAGGTACAGATAGCTGTGGAACATAAAATCAGTCATTAAATATTTGGAAGGGGATAGGACACAGAAAGCAGACACTGCACCTGTGTTTAGTGTATTAACTTATTTCATCAAAGTAAAATTAATTTATGTCCATCATTGTTATAAAAGGTATGTGAAATCCTGAAGGAGGTAGAAAATGGAAATAAAGAGCTTGGTATCCATTACCACTAATGCAAAATGTTACGTACTAACATGTATTATATTTGTGGTCTGTATGCATTTGATTTAATAAATAGGAGAGGAAGTACTGGGCCTGAGAGTTCCAATCATAGCCTTGGTTTCACTGTACCCCTGTATCTTAATTCTGTCACTATGGATTCTTCTACTGTGTTAGCTTTGGAAGTAAAGCTTTCCCTCAGGAAGGAACTGTTTCATGATATTGAAATCCTAGTAAGGATATTAAGACCAACAAAGTCTGTGTCTAGTGTATGTGCATTCTGGAGGTTTTAATCTTTGACTCAATTAAACCAGGTGAATTATAAAAAGGAGGAAGAGCCAGCAAATGCTATTGACATAAATTAGTTGAAATCTTAAGACAATTAAACATACATATATATATATTTTATTTTGGGGGGGGGGTACTGGGGATTAAACTGAAGGGTACTCAACCATTGAGCCACATCCCCAGCCCTATTTTGTGTTTTATGTAGAGACAGGGTCTCACTGAGTTGCTTAGTGCCTGGCCATTGCTGAGGCTGGCTTTGAACTCACAGTTCTCTCCTGTCTCTGCCTCCCAAAGTGCTGGGATTACCGGCACCCGGCTAAACATATTGCTTTGTGAAAGTTGATGATAACATGGGAATAAAATTAAGGGGATTGAACCAAGGCCTAATAGAATTATTTTTAACATTTTATGCAAAAAAATAAATCAATGAAAACACATAAAATGAAATCATAAAGAAGGAGTAAAAACATCTTTTTACATTCTAAATAATGTAACAGAACAGTACCAAATTTATTTCCACATTTGGGGACTTGGAATGAACCATTTCTTAAAGAATATTATAAAATATGAAGGTGATTTAAATGCCCATGGGTGAGGGAAAGCTATGACATTGCCTGGGGTATTTGGGAATCACAAATGACATGAGGAGATGACAGAGGTTCAGAGCAATGGCGTTGGGCAGAGTAAACTGGGTTTCCCTGAGTCTAAATCCTACTTTCGGGCTGTGCTATCCTGGCTGTTACTTTTCTCTGCCGGAGAGGAGATAACCACCGTGCTTATAAGGTCGCTGTGAGCATTCTGTGGTACACTGCTAGCCAGGTTCCTAGCTCAGTGCCTATAACATAGTAAGTATGCAGTGATTACTGCTGCTGCCTGTGGGAGTGTGTGAATAACAGCAACCCAAAGGACCCAAAATTAACCCCGAAAGACTTTGTTTTTCTTTTTCCATTTTTTTTTCTTACAATCACCAACACATTTAAAATGATCTTTGGCCTGGTATTAGAATTCACTTCATCATGGAGTTTTGGAGCTAAAAGGACATGAGATATGACCTCCAGCTGTTCCTCTGACAGACAAACTGGGTCACTCAAGTTGTTACTTTCCAAGACCCTATGTGCCTATACGGCCAGACTCAGTACGAAACCCCAGCTACCTGTTCCCAGCTCAGAGTTCTTTCTGGATCACCATGACATAGCTTCCTTCAGGCCATGGAGGACAGACACATGTGTGTAGTCCTGGGTGCCCTTTCTCCACATCTAATGACATTTTAAAAGAGCTGATATGTCATCTTCTACAGTTTGTATTTTTTTTCCAGCCTTTGAAGGCTGATGACGGGACTGGATTTTATTGCCTGGACACATTAACTAAGACACAGTTAAAGAGACCAGTACATTCTCAGATGACTTCACCTTCAGAAGAAATTTATAGCTGTATTCAAATCGACCATGCCCTTTCCAAATGCTACCCTCCCAGGGGAGCCCATTTCAGTTTTTGCCCAGATTAGCCTACACTTCTTTAATCTGCAATCTTTTTTTTTTTTTCCTCCCCAGAGTATTTAGGGGTTTAAATGTTTTCTAATTATAGATATCTTTCTTTCCCTTTTAAGGTTCTAACGAAGAAACTCTTGCAACATTTCTTAAGGAGTTACCATAATGGTGGCTGAATCTAAAACTTGATCTGCATTGACAATTGCTTCATATTTTAAGACTACTTGTAGTGATCCTAGCATTTCAGAGTTAAACGGTACTCACTGCACCATGAAATATAAATGAAAGCTTGACTTCCTACTGTACCAAAGGACTGTAAGCAATCCCACACCTGTGCACAATTTATAGTAAATCAAGCATTCGGAATTTTGTTTCATGTTGCGTATTTTAAGTGCCTTTAATACAGATGATGTGATTTGTAAGTCACATAATGAAGCCAATCTAAATAAGAGTTATTAAAAAAAGAATAATACGTATTTAACTAAGCATCTCTACCCGAACAGTGTGATTCAGATTACCAGTTTGCCCGTTTTTTCTTTAATAACAAATGCTCTCGGCAAGCAAGGCCCGCTCAAGTTTGAAGCACATCTGGGTTTGATTAAAGGTAAGCTCCTGAAAGCTTTTGAACTGAAACTTTGTCAAGCTTTTCAAATGGTCTCTATGGATATGTCTACACGTATCCTTGTAGGAACATGGGCTGAGGCAGCTACTTGAAGGAGGAAGTAAACAAAATAACTCACCAGGTTCCTAAACCAATTTTGTCTCTGTGATTAAAGTCTATATCTCTGTCCATCTGTCTATTATCATCTATTTAAATGCCCTCCCTCAGAAGCAGGACATAGCATTCTGCTGCCTTCCTGGTGCTTAGTGTATGCACAGCAATAGGTTTCTGGTGTTGGTCTTAATTATAATCGACTTTCTGGCACTTAAAAAGATTAGAAACTATAATAACACCTTGTGGTCCATGATCGCTTCCAATGATAGGATTATAATGTGGACGTGAGTTTTGGAACCATGTTTCTGGAACCACAAATTCTGCTACTACAGCCAGCTGTAGCTTAGAAAAAAAAGAATCCTAAAATTTTTGTTTTGTTTCTTAAAGTCATAAATATTCTGTGACTTGTGAAAAATCAATTCCTTGCCTCTATTTTTTTTTTGCCAAAAGGTACCAAAAGGTCTGTTTTTTCATTGACTCAAGCATAAGAAGTAATGAGTGAGCTGTTCTAAGTTGTTGTTAAAAAATGAATTGTTTAATATGGGAAAAAGTAATCTAATTGCAGGGCAAGGGTAAATTAGGAGTTTTATCAGTCTATGTGTAATCACGTATGGTCTTGTTGAAATCTGTTCTTTGGGGACAGAAGGACAATTTTTCAGTCATTATGTCTTATACAAATGAGCAACTTTTGTAAGGTCAAGTCATCGTGTGGGAAGTCATCCTTAGAGGAGGTGACACACTGGATCAGATGTTCCGTGGTGAACAGGGATGGGAAATTTCCACTTCCCACCCCCACCTCTGCCATCATTGATCAAGTCATGCTTTCTCCCTGGTGACTGAGCTCATCTGGGCACATGTCCCAGGCTGAGGTTTTGGCAACCAGGGCTTGGTGTGGGAGTGGCAGGAATTGAGCCATTGGGTACTGCAGGGTCAGAAAGCAAGGAAGGCATAGTCCAGAGTGAGACTCAAACATGTGAATGGAACAGCAGGATCTACAACCAGTGCAAAGAGTCTGGACCAAAGGAGAGGCACAATGGAGAAAGTGGATTTGGGGAGTGGTAGGAAGAGGCAGTGGAGCACAGAGGATCTCTTTTTCCTGGTCTACAGCCACCTGACCTCAGGCAAGTGTCTTATTCTCTTGGCTAAACATGAAGACACTAGACCTGACTTTTGAGGAATACCTCCTTTCCTTATACTCTGTGTCCTCCCATTCCCATCCAGGAAACAGAAGCACAGTATACATCGAAAGTCAGAGGGTCATTGAGGTCATTGACTTTATTTATTTATTTATTTATTTATTTATTTATTTATTTATTTATTTATATTTTTTCCATATTAAATATTTCAGTGTTTATATTCTGAAATTTCATTCAATATTATACTACCAATATTTTCCCTGTCATTAAAATGTGGCATTTTTTTTTTTAATTTTTTTTTTTTTGTACCGGAGATTGAACTCAGGGGTATTCAACCACTGAGCCACATCCCCAGCCCTATTTTGTGTTTTATGTGGAGACAGGGTCTCACTGAGTTGCTTAGCACCTCGCTGTAGCTGAGGCTGGCTTTGAACTTGTGATTCTCCTGTCTCAGCCTCCCAAAGTGCTGGGACTACAGGCATGCGCCACTGCACCCAGCCAAGATCATTGACTTTTGGGCACAGTAGCATTCAGTTATGGTCAGGTTTCAAACTAGTTTATAATTTCTGATTAGTTGGTTTGTCTCAGACTGTTTGGAACTTTTGTATGAAGACTTTTTTTTTTTTCAATATTTCTTTCTTTTTAGTAATCTGTATCAAGAGATCACATTTGATGTTTTTAAAGGAGCTGGTCATCATCAGTCCAGGGTGTTGCTCTTTACCGTTTGCCTTCTTTATGGGGCATGTTAGATAGATGTGTGGGGCAGAGCTCTCAAGCTGCTAGCCTACCCACCGGGTGTGCATGCAGACATTTCATTTGGGTTATGTAATGTAGTAATGTTTATTCCTGATAAATTTTTACAGTGGAGAATTTTAATGTGGACAAATCATAATTTTTATTTTTCTTTAAATATGAGAAGATCTAGTAGTAGCAATTTTACATTTTCAGATGATAATATCTATACTTATGCCCCAGCTGCCCCTTCTAGATAGACAGCTTGGGCTTTCTCTGATTATTCACTATAGTGGGTTAGTATAGTAAAGCTACTCAACATTCTGGTGAGCATTTAGTAAGTACCTCCTGTTTCTAATGCTATGTTATAAATGTGACTTTGTAACAGTTCTTTCTGTCATGTAACAGACTTTTTTTTTTGGTATTGGTGATTGAACTCAGGGGTACTCGACCACTGAGCCAGATCCCCAGCCCTATTTTGTGCTTTATGTAGAGACAGGGTCTCACTGAGTTGCTTAGCGCCTCGCTGTTGCAGAGGCTGGCTTTGAACTCGCGATTCTCCTGTCTCAGCCTCCCAAAGTGTGTAACAGACTTTTTTAAAGGCCTTATTATGTGTCAGGTACTGGGGGTACTATGAAGAATAAAAAATGATTTAATGGAATTTGTACTTCAGTGGAAGGAAAAAATAATAAAGAGGCAAATAAATAATATCAGACATTGGTAAAGACTGTGAAATAAAGAAGGGTCAGAAAATAGTGAATGGACAATGGCATCCAAGAGGAAGACAGGTAACCTGGCGATGACACTAAGGTGCCTTTGGGACTCTGGGAGAATACACACAGTGGCTCTAGGTACATATCAAGTGGATCTCTTAATTCACAGTACAGGGCTTAGTGAAGGCTACTGGTAGGCGATTGCATCTGAGTAGAATCTTAAAGAATGGAGAGGTGCTTTGGTGGGTGGCTGAATAGGAAAACCTACTCTCAGCTAAATTAAAACAGCAGTGCAGTGTCACCTCAAAAATAAGAGGAGTTGCCTCAGTGTACTCATATGATATAAGAAATCATAGGAAAAAAATGTGTTGTAAGTTTTAAATATGTGAATTCTGTCTTTAATGGTTTTATGTTGTGTTTTCTTTGATCTGTGTATGGACAAGGGACACAACAGTTTCTTTCCTGTGTTCGTGGTTGGTGAAGCAGGTAGGGGCACCACCCTGTGCAAGACACTGAATTTGAAGGGAGTGGGGCATGATCAGAGATCTGAAAGGAGTCCCTTTACAGCACTAGAGTGATTTGGGGAAGAAGGGAAGGAGAGTTGAGCTTGCAAAAGTCGTGGCTCATTGCTGTGTACGTGGCAGGGCTCAGTTTAAGCCCAAAGGTCACATACATAGTATAAGCTACTTTTATAAGGTTGTAGGAACCACTTTCTCATTTGAACAGTGTATTCTGCCCACACATAGCCTTTGGCAGTAAGGGGCATAGGAAGAAACGGATAGCATGTGGAAGCTATATAATTAAGAAGAATTTAACAAAGGAGTTATTTTCAAATGTTGAGGGTTTAGTAAATCCAAAGACAGGACAATACCTAAAGCACAGAGAATGGTCATCTTTGAACTCTGGTGATGTAAAAGGTGCAGTCTTATAGGAGGTTTGGTGTGGGGTCACAGACAACCCATGATAACCCGCCAGGGAAGAAAACACCCACACTTATATTCATTCTCATTCTGCTTTCAGATAATTCCTTGCCTCACAATGGCCAAAAGGCACAAGAACCTGGAGGACAGGGGAGCCCACTGATAGAGAGGAGCTACTAGGGTACAGCAAAGGGTAGAAAGAACTAAGAGTATACCTAGAGAGAAAATATCCACAATGGTTATTTCAGAGATTTTTTGTTTTGAATAATAACAACAATAAAAACAACAACAAAAACCTTCTTTCAATATAAAGTACTTATAGGAAGTTGCCACAGGGAGAAACTAGACTTGTTTTGGACATCTGACTTGTATGTGTCAATGATGACATCAGTTGGTGTGTATCACTTGAGTGTTCCACTGTGATTTATCTTGCTTTCCTTGCAATATATAGTTCAAATAGTTTTCCAAAGTCTTATACCACCTCTTTACAGAAAGTAGAATAGATGTTCTCATTTAACTTTCCCCTCCATCTTGTATATCAGTAAACAAGGATCAGAAAGGCCAAGGGAGTTACTTAATGTCACAGGATTGCCAAATTTGTCAGATCCAAAGGATGTAAGTAGGTCTTGTGTCCTGTCCAGCTGCTTCTCCATAATCCCTAATGATGGGTTAATCCTGGCTGTCCTTTCCAGAAAAAGGGAAAACTATTTTTAAAAATTAGTCATGTGGCAGAAATGCTTATCTGTGACTGTCAGTCCAGACGTTTGGGACCGAAAAAATCATGAAAACTAAAGTTGACTCCTTTATCATGTGTCTGATCCCTTTTGGGTTGTATAGTATAAGTTACTTCATTTACCACTGACTGTCTCTCAGTCTGGAATGGCTCCTTCTCCAAAAACCTGTGTGGCTTACTCCTTCACTTTCCCCTGACCCCTCACAGGTGTGAGCTTAAGGGAGAGACCTTCCGTGATGGTTCATTCCATGCACCCCTCCAGCCTAGCCCTCATCACTAACCCAGCACTGCCCAAGAGAAACATAACCTGAACTGCAAATGCAAGTCATGTATGTTGTTTTAAATTTTCCTCTAGTGTAGGACATTTGAAAAAAAGCAAGAAGAAATGATGAAAATTAGATAATATAAATAATGTAGTTTTTACTTAATATATGAAAATATCATAATTACAACACATTATCAATGCAAAATATTCATGACATTTTATAGGGTCTTTTTCATACAAAGTATTTAAAAGCTAGTACTGACATTTAGAACACATTTGGTAAATATACTAAGTATATTTATACTTAGTATAAATCGTAGTTTGTTCCTGCCATATTTTAAGTGTTCAGTTGCCACATGGGATTTGTAGCTTACCACATTGGACAGTATGGCTTTGTCTTTTACTCTACCTTCCTTTCTATGACTTAGTATTAAGCTTGTAAAGGCCAAGTGGGTTACTCAAAGCAAATCAAGAAATCTACTACTGTCAGAATTAAAGACAGAGTTCACCTTATCACTGTTGACATGCTATATATTGATTTGGCTTTCTTCACGTGACTATAAACTTTTCAAAGGCAGAGAAATTATTCTGTTATTCAGTTTTGTATCTCTAATGTGTGGAAGGGTATCACCCATGGTAACTACTAGAATCTATGTCCAATGAATAGCAATCTCACAAAGCAGGCTCAGCTTTTCCCAGCCCCATTTTAAAGAAGAGGAGCAGAGGCACAGCAGAGCAAGTGCCTCTCTCCAGGGCACAAAGCCAGTTCATGGGTGTCTATTCAGCATGCTCTCAGAGCACATCCTTAACCCAAGCCTTTCTGCTGAACTAGAAAGTAAACACTGGTCAATATGCTCAATGAACTGTCACTTCTTAATGTGTTTTATTATAATTTTCTTTAAAATAGTATTAAAGCCAAGAAATACTAATGAGACATTAACGCATATCTAAAACACTAACTTTACCTCCCTTATTACCAGCCAGAGAGGACTGGTTCAGTGGTAGAGTGCTTGTTCCGTACAGGTCTCAGCCATTACATGCTCTACTGATTTAAGGAGAAGTTAACTTAGGACTAGATTGTTCCCCACAATAAAGCATTATTTATTATTCATTACTTGTTTGATATTCACTGTAAATACTTTTGTACAGGCATTATGGATAGTGATCAGTTTTTAAAGACATGTAATTTGATGGACATGGATATATTAAGTTGGACACATAATTATTCTGATTGAATCAGAAAGACTATTATTCATTGATCAAGTGACATAAGAGAGAGATGTTTAAATGCTCTGGACAATGGCTGAGTTTTCTGTCTTGATTTCACTCATATGTGCCAGATTCTACATGAGTGTACATAGTGACAAAGTCATGTCACAGCATAATGAATATCATTTTAACAACCAATATTTGTTTTGTGATTTCTTTGTGCCAGGTATATAAGGGGCCAGGGATTATCTAAAACATACTTGGGCAGGAGATTTTACTATCTCCATTTCACAGAAAACACTGAGGCATGGAGAGATTTAGTAAACTCCCTCAGGTGAAACACCTAACCAGAGCCCTGACTTGAATGATCCGATTCTACCGTCCATACTCAACCTCTCTGCTGCCCCATTTACACTTGAAGCGTCATAACGCAGCAGTCCTCAGTCTTCTCTCTGCTCTGTGAAGGCACTTCAGAGGCAGTGCATACACTCTGATGACTTTAGAGCCAAACAGAAGTGATTCCTTGTCCAACTCTGACCCCTATTAGCTGTAGGAAACTGGGTAGAATGATTTGCCCATCCTGCACATCCTTATTTGTAAATTGGGACAATAATACCACCAGCCCTGTCATGATGAGAAGTTGTATTGTAAGTGGCTTAGCAAGGGGTCTGCATTGAGAAGACACTGTATTGCAAATTACCTCTATAATTACGAAGTCCCTTAGGGGAATAAAATAGTATTCTTACTTATGCTATGTCTTTTCACCCTAATAAGAAGTAACAGCAATTATAATGAAAAGGGAAAGAAAGCCTTATAAGGGAAGAAAATGAAATATCTTCATGAACTGTATATGTGTATAATATATATGTAATGGCACCTGCAGTTTGACTAGCAAGGATAAAATTATTATGTGGGTTATAAGATCTAAGTCTTCTGGGCATAGCTTGATGACTAGCTGAGGTCAAAAATAAATTTTCTCTATGGTGTTGTAGAGCACGGTGAAGGGTATTTGATGCACTTCACTTACATCGAAGCACCTGGAATTATTTGAGGAAGAGACCAGGCATTAGCTGGATGAGCCATTGGTCAGTTCTACTTTAGGCTATAATACATGTCAGTTCCTGCAGCGATGCTTGCTTAAAGTCACATGTGTCTGCCACCTTTGAACTAGAAAGGGCTACACTGGGTAGCACCATTTTGATGGTACACATTTTGGAAACCTTGAGTATAATCATCCACCATGGACCGGCTTTACTTTCACTCAGCTCTTGAAAATCACCTGTTTCCAGAGGCATTTGAGGATTAATTTTAAAGGGGAAAGAAATGTAATTTCCAAAAGGTACTTTAAAAGAGAAAAATAACTCCATTATGCTGCTGTCCTTCTGATGTCCTTCTGAAAGACAGGCTGTCTGCTTTTCAAGTTGCACCTTTGTATTCTGGCAGGCGATGAGATGCTCACACAGTGATGGTGACGACAAATATGACGTCCATTTACGTACAACTCCTACATTTCAGGCACTTTACATACCATATATCTAATCTTCAGTATAATACTCCCACTATACAGAGAAGTCAAATGACTTCTTAAATCACAGATGTACTTCTGTGGTGGAATGAGGATCCGACTCCACGTCTGGTTCCTTTCAAAAGCCAAACGTCTACCTCTTCCCTTCTTCCCTTTCTCCTCACTTCCCTTTTGTTCCCTTCCCTCCTCTTTCCTTTCCTTTTAAAAAAAAAAAAAAGGTTTTTTTTTCCTTTGCTTATTTCATTTTCTTAGATTTCTCAGTTAAATAACTGACCTGATGCTGCACCACTAGTAAACATTGGATCTCAATTGCAATCACAAGGCTGCATAATTAAAATCTCGAGAAGCTTTCTAAGTTGTCTCGGCTCATCATCCTATGTTCAAAAATCCAAGATTCCGTCTTCAGTCTAGATGCACACAAATCAACACTCAAGTTGCCATCCAGAAAAGATAGTGGCCACAGAAGAAAAGACACTACCCCCTAATGTAGGTTCTTAGTATTTCAGAGCTCTTGGGTATGTATCAGAATTGTGGGGTTTTTTTTGCATGAAACTTCTTCTATCACAGGGATTCCTAAAGTTGTATAGGATTAATAGTTTTGTCTAGAGTTCTCACTTTTCTCTGGCTGAAATTGTGTGTGTGTATGTGTATGTGTGTGTGTGTGTCTGTGCATGCACACATGCACGTGTATATTATATATGTGTATATATATGTGTGTGTATATGTATATACAGATGTATATACATATATATTTAAATTCATAAGCTTTGTTTTGTTGATTTTCATTTTTATGGAGGACATATTTTAAAAAACTTTAAAAATAATCATCAAGGAGATAATTATAATATTTCTAAAACCTGCCATGCTTTGTAAATCTTTGGATTTATGAGCTTCAGCATCATTCCTCTTGGTATTCCCCCCTTTATGCATGAGAAAAACTGAAACTCAGGGAGAAATCATGACAAGCCCACACAGTCCACAGCTTATAAATGGCAAAGGCATGCTTAAGCTTTTGTATTCTGATTGCAGATTTCCTTAGCTTGAGTTCCCCAGAATGTACCAGAATGTAGAGTTAGAGACAAGAGTTTACACTGCCAGTAGTTTATTCCGAGACGTGATGACAGTAACAAAAAGTGGAGGATTGAGAAGAGGGAAACAGAGCTGTATACTCAGCTAGCCACTGTCCTAGCCAACCACACTCCATTCCAGTGGGCACTGAGTGCTGTGCACAGTAGCTTCAGAAACTTCCCCTCAAGATGAAGGAAGGAGGCATTTGTTTACAAGCTTTCCTTTCCCTTTGGGTATGGGTAGCACTTTAATAAATCCAAATTTGCAATTGTATGCAAACTCAGCTTCCCATAGGTATCCCTCATGGAGGTATCAGAAATCCTTTGAGCAAGAGATACTCATTGTACCTGAGGAAAGAGTTGCCTGGTCACATCCGTGTGATGTTGGTTATCACAAGTATAGCTGGACAAAGTGACTAAGAGATTATGTGGAAGCCATAAGAAAAGTCCAGGCTGGGTGCAGTAGTGCATACCTACAATCCCAGGAATTTGAGAAGTTAAGGCAGGAGGATCACAAGTTCAAGGATAGCCTATGCAATTCATGTCTCAAAATAAAAAGGACGAGGGATCTAGTTCAGTGGTAGAGTGTTGCTAGGTTCAATCCTCAGAATAGGGGGTGAAGGAACAGGGGAAAACGAAAAGAAAAAGAAATATCCAAAGAGGATGTTGCAAGGAGGACTTGGGGAGGAGAGTGAAGATGTGCACTCCTCAGGACTGATGAGCAGCCTGTGTGATTCTGTATAGAGTGTAGCAAGGGTGTCATCAACAGGTGAGGTGGGAAAAATATATAGGCACTGAATTATGAAGTCAGGAAGTGAACAGGACCCAGTAGAAAGACAGGGGAGAAGCAGCACTTGAGATAGTTTCAGTAACCTTTGATGCCCACACGTGAGAGAGTTGGGGAAGTAAATCAAAACTGCAAAATCAGTTATTCTTATGATTGGATAGAACTGGGCATGATTTTAGAAGACTGTGATCATTGAGGGAGAAAGCTCAAGTGTGGGTGAAAACTGAAGATTGATGTAGTACAATATCCAGAGAAGTGGACGAGAGTCTAGGGGACATAGTGAGAAAAGCCAGAATCATAAATTTGGAAGGTTTTAGATCCGACTCCTCCACCAGCTTGAGAGCTGTAGCAAGTGTGAACACACAATTTATTAACTTGTCTAAACCTTCAGATCTTCATCGGAAAATAGAGTTAAGAATAGACGCCACAGAAAATTACTGTAAGGGGACACAACCGTAATGTCCATAGAAAGATGAAAGGATTTTTTTAAAAAATGTGGTGCATATCCATGCCATGGGCATTATTCAGCCTTGAAAAAATAAATGAAATTCTGATATTTGCTAAACATGGATGGACCTTGAGATAATTAGGCTAAGGGGAATAAACTGGGTACAAAACGCAAATATTGTGTCATTCCATTTATATGCAGTATTAGAATAGTCAAAGCCATAGAGACATAGAGTAGTGATTCAGAGGCGTTGAGGAGGGGGAATGGACAGGTACTGTTTAATGAGTACAGAGTTTCAGTTTGGGGATGATGAGAATGTTCTGGAGATGGACTGCGGCAATGGTTGCACAGTCATGTGAATACCACTGTCACTTAATACCACTGAGCTACATTTAAAAATGGATGAAATGGCAGATTTCATGTTATGTATGTTTTGCCACACTAAAAAATAAAGTGTCTGACAGTTAATGCAGTCAGTGAATAGAAACCATATTGTTTCATAGCAGCCGATCATCAGAATTATCAGTAGCTTGGCATTTAAGATGCCTTTGTGGGATCAAAGGAAAGGAAGGTGTGGGTGGGGTTACTTAGGACAGGAAGTCAAGATACCTCTTCTTAGAAGAAGAAAGGAGGAAAGGATAGGCACAAAAAAGTTTTCAGGAGCTCTGGCTGGTGACTTGCTTTTGTTAAAGGAGAAGGAAGGGTGAAGGTGAGGTTGGGGGCATGGGGAAAGTTGCAAAGCTGTCCAACAGCTGCTATGGGTGGGAAAGGAAGTAGACTGGGGGAGAATAAAAGAATTGCCAACTAGCAGACAGGAACCAGCAGAAGCTGGATATAATAAATTTGTAATGGAGCCAGTGAGCATGGCTCTATCATTTTCTCTAGTAGTATTTGGCAACAAAGAAACAACCTGGGGAAACAGGCAGCTGGATTGATTTACAGTATGGCATTAGCAAGACAGTTGCGGTCAAAAGTTAAAGAGTTGGGGAACTAAGGGTACTCCTGAGAATACAATTTAATTGGTTGACCATGTGGTCCAGGCTGGAGAGGGAAGACAGGAAAGAAGGAGGGGTTGAGAGACTGAGAGGAGACTGGGCGGAACATTCAGGGACCACAGATTTAATGAAGGGAAAAGGTAGTCAACATGGATTGTGATCAGAATGCTCGAGGGCAGGATTTAGGAAGAGCAGTTCCAGATATTGATCAGGCAAGTGCCTAGGCTCTATGGCAAATAGATGTGCATGACAAAATAAAACTGTGGTTCTCAAATTTTAACATTCATCAGAATCACTTGAAACTCCTTATAACACACATTGCTGGTCCTAACATCCACAGATAGATCTGGGGAGGGGCCAGTGAATTTGAATGTCTAACTTATTAATGTTTGATGCCTATGCTGCTGGTTTAAGGATCACACTTTGAGGACCATTGGAATAGAGCTTAGATAAAAGTCTATGGCTGGGTAGTGGACAGGGTGGATCCTCAAGGCACATGTTATACATAGCAGAAGACAAAAGAAAGAGGATTCAATTCTAGGTCCCAGAGTTTTCAAAGAACATGAGGAAATCAATGGGAGGTTTGAAGATGATGACCAGAGAATGCAAATTAAGAAGTTAACGGGTAGGGGAGTATGTGTGTGATCTCTGATAGATTTACTAGTTAGCCATCCATTCTGGACTTTACATTATACTCAAAACTTAGTGAGACAGAGTTTCCAGGCTCAGATATTCTAATAACCACTAGGGAAGGCCATATTGGATTATTTATATAGTCTAGATGATCTGATGGATTTAGTGTTTCTTCAAGTCAATATTCTTTGGAATTTTGTTACGTAGATGTATATGTATGTGTGCTTACATATGTATATACGTATGTGTGGGTACTTATACATGGGTGTATATATACATACATACACTCATGCAACATGCACACATATATACATAGACACATACACATACTAATTTAAAATTTTTCATATTTAGTGGGAATAAAAATGGATTTTTCTAATGATAACAATTTTATAAATATAAAAATTTAATATGCCTTTTATGTCTAGAAAAATGTTTACATGTTCTTCATACATTTTAGCATATGATCTTTAATTTCACTCTGTCACTCAATATTATTTTATCACTGACACTCATTAAGACAGTTGTAAAATAACATCCAAAATGTGTTTGAAATTCCTCATCACTTTAAAAATCACTTTTTTTTGATTCAGTCAACTTCTTGGAAGACATATCAAAGAGATTAACATTTAGATATTTAAAGTAATTTAAAAAATCCCATGGTTCCCAGGAACTGGAACCATGGCAAGGGTTATTCAGCCTTAGAGTTTCAGCTGAGGATGTCTAGCATTTTCAGGCAACTGTGAGCTCTCTGATCTCAAGATTGGTAGCAAGCTCTGCCATTTAAGAGTTGGGCGGGGCTTATGCTGCCTCTGTTTATTAGAAATAACTAGGTGAAAATGAGGTGGTGTCTTCAATTTCTAATGGCATCTGACAGACTTTACAGGCTTCTTTAGAAACCCTCAGTACCTCTTTTTTCTACTTGCTTGCTCTGCCTCCTTCACCACTACAGTCAAGGAACTAATTCTGGGCCTCAAGTATGTCCCCTGGAGTCCAGAAGTCCAGTGGCTGGATTTCCGGGAGGGCCAACGCCTCCTTCTAGACTGCTGCTAAATAACTAGTTTAGTATGCACTAAGCCCTGAGTTTCTGGCTCTCCAGAAACTTCCAGACCTGAAAGAAGTGCCATGCCTCTTGAAAAGTGGAATGTGCTTTCCTTTAAGGGTTCCAAATGATGCAGCCCTGAAAGGGCAGGGGAGTTCGGTTCCTATAAGGCACACTTAGACCACTGGAGGAAAGAAGACAGAAGCGGTAAAATCCTCTCCCTTCTCTCTCTCATGAGCTCCCCTAAGTACAATGTCTCTTCAGAGCCTTCCTGGAAGTGTCACTTGGGGCCCAGCAGAGTTGGTGGTGTCTCTTCACAACTTGTCCTGAAGCAGTGGCAGCCTTGACCATGCATGGCCCTGGCTGTGCACCTTCCCAATAAAGCCTAACAGTGCATTCTTGTGTCAGGCTCTGATTCCCGTGGAGCCAGGTCTTACATGTCACTCAAGATTTGAAGAGGTACCATCTACTTGCAGGGGCACTTTCATTTCACTGGTTCTGTAAAGAAACATATTTGAAAACCAGTAGAAAGTACCGTAACACTCTCAGTTTAATCCAAGGATATTTTGAGCAATTCTCAAAGGTCCCTATTGTCAATAGCATCAGTATCAGTTGGGAATTTCATTTAAAAACGTCCATGTTTTTTTAACGGTGCACTATAGTTGTATATGATGGTGGGATTTGTTGTTACATATTTGTACATGTGCACCATGCAACAATATAATTTGACTAGTATCATTCCCCAATATTTCCCTATTTCTTTCCCTCTTCCCTCCCTGGGTCCCTTTCTTCCATATTGTTGATCTTACTTCAATTTTTATGGACCCCCCTCCATCTTTCTTTTCCTTTTTCCTCTGTGGTTTCTACATCTGAGAGAAAACATATGACCCTTGTGAGTTTGGCTTATTTTGCTTAATATCACCAAGGGCATTTCTAAGCAATGAAATTCTCAGGTGGCGAGATCTGTGGTTTTTAAAGTCCTCTAGGACATTCTGATATCGCTTGCAAATAATTTTTTTAGAGCATCTTATATATAAGTTCACATTTCAGGCAGCTGACCTCCCCATAAATCTGATATAAGAAGAGAGAAGCAGAGTTTCAAAGATTGATGCCTATGAAATAAATGCACATGAAATTTAAACCTATATCTAATTACAAATATGTTCTTGATAGGACTGGAATTTCTGATGACCTATATTTATAGCTGCTCCTCAAGTTCACTCCTTAAGGCCAAATCAATCTGCAGGTTGTTTGATGGGGTGGGAGAAAGGGGAATTGGGTCATTGGGAGGGTAGTTCATCTAGATATTCTAAGTTCAGTCGAGCTTATGAACCCCACAACAGAACATCTACTGAATATTAGTGATTCATTAGAGTAGGCAATGCTGTCCTTTGGACAGCACTAGATAAACAGCACCCTTCTTCTCTCGGGTTTATACCTTTTTAATAGTGCATTAGAATATATTCATCTTGGCTTACATGCTCTGAGATTCATTCATTCTATCTTGAAATGAAATAGTATGTTTCAAGCAAGTAGAGCAAGCTGGGTGATTCTAAATATTGGAACATTAGTAAAACTATTAGATTTTGAGATTGCTTGGTCTCACATGTAGGACCATATAAGATTTATACATCCAAGTTCCCTTTCTTTGTCACAGAGAGCATTTTGTCTTATTTGTTTAGCTAAATGGCAATCTTTCTGGCAAAGGACCCTCTCTCTTGATATATACTGAAGTGTGTTGTGAGAACACAAACACATTATAATAATTTCACAGCATATACATACTATTTTCAGATAACCCTCGTGTGCTTTTAATTGATTTTCTAAACGTATGGTATGGCCCAAAGCTATTGAGTGGGAAAATGAGACATTCCTCTATGTTGTTTTTAAAATTGCATAGCTTGGTATTTAGTTTTCATGTTGTATTGCTCAAAATATCCTTTCCTGGAGTTATTAATTAAATATGCATTAGAATTTTATCAGATGACAGTAGTTATGGCAGAATTCCTAGATTTACAAAAGAGTCTGTTGGCTATCCATGTGCTATAGGAGTAGAGACATTGGTAAAAAAAGCAAAGCATCTGGGGCTTGGAGAAAAATGCAGCTGATGTCTAGCTGTGTTAAAGACTTGTTTCTGAACTTTTGTTAAATATAATTAATGAATGTTATGTGTTTCTCGTGGTGTACTTTATATTCCTCCTCCTGTTTGTATCGATTGCCTTCACATTTTGTTTCATTTGAGATACCTTGTGATTACAAAATTATTATGTATCAACTTTATTTCTAGTGGCCCCAAATTTATATATCTGTAATGACCAATGACATTGGTTAAATCCATTATGATATATCCCTAAAATAAAGTACTTGAAAAATTTAAAAGGATGTTTTGAACTTCATGTTTTGATAAGATCACATTTACTAAACTGCAATAGGTCTCAACAGAACAAAGAAATAGAACAAATATGTTTGCTTCCTTCAAATACATACTAAAGGGGCAAAGTAGTAGAGACACCAGAAATCACAGGTCACGCGTGGTAGTGAGATTGCAGTGAGTATTTTTGTTTTAATTCTATTCTCTTTATATTATCTAACTTTTCCACAATAAACATATAGCTTTAAGCCATTTAGCTAATTCTCATATTGAACATATTAAAATTGTGCATGATCATCATTGCTGAGCTATTTTTCTTTTTGTGTTTATATTCTATAAATTGAGAAGTACATTTTGCTTTACCCCCTCAAATATATTATGAACACTCTTTTAAGCAGGGAATTGTCTCTGTATGATGCCAGAATGGTATGGATATGTCTTTATATATTTGTCCAAACCCATAGCATGTATAGCACCCAGAATGAGCCTTAATGTAAACTGTGACCTCTGGGTGATAATGATATGTCAGTTAGTGTAGCTTCATCACTGGTAACAAATGTACCACTCTGGTGAGGGATGTTGATAAAGGGGGAGGCTATGTATGTGTGAGGACAGAGGGGATAACGGTAAATCCTAAAACCACATCAAAAAATAAAATATTAATGAAAAAAATTCATGGATTTTGCATTATAGTTTT
This sequence comes from Geosciurus inauris, assembly GCA_004024805.1. NCBI lineage: Eukaryota > Metazoa > Chordata > Mammalia > Rodentia > Sciuridae > Geosciurus > Geosciurus inauris. The sequence continues at coordinate 16,578 of PVHX01001208.1, read as the reverse complement.
ATCATCTGTTGCTGTATAACAAACCAACTCCAACACCAACTAGCTTACAACAAGGATGTTATATTATCTTTTACTATATTTTGAGCTTGAGAACTTTCTCTACATGTTTTGTCTGACTCTTTTGTGCAATAGCATTTATCTGAAGGATTACCTGGATTGTGAGTCCAAGATGACTTTGTGTTTCTGGAGGATGGTGCTGGCTATTATCTGGATCCTGGTTCCCATCCTCCCAGAAGCTAGACTGTCCTCTTTCCTAAAGGGTCTCAGGCTTTCTTACCTAGTGCTATCAGAGACTGAGAGCAGGAGCTGCTAGGCCTCTTGAGGCCTAGGCTCTGGAATGCACCTGTCTTGTCACTTGGCCACATTCTATTGGTCAAAGCAGGTCGTGACTCCTGGGATGAGGATGGAGCCTTTACTTCAGGATAGGAGAATCAGCAATAATCAGTGGCATATTTAATTTTCCACAGGCAATGACCAAAGGCAGGATCCCACAATTACTGATAAAAAGTGCTTGATGACTCTCAAGTTGTGAGAATATAAGTATTTTCAATGTTATATTAAAACAATATTGAAATGTATTGGATATTTATTGTCAAGTAGTAGCAAATGTAATTTTGTATGCATTGTCATATAATTCATGTATTAATTATAGGGCTAAAATAGGGGAAAACCAATATTTTACTCATTTTTACAGGAAAAAACATTGTTTTACTCATTTTTAGGTTGAGAAATATTAACTATATTGCCTAAGACACAACTAGTTAATGGTGAAGACAGGATTTAAATTGAGAGTCTATGACTCAAAAACCTGATTTTTTAACTTCTGAACTGTCAAACACAGTTACCTACCAGCTCCATTGTGGTTACTACACAATTAAAGTTGGCTAGTCTGAATTCAGTTGTGCTGTAAATGTAAAATACATGCTGGTTTTCAAAGACTTTGTACACAAAAAGGAGTGTGAAATAGATTTCATTCATTTTGTGTTGCTTATGTGCTAAAATGATTTATATATACATATCTGTTGGATTGAATAAAATATATTACCCAACTAATTTTACCTGTTTCTTTTTACTTTTTTGTTGTGGCTTCTAGAAATTAAACATTACATGTATGCCTTACCTTTGCCTCATGTTTTATTGCAATTGGCCATTGTTGCTCTGTGTACTATTCTTTGCATATAGTACATCAGCAAATTGTTGTTTTTTCAGTTACATGGCTGCAAATCATAAATAATCTCAAAATGCAAATATTTAAACCTTTTTATTTCTATGTATAATCTGCAATTGCCAAAAACAAAATTGATAGCAACTTTAAAATCCAAAACCAACAATAATTTAGACATTGTACAGTGGAGAGACTGAGAAATTATTACAAATGAAATATTCATTTCTGCATATTATTAAAATACTTAAAGTGCCAATTTGTCTGACATTTCTCTAAAAGTTGCTTTCTTCATTTTTATTGTTTTGCTATCTCTTTTGTCTGTTATCTATCCTTAATTATTCTCATTTGCATCTCTTGAAAGGCTGGAATGGGGTTCTGTTTGTCTTCATCTTCTCTCTTTTGGGAAAGCCAGGCTGGACATCAGTCTGCCAAACCTGCCTGTCCCTCAGACTCAGGATTGTTCTCCTTCTCCTTTCTTGGTTGACCCATTCTCCCTGCTCTGATTGTCTTTGAGGAATTATTGCTCAGGGGAATTCACCTGTGTTGCTTTCATGCTTGGCTTCTTGTGTTTCTTGGCCAACACCTCATAGTAGCTGATCATTTGTACCTCCTGCTCTTCCTTTTTAAATTAAGAAAGGCAGGTGTATTGCTCCAAACAAGAAAGGATTTTCACAATTCTCAGATCATTACTAATTAGATGATGCCAGTTACTAATTTCATCATTTTTAATGCTTTTGCACTGTGTCTTTTTATGAGATGCTATTCTCAGCCCTTGAAATTTGGCTGGAGCATTCAGTTTGAACACCCATCAGGCAGAGCAACCCTGTGGAGCCAGCACTTCCTCTTGTTGGAGCAAGACTGCATGTGCTAGCTTGTTTGGTTTGTGAAGCACATCACAGATGAGGTGAGAGGAACTTTGAAAATTAAATGCTTAAAAGTCTCTCACTTGTGCTGCCTTTTATGAACTGTTAGCCTTTGCCATTTTGTATGTTTGTTTCTTTTTTTATTTTTGTGTGTTTATTTCCTTTTATTAAGATAAAATATTTTGAGAATGTGCTTATGGTTCAAAGATAGGTTGAGTTCTTGTCATTGAGGCAATTCATGTCTTTAAGTAGCCAGATGTTCAGGGACACTCCTTGGCATTTCTTGAATGTTAAAACAAGTTTATTTTTCTATAGTCAACAAGTAGGAATCTAACATCTCTCTTGCTGAGACAAAATGGGAAAGTAGTTTTTTGAGATAATAAAGTTTAATTTCTGTATGACCAGGGTTTTGCTGTATTTCTTAGAAGTATTGTGAAATGTATGTTCTTTGCTTCCCATACAAATCAGAAAAGCCTACTGCCAGTACCCACTAGATTCCTAATAAAACTTGCAGACGCCAGCATTTTCCTTGCTAACTGGAATTATCTTAAAAATTAGAATTTTTTAAATTGCCATACAAGTGTGCTGAACTAGCAGAACACATCCCTGTCATTTATTTTCCTAAGCCGTACTCCAGCTTCATTTAAGATGAAGACATTCCTTTGAACAAAATTAATAGTCAATTTTTTTCAAAGTAGGCCCTTAAAAATATGACATTCTTAAGTGGCTAATATGTTCAGAATATAAAAATGGAAAATGCTTTGGAAATCTGTTTGCAACCTAGCTTTACTCTGATTAATAACCCTTGCAAATGTGTGCTTATTATACCATAAACATGACCTTTATAAGAACATTAGAAAAATCAAACTATGGATATGCCATGTCAGAGACTTTTTAAATGTCAGAAAATGCAGTGCTTTTAAATTAATGTAATTTTATAATACTTAACTGTTGAGGGTATTTTTGGAACTTTTTATGAATTGCTGCATATATAGGTTCTGTAAAGGGTTCTGTCATTGAAATGGTCTGGGTTGGCTCACCTTTGCTGCAGAATTTAAAAACTCAAGGGTACTTGACCACTGAGCCACATCCCCAGCCCTATTTTGTGTTTTATGTAGAGACAGGGTCTCACTGAGTTGCTTAGTACCTTGCCTTGTTGAGGCTGGCTTTGAACTTGGGATTCTCCTGTCTCAGCCTCCCTAAGTGCTGGGGTTTCAGGTGTGCACCACCGCGCCTGGCTCATTGCCTCAGTTTTCTCTGACCAGAAGAGAGGAGTGAGCAATTGGAGAACATTTTAATTCATAGAGGAATAACTTCTAAACACAGAGGTTTGAAAAACTAAGGGGCCAGTGAGTAGCAAGGCGTGCCTGGAGGTTGATACAGTTGATCATGATATTTGGCTGTGAGCATCGATCTGGTTCAGCTGGGAATCTATAGGTCCAAGGTGGGGCCCACATCACACCTACACTGTTAGATTTCTACTGCTCTATAATTAATTACTAAAAACTGTAACATCGGCTTCTGGTTCTGTATGTCTGAAGTTCAGCACTGGTGTGGCTGTGTCCTCTGCTCAGGGTATCATAAGGCTAAAATCAAGAGGTTGGCTAGACTGAGTTCTCATCTGGAGAATATGGAGATATCTTTCTCTCACCCTCACTGTTGCCGGAATTTACTCTCTGTGGTTGTAGAACTAAGATCTCTGTTTCCTGTAAGCCTGGGGCTGTTCTTGGCACTTAGAGGCCATTGGCATTTCTTGTGTCCTCCATCTTCAAGCCAGCAAGGGAAGGGGACTCTTTGACTCCTTGTGCTGCTTTTGCAATCAGCTTGAGAGTGTGCTTGGTTTCGAAAGTCTCATGTACTTTGCTCAGACCCACGGGGCTAATCTTTCATTTTTGAGGTCATGTGACATAATCTAATAATCACAGATTTGCAGTCCTGGGGCTGATGGAGGGTGTGTACATCAGGAGGTAGGAAATCTTGGGGCCCTCTTAGAATTTTGCTTAACACACCACATATAAACATATCTGTATTTGGGCCTTGGGTTTATCATTTCCATATTCTATCCTCAGTGTTTTTACTGGGTGGTCCCTGCACCAATAGTATCACCATTACCTTGGAGTTTCTAAGAAATGCAAACCAGTAGCCCCCCCCACTCGAGAATTAATCAGAAGCTCTAGGGAAGTGTCAGCCTCAGCAGTGTGCATTGTAACTAGCTCCCAAGGCGTTTCCAGTGCTCACCAAAGTATGGGAACCTGTGTTCTAGACTAAGGTCAGCAAACTACAGCAGCTGTCATAGAGCTAAATTTGGCTGATGACTATTTTAATAAATAAAATTGTATTGAAATACAGGCATAACCACTTGCTTACATATATATAATCCATGGCTGTTTTCACACTACGATGACAGAGTTAGTAGTTACAATATGGAACGTTATCACCCACAAAGCTACAAAGCATAACATATTATCTGGCCCTTTCCTTAAAACAGTTTACCTATCCCTGCTCAGGAAGTAGATTACATGATTGCTTAGATCTCATCCATTTCTGACTTGTTCTGATTTTGCACATCTTCCTTCTGAATCCTACACAGTTGCACATGAGACTTGGAGTCTCATTCTCCTAAAAAGGATCTATGCTTTTCATCTATACTAGAGGCCCTGGAAGTGTGTCCTTTCTTCCACACATGATTGCAACTACAACAACATTTTTATCTTTCTGCACTTTCAGTCCTCTGTTGGCTTTCTCTCTCAAGTGGAAATGGAGAACATCTGTATACCATCGTGTCTGTTAGGTATCAGTTGAAGGCTATTAAGACACCCTGAGTGTCTCCCCTTTAGAAAAATATTGCCAGTACTTTCAGCTTTACCCGATTCGTTCCTTTTTCCTATTTGCCTATCCTTTAATCATATCTGCTTCTGTTTTGCATATTTTCTATATGTGTACACCTTTCATGACTTATTAGACTCTGAATATATTTAACCAATCTTTCTGGCATCTACATTAAACCAAAACAAAACAACAAATCACCCAAATCCTACAACAGACCAAGATCCAACAGTTTATTTTTGTTAGAGTTCTGTGTGATGATATATCTTCCAGTCTTACCTTTGCTTGAAGTCCATTCCTTATTTTATACTCCTTTTTGTACAAAATCAGCCCAACAATTAGACTTTCTTTGGTTAACTGTCCCTTTTTGAATCTGGTTTCAATGATGTCAGGCATTTGACATGATGGATATTTTCACTGACCTCTATTTTTCATTGGCTGACCAGTTGATTCTACATACTCTGGGTGTGCAGTTTTAGATTGACATTCCTTTTCTCATTTCTGTCATGCATGCAATACCTGACAAATCAATGAGTTAATCTGTGAAGTCTGATTTTTTTTTCTTTCCTTCTTTTTATCACATTAAGTTGATCCCTAGTCTTTATTTTCTGTTGTAGCATTAAAAACATACATAATTGTTTGCTTTTCTTGTTCTCTCTTGGGTTTCTTTTATTATTAATAGTCTGATTTCTTTCTGAAAATTTGTGTGTGTTTATCAAATATATGCAGATCTGCTATTCTGTCCCCTTGGTTTCTGTCTACCCACTTTGTTTGGGGTGTATATTTGTGCTCTTGGTATTTTGGATTTCTTTGAAGGACAGCCAGCTTTCCCAAGCTTGGCCCCTGGAGGTGTGCCCTGCCATTTCCTTCAGCAGATTAAAGTCTGCTTATTTGAAATATCTCATTACTGAAATAATCACTTTTAATTTACCAATTGTATAGCCTTTACCTTTCCAGAAACATAATGAATAACATAATTTGCTCCATGCCAATCAAATTTATATCCCATGTGCCAAAATTATAGTTTGTACTCAGAGTATATTCACATGGCTTTCTGAATATATGACTTACTTAAAATGAAAATAATGTTTTTTAAGAAGACTTATCTTACCATATTCTTATGGTGTCAGGGAAGGACTGCAGATACCTTGTAGCTGGAGAATACTCTTAAATGCGAGGGGAGTCTGAGTGCCTTGAAACAGTTCTGTTATGCTCATATCTATAAATGGAATTCCTCAGTCACTTGAGACCCAACACAGATTAGCTAAATGAAAATGCAGTCCAGGACAATTGAAAATAGAACATTTAAAAAAATTTTTTTAGTTGTAGATGGACACAATATCTTTATTTTATTGCTTTGTTTGTGGTGCTGTGGATCGAACCCAGGGCCTCACGCATGCGAGGCAAGCGCTCTACCGCTGAGCTACAATCCCAGCCCCTGAAAATAGACCATTTTTAAACATGAAAAAAAATGAAGTGAACAATATCTTCCTGGGTTTGTGGCAGTGACCGTTGACTGTATAAAAACATGGTGGTTGGTGGGGGAAAAGGGAGAGTAAGAGTAACATCATGAGCTTTCATTTAGGGATAGAGAAAAATGTCTATTTCTGGATTGAATTGTATAGCACTTTGAATTTGAGTGGGGCATTTAGGAAAAAAATGGCCAACTAAAATTTTTGCTGGACTAATTGACTTTTCCAACTATAGGTACAACTGCCATATGCAATTAGGTTTTCCCCAGTGCCGATAATGCCACTTAAAATTCATAAAATTCAGTGGCCATAATTCTAGTCCATGTGAATAGTAGAATGTGTCACTTTTTGGTAGTATCAGTCATCGTATAGGACACTGTTAATCAAACTTTGTATGGCTCTTTGCTAAATGAAGTGGGTTTCAATCTATTTGAAAATGGGGGAAAAGGACAAATTGAGGTCAACCAACATCCTTTTGTTAGTATGTATTATTAGCAAATCACACTTATTTCTAGTCAATTGTTAAAAGAGGTTCATTTTATTAAATAAGAGGAAGCTAAATTCCAAAGGTGAAACTGGAAAGAAGAGGAATGGAAGGAAATGCTTTGCTTATTTTCTTGCTATTCCTTTGTTTTATCTAAAAGGCTTGGGATCATCCTTGTATTGAAACTCACCTACTGCATCAAGAGAGTGGACAATGAATAAATATTTGATGAAGGTTTGTGAGAAAGAATGATTTATGAATTAAATCTGAATTTAATTTAATTTATGAATGAAATTTGAAAGGAGAGAAGGGTAAGGAGCACCCAGATAATAGGTGGGATGGAGGTAGGTAAAGGAGAACCAAGCTAAAAGGGGATGGTGCAAATTAGGGTGTCTCCATTTTTCCACTGACAGAAAATAGTACTAACTCTTTCCATCCCAGATTCCAAGTCAGTTGGCTATCATGTTTTATGTCTCCACCCTGTACTAGGCACTAAAGAATCTCTGCCCCATACAATGTCTCACCAGATAATGAGGCTCTTACTGGTTGCTTTCCAATTTAAAAAACAGAAATATTTTTGTGACTTACCATGAGATCTTTGGAGGATGGGTATTTCCCCATAGGATGACTTTGAGGGCATTTTGCCTACTTTGACAGGCTGTTTCAGAAGCAGTTCTGAGTAGGACAAGTGAGTTGTCTGAATATCAGGTTTGGACATGATCATTTTCCCAAATTGTCTTTTTCCTTCCCTGAACCCTCCTTTACTTCTGTTCTATTTCTCTTTTTAATATTTTCTGGACCTACCACCTACAAGGCTCACACATAGAAAACAGGTGCCAATGGATATTTCATCTTCTTAACATGGAACAACCTCATAGTACTAGTGAAGTCACATGTGGTTTGCCGTTTCCCTTTCCTCAAGATTAGCTTCAAAGCAACAGTGCCTAATTTGTGCATTCATTTATTCACTCAAGGTCACTTGAGTATATGTAATTTTCAAAGCACTGTATTAAAAACCATGGGGGGAAAAGAGAAGGTGATAGAAACCCATGTTTCTTTGAAAAAGTTAAGCAAGAAGCAAATAACTGTACTGCTAAACAAAAGCAAGAATTATCAGACATACTGGTTAATGATCTAAACAACAGTGTTAGTAAAATATATTCCATTTTCACATTTTGATACAATAATGAATAAAGAAAACGAGAAGTTACTAGAATTCAGAATTTATTCTAGTCTTCCACATAAGCCTTCCAGAAACTCTGGGGTTTTGATATTTTATTGAAGGAGAAACTAAATAGCTGCTAAGTTCCGTAGGACATGAAAACACCAGACTTTGGATGTAGATTTATGAAGATGAAGCCTCTGTTCTCAACTACTTAAAATATTCTGTGAGTGTCTGCAAAAAAATCTGACTGTGATGCCCAATGGATGGGGAAACCAGATGCCTCAGCTAAATGTTGAAGGGCAGGAAGAAGCTGAAAAAAGGACCCACATTTACAACATTTTGGGGGGGAGGGGACCCAAAACAGTTTTTTCTTATCTTCGCTAAGGGCACCAAATGATACATATGAGCCAGAGAAGGTCACAATGACATTGATAACATGGGAGGCAGAGATTTAGCAGTTGGAAGGCATAATGACTTCTGAAAAGTATATACAGGACTGATCAGAATCATTCAGGAAAATACAGGGCCAATTTCAGAAGCCTTGCTTCTTGGAGAATTTCTCTCCTCTCAGCAGGCATTCCTGCTCAAAGCAATTTGACTCATTCTGTTTTGTTCTTCCTTTGGGATTAATGTCCTTTCAAAAGCACAAAATAATCTTTACAATTTCAGGCAAACAGACCCATAGATTTGAAAAGACTGATTCTAGTTCTTGAGACTGTGTTCAGAAACCCTTCTCAGGTTTCCTTTTAGGGTTAGTAGTTGTTTTGTTTTCCACCAAGCTTTTGGGATTACAGTGATTAGGTCACTTCAAAAACTGCCACTGACATATCAATGAAGAATAGCTATGAGGGAGCTGTATATTCTCAGAACATTCCCTCACATTCGAATCGGGAGGAAGTCTCAGAAAATACGTTCATTGCCAACACTAGCTGTTGGAGAAAGCCTTGAAATGGAAGTCTTCTGCTTATGTTGGAGCTTTCTGTCACTGTGACCAAGACACCTGACACAAACAACTTGAAGGAGGAAAGTTTTATTTGGCTAACAGTTTCAGGGTGTTCAGTCCATGGTGGGCTGGCCCCACTGCTTTGGGCCTGAGTGAGGTAGAAACATCATGGCAGCCACAAAGCCGAGGAAGGAATTGGGGATAAGACATAATTCCCAAGGGCACACCCCAGAGGCCTGCTTCTTTCTACCATGCCACACCTGCCTACAGTTTCCACGTTCTCCCAGTAGTCCATTCAAATGATTAATCCACTGAATTGATTTATCCACTGATGATGTTAGAGTTGTCATGCCGCTTCCTGACAGGCCTACCTCTGGACGTGGCTACACTGAGAACCAGGTGTTCAACACATGAGCTTTGAGGGGACATTAAAGATCCAAACCATAATAAGGAACAAGTGCAGATGTCATGTTATCCTCAGCCTGGGCAAGCATTGACAGAAAAGTCAGATTCTCCCCTCACCAGATTCTGATCAAAAGATGGCTGAACCTTTTGCCAAATGTCTTGGTGCAAGGACACCCTCAGCACTAATCCACGATCTGTTTCCCAAATCTTAGACATGATTTCCTTGTATCTTCTAGCCTGATGAATGATAATAGAGTTTAGTAGGCACTAAAGGTATCATGTTTAGGTCATTTGGTGTATTTATCCAAAGTCTGAACAAGATACAGGTATATGGTGTTAAACAAGATTCATAGGCCAACGGAAATAGGGTTAATTGCTAACGTATGTCCTCAGTACTAGAAAATAGAGGGATATCATGGATTCCTATCTTTGTATTATGGGGGCAATGGAGAGAATATGATTTTAACAAAAAGTAAAAGTGTTGAAATCAGTCAACCTGTATTTGCATATTTACTTTGAGTTGGCTGCTACAAAATACTTAATCTCAAGCTTAAAGATTCTCAGTTTCTACAACTAAACAGCTAAATTAAGAGCTAACATAAATGTTGTGAAAATTAAAAGCCTGTGTACATATAAAGTGCTAAAAATTGGTAGTCATTTCTTTTTTTATATAGATTATCATTATTTGAAATTGGAACTATTTTGAATAATTCAGTCTATATGGTTCAACATATGCCAGGAGAGTGTTTCATTAAATTACCAGAATATTTTACTCTTACTGTTAAATACAGGTTTTCTCTCAGAAATTTAGTTAGGCCTGTGCTTTCTGGACTCCCAAATTCTTAGGAATGGTAAGAGTTTTGAGCTTCCAGTAAATTTACAGTAAGAGAAAAATCAGAGGCAGTTTTGGTGACATCCTACATCAGTTGGTTAATTCTGGCTCAGTTTGAGTTGAGTAAAATGGATGAGAATTAGTTGTCCAGGTCAAGGTGGATATGTGCCTCATGACAAGTCAAGGATTTCTGTATTTGAGACTGCAATTCACAAGAGGGTGAGACATGATTAAGTCAACCAGAAAAACCTGTGTTCTCTCATTAACCTTCGCCTCTGATCTTGGACTTATGGTCAGTGCTGGGATTCTGAGTTCAGGGGCCCTCCAAAAGGCCATCTCTGATTTAGCCTGTAATGCTCATCATCTCTACTAATGTGACTCATAACGAGGACCACTTTCACTGATTGATTCTCTTTCATTTTGGTTTAGCTTTAATCCTTGTGTTTAACTGCACTGTTTAATGAAGTTCTTCATCACAATATGGACATCTCTTCATATTATGTATTGCCTTTCGGTGGTGGTTCCTAACTGTAGTACGAGGACTGTCTTTTCCTAGGGCTATTAAGCAGTTTCTCATTTTTCTTCTGGATTTGTAAATTGTGCACCTGTTGCTTCCTGACTACTTGAATGTGAAAATTTAGATCTCTTCCTTATATGCAATTTCTGCGGCTTTCAATTGCTCTTTCAATTTGGTGGGAATTAGAACTTGGTAGGTATGAGAAGGAGAGAGGTTTAATATCCAAGAATGTAGGCTGAGAAATCAGACATCTCGGGTTTCTAATTCTTTTTAGCTCTTACCTTGTGACGAGGTGATTTATCTTTAGTAAAACGATCCTAATAAGCCTCTGTTTCTTCACCTGTAAAATGAGAACAAGGATATCTTCATTATTTACATAAGTAATATATGTAAAGCTATCAAGCACAGAGCCTACAATATAAAGAGGGCTTGAAATGACAGGATTTATAAAAGTAAAGTAGGTCATGTGTACCCACCTTCTTGCTTACAGTCATTTAATATGCATTTTATTTCTCTTCCATTTAAAACAAATCATTTTTGACATTCCACAATTACTACAACTCCATTAGTAACTGGTTTTACATTTTCTTCCCAAGGACTAAATGTTTCAAAATTAAAAGAAAATATAGAGTTAGGTTTGTTTTAAACACAACCTGCCAGAAGAAACAATCACATTGAGGCCGAGACTAAACAGAGCACATGTCAGCTCCACAGGGAATGTTCTTGAGGAAACTGAAATCAGAATTTCTTTTTGCTATTATAAAGTTTGTAAGAATGTTCACCAAAGCAATGGAAACCAGAACTCACAGTTCCTAAATGTTGGAAGGCATTGGGCACTACAAATGCCAGAGACGTGCTAAGTAAAGGCCCTTTAAGACAGAGTGCAGTCTTCAATGTTCTTAATACGTTTATTTAATTTGATGACAATGATTGTTATTTCTAATAGTCACCACATGCCAACAAGAGTCAGTGGTCCTAGGAATTTTATGTCATGGTCGTTATGAAAGAAAATTGGATTTCAATGGGAAAAGAATCACACTTAAACATGGAATGAAAACATTCATGATCAGATGAATGCTCCAGGGGATATTCCCAGTAAGTTCAATAGAATTAGCGAGGATGATTGTGAAATTTAGTTTCCGCATCGCTCTTTTGGACTCTGCAGACAAAGTGAAAGGAAAAACTGAACCAGTAACAAATTAATGCAAGTGGACTAAAAATCTGATATCATTGGATGAATGCACAGAATCTGGTAGGCATGATATAGGTGTAATTTACAATATGCTGGATTATAAACCTTAGCAGAAGACAAGAAACAGGTAAAATTGCTTTTTGAATAATCCAGGTCTTATAAGCTAGTGCCTTTTAGTATATGTTAATTTGATTTCATTTGGCAAAGTTTAATTGAAACAGCTTTGCATTTTCATAGTTTTCTTTTCCTCAATGGCCTTTCATCAAGAAGATGACCATCTCTAAATAAAATGTAAATAGAAGATCTAAGCCTCTAGAAACATAATGTATGGTGTCAAATCATGGCTGTATCACTTACAACATGTATGATATTGAGCAATCTTGAACAATTGTTTTAACTACTTGATGCTCCATTTCTATTCGCAAGGCTATTAAAGGATCAAAGGAGTTGTATATGGAGTACTCACCATGCTGCCCAGTGTATAGGAGCAGAAAAGTTACGCTTTTATGCCTGTAGAGGCAAGGATTCTAATTTCCAAGATAGAATATATTCAAACTGGGCATGGTGGTGTACATCTCTAGTCCAGAAGCAATTTGAGGCAGGAGGATCACAAGTTTGAGGATAACCTGGGTAATGTAACCGATACCCTTTCAAAATTAACCTAATAAAATAAAATGGGACTGGAGTTGTAGCTTAGGGGTAAAGTTCCCCTGGTGTCAGTCCCCAATACCAATAATAATAATAATAATAATAATAATAATAATATTATTATTATTATTTCACACCTTCAACTGAAATCTATGTTTTAAGAAACTTGCAGAGGGGGCTGAGGCTATGGCTTAGCGGTTGAGCGCTTGCCTCGCATACGTGAGGCACTGGGTTCGATCCTCAGCACCACATAAAATAAATAAAGATATTGTGTCCATCTACAACAAAACAAAATATTAAAAAAAAAAAAAAAAAAAGAAACTTGCAGAGGAAAAACTTAATGAAAACTCCTAAAATTTTTATATTTACATTTGGTCCATTTGTGATAGTCAATAATGAAAGCTTAGTGTGTTTGAAAAATGTTAAAATGTTCCTCACCTTTTGGCATTGCACTCCTATATAAGCTCTCTATTTATTCCCCTTTGCATTTCTAGTTCTTCAAGGAAATTGCTAATTTTGAAATGGACACTATTGTTAATTTGGGCACAACAGGAGAGGATCTCCAAACCTCAGCAGGCTGTGGTTCAATTTCATTTGTTTCTTTGTTTAACCATCAACCCATTCCTAAAACAAGCATTCAAGTCACCAAATAGGTCCCAGGAACCCTCCACAATAGAAAGGCATCTTCATATGGGGAGGCTCACAAACAAGCGAATACAGGTAGTCCCGTATGCTCAGGGGAAGCCTGTGTAAGGTAGAGCTGGACACCAGACAAAAACCTTGCTATTGATATACCAGGGAATACTTAATAGAGAAAGTCATGCTTGAGCTGCATCCTGAAAGTAGGTGATGGGCTATTTGCTGTACTTTGATGTAGGTTTCATGTAGGTTACATCCTAGATAAACAAGGGTCACTGTGCTACCATGGCTTAAGGCACATTCTGGGTTGAATTGCTCATTGAAATGCAACATTGCCAAAGTAAGTTATAGAAAGTGAGTCAATCCAGAATACCAGAATACCCACTATCTGTAACTTTGATACTTATTTATCTCTATTGTCATATATATATATACAGACACACATACACAAATATAGACATATACACATATATGTATATATACACACATACACATACCCTTTTTTTTTTTTTTTTTTTGGTGGTGGTGTTAAGGATTGAACCTAGGGCCTTGTGCATAACAGGCAGACGTTCTACCACATCCCCAGCTCTACTAGCATGGAGAAGTTCCTGCAGCCAAGTCCCAGTTGAGAGGCACAGATTATGGATAGATCACCAAAAACACTGCAGCATTTCTTTTTAAAGAGTGACATGACCAAAGCCTAGATATCCTGTGTAAAATTACTCTGAAAGACAGATTTTTGCAAGGCAGCCTGATGCATACATCAACTTGATTTAAACACATAGCTAACTGAATTTTGACTACATTTATTGGGTAAAATGCAAGTTTTCTGGTAATACTTTCAAGAGTTATTAGATACTAATATCCATTTGCCTTAGGATTGTCTCCTTTCTACTTCTTTGATTTGAAGATATGGTATCAATTTTATGCAAAGCTCTCATTTATTACTTATTTTGGCATGATTTTTTTAAAATTTATATCACCCAAGTGATCATCACTGATCATGCATGAAGATTCTTAGCTGCCCATTATCATCTTTAGAGTGGACAACTACTGTTTTTTCTGGCATGTCGTCGGCAGTTGTCTGGCGTCTGGCAATGGACACATTTGGTTCTGAGAAAGTGTCCCTTCTCAATCCCAAAAGGTGAAGGGCCCAGTGGAAAGCAGGAGTTTGTCTCCTATCAGCAGTGTACTCTGATCAGTGTATGAAGCAGCTTATCTGTAAATTATTTGTTGGTTGAGAATGTTGGTTTTGCAGTGAGTTACTACGTTTGTCAGACCCTTCTGTGATGATGGAAATGTTTGTGTCTGCAGTGTACCACACAGTAGTCTCTAGCAACATGTGGTTATTGAGCATTTGAAATGTGGCTAGTGTGACTGAGAAGCTGAATTTTTAATTTCACTTCATTTTAATTAGTTGGAATGTAAAATAACCTCATGTAGCTAGTGACTACTACATTTGGACATCTCAGCACTAGAGTACCTCTTTTATTAGTTATAATTGATTGTCTGAAATCAAATCTTTGGAAATTTCTCTTGAGAAAATTTTATATTTTTGTATTTTGTCACTGGCTGCTGGATAGGAATTTTCCATGCAGTTTTCTGATTTCCTGTGAGGCAAGTAGCTGTCCTGTATTATACAATGCCAAACAGAGGGGGCTGAAGAACAGAAGGATATTTGGAGTTAAATATTTAAGACTCTTTACCCTGGAACTGCTAACAGATAATCCAGAAATAATCATGAATTAGCTAAATCAGTAAGAGATTCCATTTTTCTTCTAGGGTAGATTCGACTTGGGGTATTTGGCAGCTGGATGATGTCAGTATTTTGATTTAGACAATGGCATTCAATGACAGTGACAGATAAAACAGTACTAATTCTTTCCTAGCTTCCATCCAGAATGAATTTTGGGGTAAATTACTGGGATATTTAACCAGATTAAAATGAATTAACAACTTGGGCAAAAGGAAAACTTCCATCACTCACATGTGTTTTCTTTCATGGGTAAATATCTGAACGCTGACCATTGACTCCTGCAAGTGTTCTTGAGTCAGTGTTTCCAGAATGGTGTTCTAGTTTGCCCTGACTCATCCTCCCATTCTCACTTCATTGCTCCCTGTGGTCAACAGCAGGCTGTGTGAGGCAGCAGCCACCCTCCTGTGTGGGTTAGTGCTGCCAGCCTGTCCTAGCGGGATCTCACTTGGTTTTGACATTTGAGTTGACCTGCCAAGAGAAGATCACTTCAGGCCAACAAGGCGCTTCATCCTGAGGTAGAAAGTGCTGGATCATCTTTCCAAAGCCTAGTAGGTGAATCAACAGTCCAAACCAGGCAAATAACGAAAGCAATGCGAGGAAAAATTGTGACCTGGTCACACTACATTCAAATTTTATCTCAAAACAAGTTTAAGGTTTTACTGTTCAGTTGAGAACAGCGTTTAAACAAAGAGGAATGGAATGGGAGTTTGGGTCACTGAGGTTTGAGGAAGCATAGTAAACACAGTTGTTGGGCACAAAAAGCAAAAATCAATCTGAATGACAAAACTACCCATTGTAATCCCCCACCAATAATCTTGAGTATTTGAAAGACAGCTGAACAAGAGAATGCAAGATACATTTATTTGTTTTTCTCATTAGGCAAGGAAATAATGAGCAATGTGAACATGAGGGCTTTTGAAACAAATTTGATATCATATTCATATCTTTCATGACGCTTTTTCAAATATAGGGCAAAGCTAGCCATGGTAGATAAATATCAGTGATTAGTACAAGATATTCCTTTATCATCTTTTATCTTTTATCTTTTTTTTTTTTTCTTACAAGATTGCTGGTTTTAAAGCATTTTGTTCTGGCTTGCAAGGGAATTGGCTTGCTCAATTTTAACAAAACCAGTTGGGTAGAGTATTTTTATCTTATTTTCTTTTGTTATTAACTTAAAAGCTGTTTGCATCAGTGCATTGAAAATTGTTCAAGTTGCTCAGGTTCTTTCAGTAAGATGCTTTGCCTCTTAAACCTTGACTTTTGAATATATAAATTGGATATTATCATAGATACCTGGCAGAAATTTGTGTTTTAAAGGAATTAAGGAGATACCAAGCTAATCCATGTTAATTACTCATTAGAATTACCACTTCTACCCTGACTGGCCAATTCCACTAATTACAGTACTCCGCAGCCAATGTTTGAACTACAAGTTTTACCTTGATGTCCCCAATACATCATTTCTTTTTCCTATTAGAAATATCAGCTCTGACTGAGCCAGGCATGGTGGTGTACACCTATAATCCCAGCACTTTGGTAGGCTGAGACAGGAGAATCACGAGTTCAAAGCCAGCCTCAGCAATGGTGAGGCGCTAAGCAACTCAGCGAGACCCTGTCTGTACCTAAAACACAAAATAGGGCTGAGGATGTGGCTCAGTGGTCAAGTGC
>PVHX01001207.1:60149-221309 GCA_004024805.1 Geosciurus inauris | reverse complement strand
CTGATCAACCCTACATGCCAGGGATGGGGTGGGATTGAATTAGAAGATTGAAGAATATTCCAGAAAAAAGGAGAAATGAGAGTGCAAGGTCACAAGTTTGGTCTGGGCTCAGGACTCCACACTCAGAACACTGCTGTACTGCCATCCCAGGCACCCGATAAAGACTTAGACAACTTCAAGAAGATTCTTCAAAATGGGTGTTGGAAGGGTGAGGGGCTAAGGAGATATCTGAGGCTGAGGGCCCAGTCAGGAACCCTATGGTTCCCTTGGTCTAAGCAGATCACGAGCCCAGTATCCCATGTAGTCGGCCCACAGCATAGATGCCACTTCATGGATGAAACTTTCTGGACACAGGCAGAGTTATTTTCTTTCCTCTGTGCTCTTCAGCTTTTTCCTCACGCCTCACCTCTCTGTAGCTTTGTGAATCTGTGTTTGCACCTTTTCCTCCTGTGGAAAGCAATCATATCTTGTGTGTCCTTGTGTTCTCAGTACCTGGGCACATGGCCTAGCAGTGATGGTTTGGAAAATGAATAAATGAATGGCCTGTCCACCTAGAAGTCAAGCAGTACTCTATATGTAGATTGCACTTTGTGGTGTATAGGACACAAGCTCTCTGACGGGCACATAGGATGACTCAGTAGATACTGAATGGTTAAAGACAGTAGTTTCCCTTTCGAATTTCATTTCAGCAACAGGCTGAACAAGCAGCACATTGTTCTAGGGCATTCACATTCCTCAGTGGACTCTGCCAAGTTAACAAATGTATAGGGCTTTCCCTTCTAGTCACACTGATGGCACCCTGCACTCCATTATCACTTTGATACTCTCAAAAACTCTGTGAGACGGGTAGGCTGCCATTGTTATCCCCATTCTACAGCAAAAAACAGCAAGGGGACGGGTTAAGTGATGCATCCCTGGTCCCACATATCAGGCTGGTGCTGAAATTTCAAAATGGCTCTCTTGACTGACCAGGATTTTTCCCACCATGCATCTGCCACTGTGATGCTGGCTAAGTTGTTTAAGCTCCTAGCTTCAGTTTTCTTATGTAAAGAGGGGAATAGTGTCCTTCGTACGGTGGGTAAGGTGAGAGCAAAGAATTAAAAGGATGCTCAGGTATTTTGCAAACATTATCATTTTGCATCTTGGTGAGTGTCCTGGATTGATGAACATATCTTCATTCATAATACATCACCTCAACCAACACCAATGATAATTTTGTAGCCAAAGATCAACAGTGAACCTTTTGCTTCAATACTTCATTATGAATATTGAACAGGGCATCCGGGCACTTTCCACACCCTTTTGCTACCACCCATGGTAATTGGTGATTAGTATGATGTGGCTTTGTGGCACATAACACATTGAGATGATTTCTAGGTCATCCACACCAATCAGTCTGGATGAAGACTATTTAATTTATAATTGCTTATGACAATCCCTCCATCTTTTAAGAAAGCGCTGAAAGAAATGGTACTTTTATTCCTCTGTCTTTTGCCTGCCAAGGTGTACTGTAAACGGAGCCCAAAGCATTTAATTTCTTTTATTTTTGGTACTGGGGATTGAACCCAGGGGCACTTAACCACTGAGCCACATTCCCAGCCCTTTTTTTGTATTTTATTTAGAGACAGGGTCTCACTGAGTTGCTTAGGGCCTCGTCATTGCTGCCTGGCTTTGAACTCGCGATCCTCCTGCCTCAGCCTCCTTGAGCCATTGGGATCACAGGTGTGTGCCACCGCACCTGGCCTGACAGATCCTTTTATAAATGTGCACCAGGGGCCCTTGAAGGTCTCATCAGGTGAGTGTGAGGGGCTGGTCCTAAGTAGCACAATTCCTGAAAAAATGCACAACATTGGGACTCTCACAGTGGCGACCAGGCAGGCGCTGTCATTCACACATGAATGGGATTCTTTGGCATTTTTTGGTTTTCTTGGGGACTTCACAACTCTGTTCCATAGTGGAAGCCTGGTTAACTCTTTTCTCTCTCCCTAAGTCTCTAGCACATCTTCACCCATTCTAAGGATCTTTACATTTTAAAAATGGGGACCTCTGTTGTGCCAAGCCAGCTGCTTCTAATGTCAGCACTCCACGTGGCAAGAGGGACCGCCTTGCCCGTCATCCCCCTCAACACTGCTGCAGAAGGAGTTTTATTTGCTCTAGAGTTATTTTTATCCCATCATTCACCAGCTTCAAATTCTCCACTGACTGACACAATCAAGTCCAAAACCTTCCTTCTGGAACTAGAAGCTGCCTTAATCGGCCCTGGTTTCCCCTCTGCATCCACAGATCTCATTATTTCCAAACAGAAACACTGGTCCTCGTAATTCTTTTGCTCACACTCTGCTTCAGCCTAGAATGTCCGCTCCCCTGCTTTTCCCTCCATATAAATATTACAAATCTTTCCAAGCTCAGCTCTGACCCCATTAACATTCTAGTCTCCAGTGCTATTTTTTTTCATTGCTATTTTTCATCTCAACTTGTTGCATATGTTGATGTAACATTTTTGGAGCTGAATCAAATCCTGTTCTGAATTGTTCTCCAAGCGTTTCAATTGATAATATAATGTTGCTGTAAAAAGGACTTTCTGACCTCTCACTCACCCACAGAACAAGATTAAAATCCTTAATATTCCAGATCTTTCTTAACCTAGACACAATAGATTAAGGGTATGACCATAATGTTCTCAATTACATTCCTTTTAAAAATCGTTCATACACACACACACACACACACACACACACACACATACACACAAATATTTATATGCATATTTCTAACTGTAAATACAGGGTATTTTTATTTATTGTGGAAAATGCACAAGTGATGGTATTTATAAAATAAGAGAAACAATTTATGAATTGAGCCTTCTGAAGTAGCTCCTACTAAAATTTTGATTAACGTGGCCTTTAGGAGGTGGGGCTTCATGGGAGGAAGTTAGGTTAAATGCTACCTCCCCTTTGTAGCAGAGAAATTCCAAACAGATTTTGACTTTATTTAGCACTGACTTTATTCTGCCCTGGATTTCCAGTTGCGTACTCTTTTCTGCACAGTTAAGGACCAGAAATGTTTCAGGTTTTGAATATCTTTGAATTTGGGAACATTTGCATAAATAATAAGATATCTTAGGCTCAAGACCCAAATCTGAATATGAAATTCATTTATGCTTTCTACATACTTGATACACATAGCCTGAAGGTGATTTCATACAATATTTAAAATAATTTTGTGCATGAAACAAAGATTCATGATGTAGAATTTTCTAACATTGTGTCAGTGTTCAAAAAGTTTTGGATTTTAGAATCTGTCAGATTTCAGATTTTTGGATTGGGGATGCTCAACCTGCAGTAAGTTGGTGACATACTTTTCTTCCTTATAATTTTTTTTAAGAGCAGAAATTAGGCTTTTTTTTTTTTTTTAAATTTTCAGTACTTAACACAGCTCCTTTCAGGAAGCACTAAATTAACTTGTATTTATTTGGGAGTCTGCAAATTCAGAATGTCACATAGGGGACAAATAGACAAAAATCCCCAATGAACTGGAAATCTTTGGCAAGGTTTTATTTTTTTGTTTTAGTTTTTATTCTTGCTTTCAGTGCTGGGATGGAACCAGGGTCTTATACTGCTAAGCCACACCCTTAGCCTTTGTGCAAGAGAAATGAGCCCAAGACAGAGAGAGTAAGATTCTGAACCAGAAAACTCTTAACCTCTTGACTACAGCAACGAGGTCTAGACATCTGCACAGTATGTAAAGAAGTCTACCAGTGGGCATGCTCTGTACATGAGTTTTGTTCTCAGCTTTGCTACTATCTAATGGTGGGATCTTGAAATACCATCTCCTCATACGTGAAATCGGGGGTCTTAGCCTTAATGATAAGAAAATAAATTTTAAAACCCTGTCATTTATACCGAGTGTAACATCTCCAATTGTGAAGTTATTTTCTCATTCATTCTGGAGAGGAAGGAAGAACATGTTTTGAGGGTCAGGAACTGAACGGAGGTTGTAAAAGTGATAACAACTAGAGTCTGGACCTCAGGTTAGCCCACTGCAGGACTAGTGACACGTAAGGAAACTGACTCTTGAGAGCCAGCCTGGGAAGGGAGTTTTACATAGTTTAATATTTATAATCATACAAAAAAAGACAGGAAGTAGAAAAGTCACCATGCATGCCACAGAGGGGGGGCTAACCACGGAGTTAAGCAGTAGCTTTGGGGACTGGAACCAGGGCTGTGCCAGGGGAGAAATACTTGGGGTTATGGGGTGTTACAAAGTCTAGTGTATGGTAAAAGGGACCAGTGTACCTGAGGAAGTCATGGGAAGCACCTGAAGAACAGGGATGCTGGGACCTGTCATTTAGGTGAAATGTGACTCTACAATTTCATTCAGTTCCAGTTCTGGAATTTTAAGTCAGTAGGCAAATATTTAATCTCCTCTCAAAGATCATTAAGAAAAGAGGCTTACTGGGACTTGGGAAGAGAGACCAGGCAGAAAGATGCAGGAAAGTCTAACAGCAATCAGCTGGATGGGGAGGGGAAACTCTGGACAAAGTCCAGGGGATGCCAACAATTTGATGGAGTTCAAGTAACTGTCAACTAATTTTTTTTAATATAGTTTTTAGTTGTCAATGGACTATATTTGTTTATACGTGGTGCTAAGAATCAAACCCAGGGCCTCACACATGCTAGGCAAGCGCTCTACCACTGAGCCACGACCCCAGCCCTGCCAACTAATTTTGACCTGATCCAGACTCTGGGAATAAAATTCCAAAGATTGAAAAGATATAGAAAATTTTATGTCAGGATAAGTTAGGGCACATGGGAAGCTATCTGCTATGAACTGTCCACCTGATTATGTTTTGTACCTTCAAGTTTTCTTCCCCAGAAGTTCAGGGACTTTCTGGTCTTATCAGTTAGCTAGTCATAGGAAGTGTGAGTGAGGGTGCAAGGCTGAGGGCTTCAGATTCCAAATCCTCTTGGGTGAAAATTCCCGCCAGTAAACTTACTGGCCAGGTTTATGTCAAGTGCAATGGAACCTCATCCCAGACATCTGTATCACCTGTACACAGCGGGAAAATGGGAGGAAGAGAAGCAAAGCTACGAATATTGAGGCATAAGTTTGATTCTAAAGAAATTGTGTAAGCAGGTTCAGTCCTACCTGGGAATTTCTGAAAAATGAAAATATGATAAAAGAAAAAAATTTTTAAAAGTACATAAAGATCAGCAAGGCTCTCTACCTTTTGGGATGTCTTTGTCTTTGATCTGCACCAGGAGTTCTAAGATTGAATGAAAAGGATTTGTATAAGACTCAGGAGATGAAAGTCTCAACAACACAACTATAAGTTTGTGTGTGTGTGTGTGTGTGTGTGTGTGTATTAGGGACCATATAAATATTTTTCATAGACATAATTGCTTTTTAAAAAAGCTGTCCACTTCCCTGGATGTAGTGGTGCCTGCCTGTAATCCCAGCAACTCAGGAGGCTGAGTCAGGAACATTGCCAGTTCGAAGCCAGCCTCAGCAACTTAGCAAGGCCCAAAGCAACTCAGTGAGACCTTGTCTCTAAATAAAATATCAAAAGGGCTGGGGATGTGGCTCAGTGGTTAAGTGCCCCTGGGTTCAATCCCTGGTACCAAAAAAAAAAAAAAATGCTGTCCACGTCATTCTTCCTTCCTTACCTGCCACAGTCAAACTTGGAAGTCATTCTGTTTGTGGCTTAAAAACTCACCACAATTTTAACTTGTAACTCTCCTGTGCATTCAACCTAATGTTCACTGGGCACCAGAAGTCACTGCACATCACCCATAACCTTCTACTGTGCACTCTGCTATTCTGTTAGCAAAGACCAAGGAGAGCACGTTCCCTGGAGGGGCTGACAGTATCGCAAATACCAGAATAACAGCAACGGGGAGAATGCCTCCAGGAGGATGGCGAAGATGCCAAGATGCTCCTATCATGCAGGGAGAGAGGACGGACATCTGCTTGAAGGAGGGGCACCTGATGCTGGGGAAGGTCACACTTGGACTTAGATGTGTGGAGGAGCAGAAGAAGGAAACAGAAATTCCAGGCATGGGGAAAAGCATGAGCAGAAGCAGAGAGGTGGCCAGCAAAGTAGAGCCTGCTCCAGGGGAGCAAGCAATGGCCCTTTGCACAGAGCGTACCTGACTTGCTGGACCCTGCTGCCCTGAGGTCCAGGGCTGGGAGGGGGACAGGTGGGAGATGATGAATCTCTCTCATCTTTGTTACTTTTTCAGGACACCAAGAGGACAGATGTACAGGGACAAAATGGGTTGAAAGTGGCCAAACAATAAATCATTTAGCATTTGTCAGTTGTCACGTGCACAGATGATGTATGGCTTTTTCTTTTTTTCTGCGACTTTTAGAGTAACTGGCATTTTCTAGGTGATGCTGAGGATCTAGGTTATCTCCCTTTTCTAGACACAGAACAATGCTCTATGACTTACCAGGACATCATAACTGTGCCTCAGCTTTGCCATCAGTAATGGAACATGTTGCAAAGAGACCTCTCTATCTGTGTTCAATAAGTCACACCAACTGTGAAAGTGATTTCATTCCCATGCAAACAAAAAGAACAATTCCAAGAGCCATCAACTGACTGCGAAGCAGGTCCTCTGAATTCTAATTCTAAATCAGCTGTGGTATTTAGCAAGTATTTGGCCACCAGGGAGAGAAGGCTCATCGTTTGGTTTGTTTTAGAAGGAATCATAGTGTTTTGAAGACTTTCCAGAATATGCTGCAAAATTCATTGTGTGCTTTTTCTCTGGGGGTGGGAAGGATCATTTGTTTTAAAGGCAAACTCACTGCATTAGAGCCCTCCATGCACAAAAATATGTTTAGGGAAGCATTTCCCACAATACCCACTCGCAGGCTCACAACATGCTGCCAAGTTACCGCGAAACAGCACAGACACCAGCCCGGTGTCTCACCACTGTGGGGCGCAGGCAGGGTCTCCCTGGAGTGTCTGACCTCCAAGGACCACCGTCAACTCTACTACACAGCCTGGCCTCCATGATACCTCTTTTAGCTCATTTGCACAATGAACTCCTGAAGGCCAAGTCTGCCGGCTAATTTGCGTCCTCAGTTCAATGACTAGCACAGCACTACCTCGTTTTGCTGTTAATGGATTCACAGACACGTTCCATGATTACAAGAATGATTAAAGGAGTCAGTCCAAAGACAGGAAATGATCAAAAAGGGAGTGAGACTCAGTCTCTTCCCTCCTGTACCAGATGGAAGGCAAATTCAACAGTCTCTGGCTAACAGTCCCTGGTCCATGGGGGACAATGGGCTCCGTGGCTGGGCTTGAGGTGGGGAGGCAGCTGTCTCGGGGCTGCTGCCTTTCTCAGCTTCTTCTAGAAAAAAGATTTTTAAGGCAACAGTCATTTTGAACCTATTAAGGGCAAAACAGGGTCAGGGGCATCCCCTGCTCTTTTCACCAGAGGTAGGAGAGATCCATTCTGCTTGTGTATGGCAGACAGCATGTGTGACTGGCATGGAGGTGGCCCAGAGGGCCACACAAGGGCAGATATTGGAAGAATAAAAACTGGTTCCTAGCCGGGCGTGGTGGCACACACCTGTAATCCCAGCACTTAGGGAGGCTGAGACAGGAATTCGAGAGTTCAAAGCCAGCCTCAGCAATAGCGAGGCGCTAAGCAACTCAGTGAGACCCTGTCTCTACATAAAACACAAAATAGGGCTGGGGATGTGGCTCAGTGGTCGAGTGCCCCTGAGTTCAATCCTCAGTACCAAAAAAAAAAAAAAACCCACCAAAAAACAAAAAACCTGGTTCCTCCTGGGGGGCTGCAGATATCTTTCAGTGGACTTGGGGCTCATCCAAAGACCAGGGGGAATCAGGAGGACCTGCATAAGGGGAAGCCATGGTGAGATTGAGAGTTCAACACTTTGGGCAGCCAGTGGGCGATGGAGCAGTGGCCTGGTGGTACCGGAGGCCACGGCCTAGCCAAGGGTGCTGCAGTCGACCCGGTCAGGCTGACGTGCCCAGATCCCTAAGCATGGGAGGAACGACTGCACCTGGCACTGGCGCAGATGGGCAGAACCTTGAAGCTGATGAAGTTTATTGGCGCTCTCGGTCCCTTCCAAGGCCATGGGGGGCAGGGACCTAGCAACAGACTCATGTGGAATTACGTTTTCCTTAAATTTCCAAAGTTGAATATTATATATTTTTTTCTTAGAGCTTCTTCTAACCCAGACCTACCCTGGCCAAGAAGTGTCATTTAAACAAGACAGATGGAGGTTCAGAAACCGTCAATGGTGACACTGAAGCACATCAGGTGAAAGGTCCCTGAGAGAAGCAGGATGGACCCCCAGGAATGGTGACCTTTTCTTGGTCAAACAAAATGACCCACAGTCCATTTATCAAAACAGAGGTCAAATGGAGTGAAGTCTAGAATAATGGTTTCTAGGAAAACATCCCCTTTCCCCACCAGAGGCAGGCTCCTGCAACTTCCATTCTTACACTGTAATGGATTACTTTGCTCTGGGCATCTAATAGAGGACCACAGCACGCTTCCTTACAGAACTCATTTGACCTGAGAATTCCCAGTTTACTTCTAGTATCATAAAGTCAAGGGAGACTTGATAATAGTGTGTGTGTGTGTGTGTGTGTGTGTATGAGACAGTGTGTGTGTGTAAGAGAGATGGAGAATGAGAAAGAGAAAAGCAGCAGCAGTGATACAGCAAAGTGCTGGAGCAGAAAGAACACCAAGTGGGGTATCAGGATTCTTGAATCCACAAATCCTGCGGTCCTAGTGGACCACAGAAACTTTCTGAAATGTTCAAGGACTTGGTTTCTTCTTGAGTCCAATAGGAAGGTTAAATCAGATGCTCTCTACATTCCCTTCTTATTCTAAGTTGCATGTAAGTCAAATCTTATTTAAAATTCACCCGAGGAGTTTCACTTGTTAGCAGATTGTCTGCTAAAGGAGTTACACCTATACTTGGCTTTATTAAAATATTCAATATGCCCTTCACACACCGCCTCTCCAAGGAAATCTAAAAGTCAGCAATCCCACTCTCGTGTTCAGAAATGCAAAATGACTGAAGTTTACAATTCCTTCGTTGGTTGTCTGCTTCCCCTCCAGTGAGTGATGGCTGAGCTTTTCTCTCATACATGTTGGCAAGCTGGCTTCTCAGAAATAAAGTTCAGGAGGGGGAAAAAGAATCGAATTGCCCCATTCCTCCCACCTCACGTATTTCCCAAAGCATATTTGAACGCCAAATCTATTCAATGAGTGATCATAGAACCGAGTGGTCCATTTTACACACAGCAGTAGACGTACACAGAAGAAAAGACCCCAAATGCACAAGGGACCACACTTGGCCAAACTCAACCTCCTATGCCAAGCGAATGAATACGTCTCCCTGCTAGATCAAATGCCACAGCGCTCTGACATTTTAATGTCATTTCTGAAGAGTGGATAGAAAGAGAAAATTGTGTTACCTATTTTCAAAGAACGGCATTTTAAGAGTATTTCCATATAAATAACACAGCACAGCCATACATTATTAACATATTATCCTTTTCACTCCAGTCAGAAGTTTTGTGAGCTCTTACACTACGTTGAGCTACAGATTCATTTTCCTGTCCCTGTCCACCATGGTGGTAGCACATATAGGTTGCTAAACACCACAGAACCCTGACTCATAACCTCTGAAGCACTCATAGCAAGTCTCCAAGACTCCAACTCCTCAGAGCTCTGGTTTCTCATTTCCTAACTGACCATTCCTTCCCTATTTCCCCCACACCGCTCCCACTCATTGTAGCAGATATTGTCAGCATCCCCCACACCGGAACCCAATGGCACTGACTTCCATAATTAGAAAGCTCACCCAGAACACCTGCACCTCTATCAAGGCCTTTATTTCCTGGCAGTGATATGAGAGAACAATGAGGAGAGAAACAAACCCACGTAAGCTCAACCGGTAACAGGGAGGGAATGCATGAATAAACAGCCTAATTTCCATGCCCACAAGTTGACAGAACTTGGTGGAGTGTCATACACAATAGTAACTGACTCAGCAACTGACTCTTTTTTTCCTCCTTTGGTACCAGGGATTGAACCCATAGCCACTTAGCCACATCCCCAGCCCTTTTTACTTTTTATTTTGAGACAGGGCTCAGGGCCTTGCTATGTTGCTGAGGCTGGCCTTCAGTTTGCAATCCTCCTGCCTCAGCCTCCAAAGCCACTGGGATTACAGGTGTGCACCATAGCAGATGGCTGGCTGATGATACACTCTTTATGCCTCCCTTCTCTTTTCTTATTTCCCCAAGCCTCTGCTGGTATTTCCTGAGCACAGTACTCGAATTCTTATCCCTGGTTCAGCCTCATGGAAATTGACAGGGTCGCACGCAGGGTGTTAGCTCCTCCGAACAGCGGGAGAGGGGAGTCCCCGGGCGCCACCAACAGGGCAAGCCGAGAAAGGTAAAGCTGTCTGACACGAATCCACCACGTGCCAGAGAGTCCTGTCTCAAGCAGGGACTACTTTATTGAGGGGAGGTTATAAGCTTATATAGGGGAGGGGGTCCAGTGGTGTCCTGTTTCTAAGCTAAGAATGCAGAAGGGGGCTGTCCACGTGTAATGGTATAGATTCATTTAAGTTAGAGCCATCCTTTGTCCGTGGGCACGGAGGCAGAGGTCAGCCAATAAGGGTGAGGAGATGTGGCTTTCTCAGGGCAGCGTGGTCAGTCTCGAGCTGGCTGCTTGGCGCCATCTCAAGGCAAGCCCCCACAGAAATCCCAAACCAAGATCCAGCACACTTCCCATAACCACCTGTCCTGAGATGATATTCACCTTGAAAGGTGCCACAGTCCTATCAGACAACCCCAGGGCATTAGGTTTTCCATTGGAAAAAGTGAGATCCAAATAGATTGCCTCAAGGTCACCTAAGAGTTAATGGCAGACAGCAGGTATCCTGAGTCCCCCAGAATTTTCTGAGAGATGAGCCTGGTTAATGGCCTGGGTCATTTTTGAACTAACACACGACTTGTAGCAGAAGTCTGTCATGGGATTTAGCCTGCAGAACAGAAAAAGTCCATGGTCATATGCTGAGTGTAAGAGAAAAAAATCAAGAGGATGATAAGTGAAATGGATGGGGAGTTCAGGAAAGGCATTATCATCATTGGTCAAGAAGAAATGAGAAGAGGTAGGAAAACTTGGAGTAGGAGTTGAAGTCACATCCAGTCTTCCAACACCAAACTCTTACTAGCCATATTTTGAATATATATAGTTTTAAAAATATAGCAAGGTTTCCCATCTTTGGAATAATAACCCCATACAGTAATAATAGATAAGCCCTCTCCTCTCTGTTTGGCCTTTGGTCAGGATACAAGGCCATCTCCTGGACCTGGTTTTGTTCTTCATCTTTGATTGTAACTTGGTACCTTGTGAGTCCTGACTGACAAGCCACAACTGTTGCACAAGGAAGTAAACCCAGAGCAAAAGAGACACCATAGAACCCTGGAAACTCACGTCACAGGCCTACTTAGAAAATATTTTATGCCAGGCGCAATGGTACACACCTGTAATCCCAGTGGCTCTGGAGGCTGAGGCAGGAGGATTGCGAGTTCAAAGCCAGCCTCAGCAAAAGTGAGGCACTAAGCAACTCGGTGAGACTCTTTCTCTAAATAAAATACAAAATAGGGCTGGGCATGTGGCTCAGTGGTCAAGTGCCCCTGAGTTCAATCCCTGGTACCTCCCCCACAAAAGTGCTTTATGATGCTCCTATTTGTTTTAAGTGAAATTACAGAAGAGAGAGCACACCCCCAAACAGCCTACAATGCAATATAAATATTATTCTACATGGGTTTGTTCTGGTTTGTCCAAACTTCTCCATTCCCTTGGCAGGCGACCTCTCCGAGGGCTCGACATGTTAATGGTATTCTGTCATTTATCAACGGATAATAAAAATACTTTCAAAGGAAAATAATATCCTTAATGGCACATGATCAAGTATCTTATTTATTTTATTCATCTCAAGTTTCAAGTGGAGGACATTTAAAATTAAAGGCAAATAAACAAGAGTATTATTTGACTCTAGCCTTGATTTTGTTGTTATGAATGAGGAAAAGATTTTTGAGCTGATGTTCATGGTCAAAATATGGAAGGCTACTATTCAAATCTTTTTTTTCCTTTTTTGTGGTGCTGGGGATTGAACCTAGGCCCCTCAAATGTTTTTATTAGTGTAGTATAGCTACACATCATACGGGGGCTCACAGGGACAAGCTCATTTATGCACATAACTTGCTCCAATTCACCCCCTGAGAGTTCCCCTTTCCCTCCTCCTCTTTCCAAGACAAGAAGAGCACTTTGGTTTAGAGACTGAGGTCACACACGGGCTCTACAGTTGGGATGCAGTAAGCAGAATAATGGCCTGATCCCCACGAACGTGTGTAACCTCACAGGGCAGAAGAGGCTTTGCTGATGTGATTGCATCAAAGCTCTTGAGAAGGGAAGATTATTCTCCACCAATCAAATGAGCCCAATGTAACTACAAGGGTCCTCAGAAGAGGAAAGCCAGAGATCCAAAATCAGAGGAGATGTAAGGAGGAGGGGGATGCTGTTATGAGGAAGGGGCTTCTGCCCCGGCATCACCGGAAGGAGTCAGCTCTGCCTACATCTTGACTTTATCATGGTGAAACTGATTTTGGCCTTGTAGCCTCCAAAACTGTGATAGGATGCATTTGTGTGGCTTTAATGTCACAAAATGGGTGGCGATTTGTCACAGGAGCAATGGGGAATGAATACAACGGAATTGTG
Source organism: Geosciurus inauris (assembly GCA_004024805.1). NCBI lineage: Eukaryota > Metazoa > Chordata > Mammalia > Rodentia > Sciuridae > Geosciurus > Geosciurus inauris. The sequence goes on along the minus strand of PVHX01001207.1, from coordinate 208,524 downwards.
TGAGCACCCTCTCTGGTCTGTCCACCACGTGGCTCATCCTCGCACCAGGCACTTCAGCTCATCCGCACCAGTGTGTCAGGGTGGAGCAGAGAAAGCGGGGCTTCAGATCACACACTTCCTAAACGCTGCTGGCTCTGCTACCTCCTGGGCAAACTACACCACCTCTTGGAGCCCCTTGCCCCCATGGGGAAAGCAGTGGCTGTTCATATTTCAGATCCAATGGACCCACACCCACTCTGGGGCAGCAATGAGCCATCCAGACGAAGAAAGATATTGCTAGGTCATTGTGAAGTTTAAATGAGATGATGTGGGTAAAGACCTCGGCAAAGTGCTTAGTATACAGTAGGCGCTCAATGGAGGTCAGTTCTGTTCACCTTGCCTTACTCTGGCACGCAGGGGCAAGGCTTGTGCATAATACGCAGGAGGTTTTCTAAAAAGCAGTTGCATAGATCTGCGTCATTGGTACCCTCTTGCTTCAGTAGGATAGCATTAAAACTCCTCAGCTGGGTTCAAGCGATGCTTTTTAATTTTAACAGCTTTATTAGGACATAGTTTATAGACCGCAAGAATCACCTTGTTTCAAGTATATTAGTCACAGTGATTTCATGACAGTTTTAATACAGTTACAGAGTTTTAGTATACGTATTATAGAATCTCCGTCACCGAAATCTAATTTTAGAACAGTCCCACTGTCCTGAAAAGAAACCTGGTGGCAATTTACCCTCACCCCTTCCTTATTCCCACCCCAGCCCTAGGCAACCATGAGTCTATGTCTCTCTTTTGGGACATTTCCTAGAGATGGAATCATATACCATATGTGGGCTTTTGCCCTGGTCTCTGTTCACCTTTTGGGCTCATCTCACCTATTTCTCTTCCCCTATCCCTGTACCTGATTTAAAGCAAAAGGGAATCACTGTCAGTTCTCTGGGACTGCACAATTTGTCCTCTCCCGTCTCTAACCCTATTTCTGCACACCCACTTTGGAATCACTTCTGCATCCTGCAGATCTTAAACTAGCGCCCTGTCTTCAGCAAGTTGTTAAGTGCCTTTGCAACGTGTTTCGTGTTTCATTAGTGCCTTGTGCAAGTTCTTGTGGTAGATTGTAATTGCCAGTTTGTATTCTCTGTAAATCTTGAGCAAGTAGGTACTCGATCTTATTCACCACTGCTCCCTCTGCACCTTGCCTGCGACTCCGTATTCCAGATATTTATCAATGGAAAGGATGAAAAAATGCTTCCAATCTGAACAAGTTCCACGCTAGTTCCAATCTGAACAAGTTAAGCTGAAACTTCAAAGATTTATCTGGGTCCTACTGGCAACCTCATAGTACTAATGGATATTTGATTAGGGCGATCTGTTAGATATGAAGAAATATATGGCATTATCTAGCATTTTATTTTCCTCCACTAATTTTGGAGAAAATGTGGCTAAAGGATTCACAAAGCAGTAATCTACTTAACTTGGGAAACATTTCCATTGGGGTAGGCTTGGGAAGCTCTTTTATTCCTAAATCTCTATGGACTGAACCTTTGTGCAGAAGATATCTACTAAAGTATAAGCAAATGCAAGATTTAGGGCTTAAAAGTGAAGTTAATTTTACACCAAAATTCTGAATACAAAAGCCAAGCTTTAAATCAGTATGGGAAAGTTCTTTCTCCTACTGTCGCCCCTGGATCCTTGTGCTTATAGAACACAGTGGTTTTAGCTGCAGGCTCCAGACCAACATTGTCTGACAGAAATATAGTGTGAACCACAAATGTAATGTCAAATATTTTAAGGCTGGAGGTGTCACTCAGTTTAGAGCACTTGCCCTGGGTTGGACCCTCAGCACTGTGAAAGAAGACAAAAAAGGAAAAGAAAGATATCCATATTAAAATTATAGTAGCCATATTAAAAAAGTAAAAAAGAAACTGGTGAAATGAATTTCTAAAGAATATTTTTACTTAAGCTACCATAAACATAGTATTATTTGTATATGTAATCAACATAAAAAAAATCCCTAATGGAATTTTTGTGTGTATTTCTTTTAGGCTCAGTCTTCCAGCACACTCTGTGCTAGGCACAATTCAAGTGATCAGGGACTGCACAGGGCTGGCTGATGGCAGCTGAACAGGGCAGCCACAGACTATTTACTCCCAGAATTGTCCCAAGGGAATACAAGAGCAGCTTTGGGTTGGGCTAATCCAGGGGTTCTCAGCTCTTAGTGTGCATCTGAATTACCTGGGGATTATTTTGTGAAGGTTCCAATCGTGGTGTCTGATGTCTAGAGATTTTGATTCAAGGGACCTGGGATGAATCTTGTAATCAGTATTCTGAGACTTGCTTCCAGGACATTCAGAGAGAACCTACTGGAGGAGCTGGCCTCCATCACTTAGGTTTGCTTTATTGCTTTATTGTTAAAATTCATTTGGGTATTTCCCCTTTATTTCCTTTCTTTTCTTCTTTTCTTTTGTGGTACTGGGGGGTCAAACCCAGGGCCTCCTGCATGCTGGACAAGCACTCCACGCTGAACGCCACCCCAGCCCATGCTTCTTTCTCTCTGGGATCATTTTTTGGTTTTTGGAATTTGCATCCCCTTAGAACACTCCTGGATATTCCTGACCACCTCAGTGGACTCATGTTTTAGGCTCTGGAGATGACCTTCTGGGTGTTATTTTCTTCTCTCCTTCCCATCTTTCTTGCTTTAGTTCCTGGTATTGTCTCTGCCTGGTTCTGCAGCTGCCCATCCTTTATTATTATTTGTTTTCAATATTTATAGCAACTTTCTACTTTCTTGTGTTGGTCTGCTTCCTCAATGAAAACACATCCACTTAAAACATCTGATCTGGACCAGGGTATAGCTCAGTGGAAGATCATGGTCCTAGCATATGGGCCCCCCACCCCTGAGTTTCATCCCCAGCAAAGGAAAAAGGATCTGATTTGTTACCAAAAGCTGAAAACCATTTCTGGCTATGAGAATTAAAGGTTATATCCCAGGGATTACCACAGATGGGATCTCGGGCATTGCTCCTTTAGATGGACCCCAAATGTGGCTCACAGTTACTTCAAGAAGAAAATTGTACTAAGGAAACTTACAGGTATGAGCTTATTAGCCATTGCTTCAAAAATTCTATATCAGCTTTTTTTTTTTTCACTTTCTTGAAAATGAAAAACTGGGTCTATCTGAAAATATCCCTTAAGGGAATTGAGTTATATTAGTCAGTTTCCAGTATTTCAGGGAACTAAAATTTAAAAGGTATATTTTCAAATAGAGATTTTTAAAACAATACAACCATTCAATACAGGCTGGATCCACATCCATGGAGTCAACCAACCACAGACTGAACATGTTTGGGGACATAAAAAACACATCAGTATTGAACATGTACAATTTTTTCCTTGGCAATTATTCCCTAAATGATATAGTAAGAACAACTACTTAGATAGCAATTTGCATTCTGTTAGGCATTATAAGTAATCAAGAGATGATTCACAGTATACAGGAAGATATGCAGAGGTTCTATGCAAGTACTAAGCCTGAGCATCTCTGGATTTTGGTATCTATGGGGTTCCTGGAACCAATCCCCTAAGGATACCAAGGGTAACTGAGAACTGAAGAGAACACAGATAAAGCTGATGGGCAAAGGGCTAAGAAAGGAGCTCTAGGTCCTGAGGCCAGGGCTAGGTGGAGATGGAGTCAGATAGGAAATATGCAAGAAGGATCTGAAATGATTTCCTCCAGCCTCGGCTGGTTTGTGCTGCTCGCTCCTGGAACATGAGTGGGATAAGTTAAGTCAAAGGGCCAAGTCAGAGCACACAGGTTGCAAAACAGTGTATTGCAGCAGAGAGCAAGAGCATCTCCTCGTGACACTCCTGACCACATCTGCTCTAGCAGTGACCAGTGCAGGGTCAACTCAAGGACAGAATGGTGAAGAGGACTGTGGCAATGTTTGCTCTCATCAGCCTTTGATTCATCACACACAGGAACTACCCAGAGAATACACTGGAAAAGGTTTGCACGGTATCGGAATTTCCTAATTCTTCAAAGCTCATCATCACCCTCCCCTCAAAAAAGTGAAGGTGGTGGTGAATAAGAATGGTTTTGGGTAGTTTAAGACCTAAAAAGGTACTGTGCACGTAGGGTCCCCTTATTTGGTGTCTAAAATTTAAATAAGTAAATACGGTTATTTGATAAATGGGGTCTGCATCCATTTGGCACGACAGAGATTCATCCTTTTCTATGTTGCCATAGTTTTATTAACAGAAATTAGAATGATAACTAAGGAAACACTGCTACTAATAGCTAATTACCATTGAGAAGGAGAGGTTGCATCTTAATTAAGCTAAAACCGACATAACTGGATCTGGCAGGCATTTGCTAATGTTTAAGTGCACAGTATTTTATCCACACCAACTGCCAATAACACATTCAGCTTCTTGAGGGCGAACTTGTTCAAGAAGGTCCATCAGTATGCATAAGCAGAATCAGACAAGTTCATTGTAACATCTCTTCTTAACATTTTTCAGTCAAAATTCTGATGTTCTTTGGTGTCAGATTTTGAGTTCTCAAATATGCATCCAAGTATTTGAGCATATTAAACATTTTTGTTTTAAATCTGAGAATCACTGTTGGTTCTACCAAAAACTATCAAGGTAGTTCACCCACATGAGCACACAGGGGGATCCTCTGTAGGGGCAAGACTGCAAGAAAAGTTGCTAAATTTTTGTAACTGAATGTCAGCTCTGCAGTCAGCACATCTGGAATCTAAAGCATTTGGCTCTTCGTTTTATCAGCAACATAGAAATAGACACTTAAGGCTCTTGTTAGAACAGCCAAGTATGAATTCACTGCAATCTAATACTCACCAAAAAATTCAGATGAGGTATTTGATTTTGAGAGAAGCATCCTAGAAATATTAACTATTTCTCCAGGTCAGAAGTTCTCAGTGCTAGCTCTGCACCAGGATGACTTGGGATACTTAAAAAAAATATTTATGTGTAAACCAGGCATGGTGGTGCACATCTGTAACCCCAGCAACTCAGGAGGCTGAGGCAGGAGGACTGCAAGCTCTAGGCTAGTCTCAGCAACTTAGCAAGGCCCTAGGTAACTTAGCAAGACCCTGTCTCAAAATAAAAATAAAAAAGGCTGGGAATTGTAGCTCCATAGTTAAGCATCCCTGGGTTCAATTCCCAGTACCAAAACAAAACAAAAAACAACTATGCGCAGAACACTTGATTTAGATTTTTTTTAAGACTTCCACATCATGAACCACTCTTCTAGAACCTTATTATTATTATTATTATTTTGGTACCGGGGATTGAACCCAAAGGCACCACATCCCCAACCCTTTTTAGTATTTTATTTAAAGACAGGGTCTTACTGAGCTGCTTAACACCACACTAAATTGCTGAGGCTGGCTTTGAACTTGCGATCCTCCTGCCTCAGCCTCCCAAAGTGCTGGGATTACAGGCGTGCGCCACCACGCCTAGCTAGAACCTTATTTTTTGAGCTGTGGCTCATGGACCTGCTGAATCAGCATCACCTGGAAGATTATTAGAAATGCGAAACCTTGAGCCCCACCCCAGACGTGTTCAGTCAGAATCTTCATATTAACAAGATTCCCTTGCGGGAAATTGAGAACCATTTCTTAAGAAGGTCCTATAAACTGATATTATCAGATCACCCAAAAGCAGCACAACAGAGGCATCCTCTGGCGAAATGCCTTCACTGAACTCCAGTCCCATGATCTGCCTGAGGGTCAGGTGGTCATTTGTGTCCATTACACAATCCCCGTGGTAGACATTTTCCTATCATGTGCCCCTATTCTCATACAAGCATCCTTGCACTAAAAGTCCTTTTGCATTTTAGTGACAGAACAAGCTTGTACCACCAGATGAATGTAGTTACTCTTTAATTCAGACAGAAAGCAGAATGATGGTTGCCAGACCTGGGGAGGGAGGACAGCGGGCAGTTCTTATTTAATAGGCACAGAGTTTCAGTTCTGCAAGATGAAAAGAGTTCCAGACATGGGTGGCAGTGATAGCTGCACAACACTGTGAATGTCGTTAATGTCACCGGCCTGTACCCTTCAATACGATTAAGACGCTAAACTTTCTGTGTATATTTCACCATAATTTTTTTTTTTTAATTTCCAAATAAAAAGAACTTTTCTTCTTGTTCCTAAAATCCATGGACCCAGGGAAGCGGCTGTTTCCAAGCCCGTTTGTGAAATTCTACCTTAGGTTTTTCAAGGTTGTGATGCTAACATTATGACTTCAGTAGGAGTTTTCTCCTGAGTTGTCATATAGGAAGGTGGCACAGGGTACCTGAAATGGCATGAAAGGGCATGAGTTAGAGTGGAGATCAGGGAAGCCAGGGCTCCTCTTTCCCTCAGGTGGTTTCTTTTTCCCTAAAGGATCCCTATTCTTCTAGTGAGTAAAGAGACATGCAGCCCAGATTCTCCAAAGGGATTAGTGAGTAGAGACAGACACACAGCACAGAGTCCCCAAAGGAGTCAGACAGTCAGTCCTGCCAGGCTTGGAAAGCTCCGTCTCCAGGGCTTCTGCGCCCACAACCCAACCCAGGGCCTCTGCTCGGGCATCTGCGAGCTCTTGGCAAAACAGGACTTCCTGTTTTCAAGACAATGTTTTCAACTGGCTCATGAAGGGTTTCCTGAACACATCCAGTCCTCACAAAGCAACATTTTGATGATGAAACTATAAATGAATCAGAAACACATGGAGTGAATTTCCCTTGGGTTTGGCAAAACACACTGTCTGGGATATTTGAACAATCGTTTCCAGTGCTTTTTGAATAGAACATGGCTTTACTTTTCCCCGTTTCCTTTTAGGCGATGGCAGTCTTAGGGGAAGATGAGATTTCAGAGTCTCTGTTCTGACACCACCAGATCCTTACACACATGCAGACTTCATCCGCCTAAGAGTTAAGCTCACTTGAGTACAGAGCACAGCTGCCCACTACAGGGCAACTTTCTCTCCCTTTAATTTATAAATGAAGGGTTTAGGACTTTGGTTATTTCAAAGAACAGAGACTCCCTTTAGGTGAACTCCTTTCCACTTGCCTACAGAGACTGCAGCTTACTGCTCTTTTTGCAACTCAGGGCATTGAACTCTGTGGGCAGAGACGTTTTGATGGAGCTCGTGTGCCCTGGCTCTGGGAAGGACACTGCCACGTGGGCAGGAGAAAGCTGGCTTCCCTGGACATCTCAAAGGGGGAAGCTCAGAAAGCAAGAAGGAGCCCACAAGTCTGATAAGAGTTCTTTCCCTCTGTTATGTATTATTAACATGATGTTGAATATAATAAACATCTCTGAGCCTCTTTAGATGAAACACCCTCTGTACTATTTGGAAACTATTTTATCCCTGGCTCAGTACTACTAGGAGTGTTATGGGAATAACTTGTCAGGGAATATTTAATCTCTTACTATCTCAGGAACATAGACAAATAAATCTCAGCGAGCAATGCACATTTGGGCAACTTGAAGAGGGACTGCTTCATATATTTTTAAAAAATGTTCAGAGATCACTGATACCTGAGATGGAATGCAAAAGAAATACCATGTCCTTTTGTGCCAGGTTATCAAAATCTAACAGATAAATAGCATAACCGTGCCTCTCCTCTATTAATGAGCACATCTGTACATCAACTGTAGCTCTAGTGAAAACAATTCTTCTCAGGAACATGTACTACATTCTCAGAAATGCTGCAATGCAACGCTCAAAAAATTTTTTTTTAATTAAACAACACAACGTAATAAAATATCAACTAACATGCACAATTTCTGCAGCTACGAGTAATTCCAGCCACCCCTTTGCAACATCAAACAAAGAACAACAACAAGAAATTGAAAGCCTAGGAGAACAACATTCCTTTGGCAGTGAAGAATTTCAACAAAGACACGCAGGTAGAAAAAAATATAAAGTGTTAGGAAAATATTGAAAAAGCAAAATGGAAAACAGGAATCTGTAGGACAAGATAGGCTATCACCAGCACTTCTCTTCCTCCAAGACAAGAAACTCCATGTCTTGGGCTTATAGCCTCAGTGGTCCCTGCACCTGGGTGTGCACCCCTTCTTCTGTGGTTTGAGCAGCATGTCATGGGCAGGTTATTGTCCTTCTTTGAGCCTCACTTTCCTCTTCTGTAAAATGGGAATGAGAATTCCTGCCTTGTAAAGTTACTCTGAGGATCTAGTGAAATCATTTAGCAGGAGCCTTCCAATAGCACCTGGAATACAGTAAATGCTCAAAAAACAATAATTTTTGCAATTTTTCTCTCAAGCCCCTGTCCTTAATCCCTACAGCTCTGGTTCTCAAGTTGCCAGGCATCTGCACCTCCACCCAACCTCCGGGCGCTCTTGAGCCCCGTTCTCCTCCCTGCCCTCCACTCCTTACCCCATTTCTAATCTGCCTCCTTCCCTCTGCTCTTCATGGCCATCTCCAAGTCAAGGCCTTGATCTCATCTTTATAAAGGTACACCATTACAGTATGGCATCATACAGATTGGATTCATACTAGCCATGTAGCCCCAGGATAATTTACTTCTCTTTGGAAAGAAAAATGCTAGTTGATTCTCATTGTTCACGGCAGTTCTGTTCTAGGGTCACTGTGAACATAGGGTTAGAGAACACTGAACTATCACTATGAGGGGAGGTGCAGGGTCACTTTTGTGCAAACACAACAATCTTAACACATCAATACATACCTTTGTCTGGAACTGCAAATTGGTACAACCAATCTGGAAAGCAGTATGGAGATTCCTTAGAGAACTTGGAATGGAACCACCATTTGAGCCTGCTATCCCACTCCTCAGTCTATACCCAGAAGACTTAAAAACAGCATACTACAGTGACGCAGCCACTTCAATGTTTATAGCAGCTCAATTCACAATAGCTAAACTGTAGAACCAACCTAGATGCCCTTCAATAGATGACTGGATAAAGAAACTGTGTTATATATACACAATGGAATATTACTCAGCAATAAAAGAGAATAAAATTATGGCATTTGCAGGTAAATGGATGGAGTTGGAGAATATCATGCTAAGTGAAGTAAGCCAATCTCAGAAAACCAAATGCCGAATGTACTCGTTGATAAGTGGATGCTGATCCATAATGTGGGGAAGGTCATGGGAACAATGGTGGAACTCTGTTCCTAGGGGTGTAAGGGGGGAGGGGGCATGGGGACAGTAAAGGTGGTGGAATATGATGGTCATCATAGCCCTAATTTTATGTATGACTGCATATATGTTGTGATTCTATACAACTTACAACTAGAGAATTGATATGTTATCCTCTATCTATGTACAGTGAATCAAATTGCACTCTGTTATCATGTAAGCCTAAACAGAACAAATAAATAAAATATGAAAAAAAATAAAAAATAAAATAAGTATGTTGAACTAACAAAAAAAAATATATACCTTTGTCTTACGTGGGTCTCGGTTTAAACACGTCTTATTCAACATGCGTTGTTGATGTGTGAACATTGAATGATGGTCATGGCCCACAGCACTGTAACTCAGGCCTTGAATTAAACTTGCTGAACACCTGTCTGCTCTCCATGAGGCACATCACAGCTTTCCTGCAGGTGGGAACACTGCTTGGCTCTCTAGCACTACACCTGGGCCATTCTACACAGCAAAACCACCCATGAGGAGCACCCACGTGCAAAAACCGTGGCACTAGATATGCCGCAGAAAGGACACAGGTCTGCAGCGAGAAAGATGAAAACAGGAAGCAGAGCGTCGCCTTGCTCCACCTCAGCTTGGATTTTTGCTGCTCTGCATTTGCCCAGGAGTGACCATGAAGGTGTCTCACCAATAGGACATTCATGCAAGCAGGTGAAGTTTGCAAAAACAAAATCCAGAATCCGGGGAAGATGAGCATCCACTGTATCGGTGCCCAACCCGCAAGTTTGCTGTGCAGAATAAGAAGATAATGTGAGCAATGACGCAGCACTGGACAGCGGAGCCACTCGTATATTATGACTATCAGTGCCATGACCTGCTGTCCCCGGCAATGGCGCTGCAGCTGATGATGAGGCACACAGCTCTACAACTGGCCACACCACTTCCGGCTTGGTGTTCACGTTCTTTCCAGGGCACCTGACAACTGGTTGCCTTTTATTCTACGCCCTCCTCCAACAAAGCTGGCCTGGTCCTCTGCCTCATGTACACCCCAGACACCTGCGCTTTCTTCTAGGAACCTGCTCCCCACTCCCTCTCCTCCTTGGTTGTCAGGACCCCTCCCTCCGCCTCTTGCCCCTCTTCCCAAGACTCTCAGGTTAAGACAACTCCAACGCCTTTTCTAGTTGGAATTAATCTCTCCCTTTTACCAACCTCAATAACCATTATTTCCCTGTTCCCGGTGAAGCTGTCATTTTCTACATTTTTGCTAAAACTTGTAGGCATCTTTTTTCCCCTCTGAATAGGCATGGGTAGATCTGATTCATCTTTTCATGTAGGGCACAACTCTGAGCACAATGGCTTGTCCTCGGTATAGGAGATAATAAATGCTTACTGAATAAACACAACCACAACAGCTACCACCCAAGCTCACAAGGTGGTTAGTTTTGCTTCATTGAAAGAGACATGATATTTCTAAAAACACATTTTTTTGAGAAACTCTACATGTGAATAAACCAACTGGGGAAAAAATGAGTTCTTAATTTAAGATGAAAGCCAAATGGAGCCAACAGCAAGTTCTTAAAGTCTGGTGACTCATTCCTAAGTGTGTGTCCTTATCATTTTCAACCTCCAGGCTGTTTTTCGGGCAAGTCCTGAACCTTGATATCAGGGCTAAATAATTCAAGTGTCGACATATTCCAAATTACATCAGAGTTTCTTTCAACAGCCTCATTCTAATAACCCAAACAGGGCACTTGACACTTGGCAAGGACATGGTACCCAAATAGCATGACACATGAGTGAACCAAGGTAGGGCACATCCTATCACTTTTCCTGCCTCTGCAGTGCAATCTGGGATCAGGTAGGCCTTCCCCAGATGATCAAATGTGTTCCTGTCTGTGCCTAGAACTGGAAAAGAATCAAGAAGCACCATCAAGACTCAGGGAACCCATCCTTCCCTTGAGCACCCAAGGCCTGACTATTGTTAATGAGAAAGGACGGGACACGGGGTTTGCATAAGTCACTAAATAAGTACTCCCTGGCTCTTTCTGATATAAATTTTCACCACCATCAGTGGGGCTAAAAAGAAAATTAAGGCACATGTCTTTCTCTCCTACATAGATTCCTCCTTTAGGTTGCATTTCTCTGCTTGGAGAGTCCGTCCAGACTGTCCACAGGGAACAGGGCTGTGCCTCCCAGAGGTTGCAAAATCCTGCCAGAGGTGCGCCTGCTCCTGGCCCCGGGAGAAAGGGAAGAGGAGGCAGGAGCACTCTGGCTTTCACCTGTGCGCACCTGGGAATCACCTGCTCTGCCGCGGGCACCACTTTCCTGCCTGGGCTCTTCTGTGTTTGTGCACACAGAATAGGTGACCCCCCCCCCCCCCCCCCCCCCGTGCTTTCCACAGTGGTGAGGGCACCTCCTCCATGAGATGGGCCTCTCGTCTCTTTCTCTAAAATCAAAGACGAGAAATTCAGAACGGAAAGAGTTTATAAATGTCACGTGCAAACCATCTTCTCTATTCACAAATTCTGTGTCTGGAATGAATAAATAAGAAAGAGAGAGAGAGTGTGTGTGTGTGTGTGTGTGTGTGTGTGCATGCATACGTGTGTGTATTTTAAGCAATTACGTCCTTGACTACCACTGTTCATGCTGAAGGGGGGACGGGGAGAGTTGGGAACTGACAGAAGACAAGATGAGCACACATGGCCACATCAAACACAGGGAAACTGGGCAACAGGATGACTCTTCAACTTGAAGACACAGAATTGAGAACAGAAGTGGGGAATTATCCAGAGAAACATCATGATCTTTTTGACCTCAAAGGAGCATTTCATTGTTCAATTCATCCTCCAGGAATTGGTGTGACCACTGAAACGCGACCTTGCTAAGGTCAATGTGCTAGTGCTTTGACAGAACACCTAGGGAAGTCACTAGGACGTGGTCCTCAATTTCCCTCCGAGTTACAATCCCCTGGCAAGTGAGGCTGCTCTGGGAGCTGGGGCCAGGCTGACCTCGCTGCCCCCTGGGGGGCTCCCCACTGCAGTGTGGAGATACCATTTTTTTCTATAAAAATGCCGTTTCTTTATGGATCTGATTAACTCCTACAACAAGAACAGCACACTTCAGAAATAATTTTCTTAACCTGATAGCGATTAAGGACTGAACTGTGTTCCCACCTCAAATTTGCATGCTGAAGCCCCAGCCCCAGTTCTTCAGAATGCCACTCCCCTTGGAGATCAGGCCTTGAGAGACTTGAGTGTGGTTAAAGGAGATCATGAGGGTGGACCTAATCCAGGGCCAGAGCTGTCCTTATAAGAGGCGACTAGGACAACACAATACACAGACCAAAGAACATCCCTGCAAAGACGCAGCTTCGAGAAGGGGACCCCCACAAGCCAAAGAGAGGCCTCAAGCAGCCCTGTTGACACCTGGATCTTGACCTTCCAGCCTCCAGAATGGCCAGGAAACAAACCCCTGTTGTTTAAGCCACCTTGCAGGTGATATTTTGTTATGGTAGCTCTAGCAAACTTAATACCTATTGGTCACCCCTTGATTATGGATTATCCAGAGTGGTTTTCTTCTTTATTATCAGTAAGAAAATTCTAGTTTTCAATAACACAGACACACACACACACCTTCCTCTTTGGTCAATTTTCTTTCATCCTAAATAGTTATAAATACCTGTTGGAGAGGCCCAGGTAGAGTTCAAATCCTCAGTATTATTAATACGAATACTCCAGGTTCTTACAGTCTCTTTAGTTTTGACAAATGTTCCTTGGGAGGAGGGTGGGAATTATTTTTCTCATTGTGGAAGTGAGGAAGTAGACTCAATTGTGAACTAACAACCAAGACTTTCAGTTCTACTTTGTTCTGCTGCTGCTTCTAACCTCTATTCTATTTTCTTTTTCCTGAGCATCATGGCATTTCCGAGTTTGGGATGCTTTCACATCTCAACATTTGCTTCTTTGTTTTCTCCCAGGTGCGCCTTCTTTTTCTGCAATTCCGTTGGGCTGTTTTTGGTTTCTCTCCATCTTTGGCACTGTTGCTATCACTGTGGTGGAGTTTTTAAAAGAAAATAGCTATGTTGTTCTTACTCTGCCCTCTTTATGGCATTTTCCAAGGGGAATTTTTTATTCAGCTCATTTCTAGAGAACCCAGGCTCTACCTGGAGGACCTTTAATGGCATCCCTTCTCTGAGTCCCTCCCCTGCCGTCACAGGAGGCTGAATACTCAAGGAGTGCAAAAGTTGAGGCCTCTTGGCACCTTTAGCTTAATGATACCACTACTTATGACTTTATACTATATGTTCAGGAGTTTCTGCCTCTCTGTTAGGAGACTGCAAAGAGGGGGGAAAAATCACAGTCCTTACAGACTCTGACAAGAGCAGCAGGTTCTGTGTGGTCCCTAGTGGAGCCTTGGATTGCGTTGTCATGGATCACCATGGTCTGTCTGCATGAGCTGCCCAGTAAGGTGAAAACCTCCAGGAGCCCTGAGCTGGGCAGATCCAGGAGACAAGGGTAGAATCACATAACCAAGATCACAGCTGAAGCAGAAAAATCAAACCTGCTACACCAAACTGTACCCAGTGGGAGGCATTCATGCCACGGCAGAGACAAGGGTTACTTTGCTTTTAGTTGGGCCACTGGTAGGGTAGCTCCCCTGCCTGGATTATCAGGGTGGTGTGGCTTAATATGAAGAGCCTGGGGTATCTGGAGACAAATATTGCTTATCTGGTGCTGCCACTGATGTCCTCTGTGGCTTAAACCAGTTCAATGGAATCTTCTGTCCCAAACAGTCACAAAGGCACCCCTTATGCCCTGGAGTGAATTAATTTGTGTTCGTGACTTAATTCCAAAGCATGTTGAAGACCATAAGTGTTGAGTTAAAGTTTTGCACAAGTTCTTTATTCTCTCGTACAATGAAGGGGAGAAATGACCTGGTATTTCAAGTATTTTGTGGTCACTAGACACTATAAATGATAACAATAGTAATAGCAGGTACTGCTGAAGGTACAACCTAGGCCAGGCATGATACCATGTATTGCTCTATTCATGCATTATTTCACTTATTTTCATACAACCTGTTACTATTTGACTTTACAGATGAGAGACTGAGCCTTAGAAAGGTCAAGAAGCCTGCCTAATATAACTCACTGATCAGGAGGCAGAATTGGAAAAAGAACCCAAGTCAATCTGATTCAAAAACCTATGATCTTAACCAAAGTACCATAAGGACTGGAGTTTCAAAACCCACTCTCATCACATATTCTGAACAGTTGTTCCATTAACTATTGAACTCTCCCCCAAATGGACAACATCTGGCCTCCAAATTGTATTTCCCAGATTGTCCCTTATACCGAATGTCACTTTTAACCCTCTGCAAAACCATAAGTCCAGGTTCCTGACACAGAAAATGTGGACATCAAAATTTAGACAGATTACTAAATTTTAGAGAATTGGAGTACAAAGCAGAAACCCCAAATGGAAACTATTCTGAATCATGTTATTTTCTGTGATCTGGACGACATCAAGGGTCCTGCAGTATCTAGAATCTCAGACCTTATGGATCTCAGTCTTTAGTACATTATTGAAATACACAAGTGCAGATTTTCTGCATGTTTCAATTGATGGAAATATGGATAAAAGGAACTAACTTGAGTTGACATTAATAATTAAAGTAATGCTTTCTTGTGGGACCACCAAGGTCTTCCTTAACATAGGGAGTTCGTAAACTGTTTTTACATAATATGAATATTTATAATAATATTATAGGATCTATATTTCAAAATGTGGGTTTTAATTAAAAACCTCATGATGCCTTTCGGCTTTATTTGTCTGGGGCATCAGAGTAGATGAAGGTAACAGGACTCTTTTAGAGAAAAGATGATAGAAATTTATGACCCACAAAGTCTTCAATTCCCAAATGTGATCCATGGATTTAGAGTTTAAGAACCACAGATTCAAAATAATTTTTATTTGGATAAGCAGCAATCCTTTCAGAGGAATAATTGTACCACTCCAAAGAGTGGTTTAAATTGGACACATTCAACTCAAATAGTTTGTCCCCAAATGGAGTAAGGTAAGAAAGAATTCAAGCAAAAACCTGAGTCTCTTTATAGATATTATTGTAAGAACATTTTTCTTTTTGATTCCAATAGCACCATGTTTTGTTTAGAGCATTTCAGATGGCCCCAAAAGAAGAAAAATTAAAAATGAACTCTACCAAACTAATCTCTCACCTGTTTCTCAGGTCCTCCAGAAGTCAGAGAAAAAAGAATCCATCAGAGTAATTCCTATGCCAACCAATTCCTGAATGGCTTTTTACCTCCATGCAGCAAGCCTCAAAATGCCACAGCCCAAGGTGAGATCCCACCGATCCGATTCCTTAACTAGGCTTTTACTTTCAAGTCATCTTTTCTTTTTATCCTCTACAACTTTTCCCTGAGTCCACCTCCCCAAAGTAAGGGCTGCAGATGTTGATTTTTTCCCTTTCCTGTCTCTTTAAGTCTGAAACTTCCTGAGGTCCTTAAGAGCCTGCTCCCAGCTCTCCACTGCAGTGAGATTTGCAAGGCAATCTGAAAAACAATCACCAGATCTGGATCCATCATCTCTGACTTGGAGGCATCTGCGGGTTCCAGGGCATCCTAATGAACCAGGTCCGAGATTGCAAAACCAAATCAATTTCTACTGGCAGCTCTACAACAGGAAAAGTCTCTAAACCGAACAAAGCACAAAACCAGTCCAGAATCCACCTAACAAATAAACAAAAAGCAGTAAACTCATTTCAGACTCCTATGCTTACCTTAAAGATAGCCCAGGGCTCTTGGCTCAATCATGTGAGGGTCTGTTGCTGGCTCTCCAGTAGCTCTGCTTTCTGAAACTGAGCAACAGTCTCCTGGAGTGTGGTGCTCTGCAAATACACATGCTACACACACAGCCTCGCGGTGCCAGGCAGCCCCTTGGTCCTCCTTCCCGGCGGTGCCAACGCGCTGGCCGCTGGCCAGCTCCCTGGCGGGATGCAACGGTGCCCAGAAAGGAGCCAACGGAGCTGGGGGTTCACCCTGGACCAGGTGGCCACGCATCTCGGCAGGACGGGTCCATCTTACCCCTTTTCAAAACCTCAGCCCCCCTCAAGCATTGTTTCTGGAGCCTCCGCCGCACCCAGCACACTCGGCGGACACCGCGCCCGGTCGTGGGCGTGCCCGGCAGGCACCCTGCGCCGCTGCCGAGTGGCAGCCCCCGGCCACCCGCCGGCGGGTCGCGGGTCGCCTCTTACCTTTACTGAGTTCCGTTCTTACAAGCCTGGCTGCAACCTCCAAGGAGTCCTGCGTTCTACTTGGCCCGGCAGGCCACCGGTTTCGGAAGCAGGGGACATTTCGAAATGAAACAGAAAGTAACCCAAGGATGCAAACCAGACCCTCGGCTTGCACTTGGCCGCCCCCAAGCTCTGTGAATCTTGCGACTCAGCCCTCAGCCGGCCCGCCCAGCTGTTTCTGCCTGGAGGATTCCCAGAAAACTGCAGTTTACAAGTCTGGAACTTGCGACCTGAGGTTGTTAGGGTTTTTTTGTTTTGTTTTTTTTTAAGTGTTTGTTGGACTTTTTAACGTGCATTTTGTCTCCTGCAGGGAATTAACTCGGTGATCTCGTCACCTGACTCACAGAAGCTTCATTATATAATTCAAACTGTACTATTTGAGTTCTGAGCAGAGGCCACTCTTGCCTCTGCCCCCCTCCCCCATCATCCACTGCCCCCCAGAGGAGCCGGGGAGAAAATAGAGGGCAGACACACGAACACCAAACAATGACAATTAACCTTTCTGGAACCTTCCCTAGGGGACTGCCTTTTTGCAGTGTGCTCGCATTTCCCATTTCCTTTTGGTTGCCTTCCTCTTGGGTGGAGGCCTCCTAAATACCAGCCCTGGGGATTTCTCAAGAGATTCCTACAGCAGTTTCCTTGTTTTGCTTTTGGGGTGGTACTCTCTAGATTCTATAAGCTGCTGAAAGCATTTTCAAATGATAAAGTGCACCATGAGTTGAAAAGCATTGCGTAGAATTATAGCGCAAGTGCAAACAAAGCTTAAAACGTACAATATTTATTGTGTGGCCACATATCTAAATTCTGTGAGATGTCAAAGGGGACTTTAGTCAAAACCTGTGCTCCCACCTTGATCCTCATAAAACCTCCCTCCGCCACTTCAAATCAACATGAAGTGCAAGTGAACACTGCTTGCTTGCTTCCTATGGAGACATCTCTTACAGGACAAGCCCCCAGCCTCTACTTCCTACTATATGGTAATCCCCAAAGCCGATCTACACCAGTGTCTTTAGTGAAGGTAGTAAGAAGCATTTCAGTCTGTCTCAATTTCCCTGTCTCAGCATCTCCCATCTTGTCCAAATGACGCCGACTGAGTGGCAGGCAAGTTCATGGCATTGGCCCATGAATGGGAGGCTCTTTGAGAAACTGAGATGTGATATAGGAACATAATAAATACACTTAAAGCTTCGTGAAGCCTCATGATCAAAATTCAAAAGCTCAAACCTGTTTATTGGTTCTATGTCAACACTAAGGTGAACTATATGCATTGGGGGCTCTGAGTCCCCCAATCTCCTCTAGGCTAGTGAAGCCTGGCTGCTAAATCTAGAAAGGACTTAAAGAGGACTGTTCACATATAGGAGAACAAATGCTAATGTCGCTCAATCTTTTTTTGTTTTCCTCTTCCGTCTCCTTTTCTCCCTTCTGCATCCCTCACCCATATCCACAAAAGAAACTGCTTTCTCCTTCCTGCCTGACCCCAGCCCTGGAAGGAATATTAGGTCTTGCTATCATATTAAAGTATGTGTTGTCAGGTGGATACTGTGCCTTAAGAATCACTTTTGAAATACTTGATAACTTGCCACATGTCCCTCTGAGGTGAGCAAGGGGATATTACCATTCCCCTTATCCGAACCAGGAATTAGAAGTCAGGTCTTATTACGGTTTGGATGTGAGGTGTCCCCCAAAAGTTCACGTGTGAGATAATGCAAGAAAGTTCAGAGGAGAAATGATTGGGTTGTGAGAGTCTTAACCCAATTAGTGAATTAGTCCCCTGATAGGGATTAACTGGTAACTGAAGTGGAAATGGGGGCGTGGCTTTGGGGTATATATCTTGTATCTGGAGAGTGGAGACTCTCTGTTTCCTGATCATCATGTACGCTGTTTTCCTCCACCACACTCTTCCACCATGATGTCCTGCTTCACCTGGAGCCCCAAGGAATGCAGCCTGCTGACTCTGGACTGAGACCTCTGAAACCGTAAGCCCTCGAATAAACTTCTCCTCCTCTACAGTTGTTCTGGTCGGATCTTTTAGTCACAGCAGTGAAAAAGCTGACTAAAACAGGTCTCCTCCTACTCTCAGTGCTCTGGTTTGCAACAGAAGATCCACATGCACAGGAGAAAAATGTAACTGTATGAACCTAAATGACAGGTGGGTGTTTATGCCTCACCTTCCAGGCATAGTAAATAATATACAAGGTGTTATGGCAGTTGCTATGGTAACTACTTTCTTAATAAGAACAAGGACACATCAGAAGATATGAGAAAACATCAGGTATTAAGACCTTCTTCAGTAAGGACAGAGGAGCAATAATAGAAAATATGTCATTGGTCTATATAGAGTCATTAAATATTGGCACTACAAAACTCAAGTTTCCTAGACCAGCATGGACCAATAGAAACAAAATGTAAGCCATATATGTAATTCTGAATTTTCTAGTAGCCACACCAAAAAAAAAAAAAAACTTGTGGAATTATTTTTGTGATATTAGTTTATTTAATATAATATATTCAAAATATTATCAACATCTGACAAATAAAAATTAGCAAAATATTTTATATTCCTTTTTTCGTACTAAATCTCAGAAGTTTAATGTGTATCTTACATCACTTCTCAGTTAGGACTAGCTCAGTAGTCACATAGAATTAGTGGCTGTCACATTAGATGGCCCAGCTCTGGATTATATTTGGTCAATTTTGAATTAGAATATGTTGTTTGAGAACATATCTATTTATCCCTCCTTCAAATTCTTAGAAAAATAAATTGTACTCATCCAGTTGTAACCCTGTGGCATAACTCAAGTGGTACTCTCTTGGGTAGAGCAGGAAAATATCTTGGAATTTAAATAGTATTAAAGATTCAATTTTTGCCACGCACAATGGTGCATGCCTATAATCTCAGCCACATGGGAGGCTGAAGCAGGAGGATCACAAGTTCCAGGCCAGCCTCAGCAACTCAGAACCTCAGCAACTTAGTGAGACCTTGTCTCAAAAAGTAAAAAGGACTTGGGTTGTAGCTCAGTTGTAAAATGCCCCTGGAATCAATCCCCAGTACTCTCCTTTGGGAAAAAAAGAAAAATGCAGTTTCTTTCATGTCACTAGGAGATATGAGGATCCCAGAATAAATCTTAAATTTGTAGAAGGTTCCTTTTTTGGTTTGCCTTCATTGTTGAAGTCAAAGCCTTCAGAGTCACACTCTGATTCTACTCACTACCCACTCTCTGCCCATTTCCTGCAGCCTCTGTAATAGACAACCTTATTAAACACACCCATAACCTCTCTCAAGGGTGTCAATCATAACCCATCACAAGAACCTCCGCCTGAACTTCGGACCCCATTTTCTATCCTTCAAGTTCATTTTCTACCCCTTCAGTGTGAGCATATGTCAAAATAAGACATATAGACATATAGCAGAATCATATAGATTTTTACCTTAAGGACTTTCATAGCAGCTTACTGCTTTTCTAATAAAAGCCACAATCCTTGCCCTGGTATACTAAGCAATCACAAAGTGGCATCAGGGACTTTCCAGCTCACCGTATCGCTACATGGACTTTGATTTTACTTGGTCTACATGCTCCAATGTGACATGATTTCCATAGCTTTGTGCCTTTTGTTTAAAAGTCTGTTTCCCTGTCCTTAGAATGCCTGCTCCCTACAAAATAGGAAAATCTTTCACGCCTTGCTCAATTATTTACTGTAGTTTTCTCTAATCTTACAGTCTTCTCATCTGCTATTGCACCTCTATTATAAGTAGATGTATTAAGATATTTATCACATTCATTATGGTCACATGATGTCCAGATAAGGACATCTTCAAGACCAGGAGCCATGTACCTTTGATTCACCTTGTCCCGAAGGAGTCTTCCTGTGGAGTCACAAGAGTAATGAATGCCTAAGGAGTCCCAATACTCTTTCCCATTTCTCCCCTTCCAATTCTCTAATTACCTGGTACATCATCATCATTAGGCACCTTCCTTTCAATTGTGCCGTGAACCTGAAACTGCTTGGGAGGCTGGCAGGAGGATCGTGAGTTCAAAGCCAGCCTCAGCAACTTAGTGAGGCCCTAAGTAACTCAGTGAGAACCTGTCTCTAAATAAAAAAAATACAAAAAAGGGCTGGAGATGTGAGTCAGCAGTTGAGCACCCCGGGGTTCAATCCCCAGAACCAAAAAAGAAAAAAGGAAAATCTATGAACACTAAATGAAGGGACCAGGGCATGCCTTGCTCCGGGGTGCCTCGGGCTGTTCTCACCAGGCTCTAGTACAGGCTACAAATCGGTTGCCCACGAAGGTGTCAGGTGCTCAAATATTTCCTATTTCCTCTACTTTATTTTCAGAGTAGAGCCCCACTCTGTGAGCAGGAATGCATACACCCAGGGCTTAACAAATGCTTGTTGAAATGAAATGAAGAGAAAATACACTCAAAAATTCACATAATAAATACGTATTTTGACCCAGAGAGATAGCATGATGGCCTAATGTCCACAGAAGACTATTACCAATGGGGTTCTTGGACACTCTGGAGCCTGGGAAATCTCAGACTTGGACAAAGGACTGCAGTGGGAGCCCTGGCTGGGGCCAGAGGAGGAGCTGAGCTCTGGGAAAGCAGGACACCCTCACGGCCATGGTCCAGGAAGAGGCTTTGTGCCCAGTGTGCCTGTTGGTGAGCCCTTAGCCACCACTGCCTGACTTATGCATGGCTGTGGACGGTGTGACTTCTGTGAGCCCCAGCTTCCTAATCTGCACAAAGAGGATCAAGACTTTTTCTTTCCTTCCTTCCTTCCTTCCTTCCTTCCTTCCTTCCTTCCTTCCTTCCTTCCTTCCTTCCTTCCTTCCTTTTTATTTTTGCAGTGCCAGGGATTGAACCCAGGGCCTCATGCCTGCTGGGCAAGTGTTCTACCATGGACTTACACCCCCGTGGGCACTGCCTGAGCTCACGACTACAAGAGTGATTGGCTATCGTGTGTGTCAATGAACAGAAAATGTCTCTCTTTCAGACTGAGCATGATTAGCTATCCCAGGATCATAGCAGTGTTGGAGATGGTGGGTCGGGAGCTCATGACATGGTGACAGTGGAGGGAACACCTTTTTTATCTCACTTCACCTGCTTTCTACACAACATGCTATTAGTGCCTATCAAGGTGGTGAATTTACTGATTTCCATGACCTCTGACTTCCTCCCTTCCTTTCCTTTTTTCCATTCCCTCCCTTCTGCCTTTATTTCCTTTTTTCTTTTTAGCACTCCCCTTTCCACTTATTATTTTTAAAACAAGTTAATTTTGTCCCTTGCTATTCTTGGCCAACTAACTAAGGCGCTTTGTGTCGAGAGTTTCTTGCCAAAGCCATATTAAGCTCACCAGCTGCTGAACTTAGACCAGCCTGTTTCTGCTCAGCCATGCAAGGTCTTCGATGCTACGGGCAAGAGAGGCCTGAGGCCAAAGGATCCTTGTTCAGGGAAAACAGGGCTGCTTCACACAAGCCTTCCCATAACGAAGGCAGAGCCTGACAGGAAAAGATCTGAGGACTCCGGCATAATCCGTAACAGAGCAGTTATTACCTCACTCCCTGCCAAGTCGATTCCACTGCCAATCTCAGAAGCCATTTCTCACCCTGCTTTTTAGCCAGCTCAGCATAATATCTCTATGACAGCTTCACTGGGGGAGAGCAACAGTAAAAGGCAGATTCCCACAGGAGAGGTGGTTTCATGGCTCCCTTTAGTTCCCTCCAAAGCACTGTGTGGGTTTATGTTAGGACTTGGGTGCAAATACGACTAAGGTCAGAGAGATACCCAAGAGGGAAAAAGAGATAATCCATGGCCCTTAGAATGGAGTAAATGAATGAAGTTCATTCTCCTTGTACAGGAAGCAATTGTGGTAGCATGAAAACTGGGATTGCGTTCTGGTTCTGCCACCTGCTCACAGGGGCAGGTTGTTGAGTAAACTTGGGAGGGAGGGGTCCTGAGGTGATGTTTGTGAAGCATCAACTGGGATCCTAGTGGAGAGCAGGTGTTGGATGCCCCTAGCCAGGTTAGTTCTGAGTCTTCGTGTCCTTGTGTCTAAAATAGAAAGAGACTCTGATGGCCCTTTGGTAGAGTTCTTTGGTGGAATTAAATGAGACCTCCAGCAAATGCTAAGTACCACATGTGGGTGTCGCCCCTCAAACCTCTGTGTTGCAGATTTTATTTTCTAAGGATGGACATAACTAGCCATATCTCTCATCCCACATGTTCTTCTAGTACCAGGTTGCTCCCTATCAAGCAGTGGCACCTAATTCCTTCTCTGTCTGAATCCAAGTGGGCTTAGAATTTCCTTACATATGGGATCCATCATAAAAAGCAATGTAGCAGATGCCTAACTAGCTGGCTTTTCTTCTTGGTGCTGGGGATTGAATCCAAGGCTTAGTACATGCTAAGCACATACCCTACCACTGAGCTGCGCCCTCAGCTGTGCCTGCGTTGCTGTTAGGTAAGCAGTTGGCAGCTCTGCAGCCGCCATGTTGGAGGAAGCCCAACCTAGTCTGAGTGGAGAGACCAGAGAGGGCTTCCAGGTGTTTCGGCCTAATTCCCCAGCTTCACTGTCTGAACCACAACCTCCTGAGACACTGAAATCAGAGGCACTTGGCCAAGTCCTTCCTGATTTCTGACCCATGTAAACCACAGAAATAATGAAATGATGGTTGTTTTAAGCAGTTAAGCATTGGAGTGATTTGTTATGGATTGAATGAGAACCTCAACTGTCCATTAGCTATTCACTAATAAAAACTCTGAGTAGCCCAAGATGGGAGTATAAGATGTGAGACAGCACTGCCCATGGGGCTCAGCCACTCAGCTCTTCTTTCAGCAATGGGGCAGGGCTGCTCCATTCCCAGGTGGTAACCCCTCTCCTTCTTCAGGAGACCTGCCTGTCCCTAGAGGGTCATGCACTTGTATGTGGTGGCATGAGAAGACCCAACCATTGATCCCAACTGGTTTAGTGATTTTTTTTTTCAGATCATAGAAGGTGGGTGTTTTATATACTAAATCTTAAAGTTATCAGACCACTTTGGTTTAAAAAGATGGTTTTCAAGTTGTTTTATATTATCATTTAGTTATTCTTCAAGCTTATTTTAAATAGAATATTTTAAATAGAATCACACTCAGACCCCTTCCTGATGGCAATTCTCTCTCCAACTCACGTGGATTTTTGGCTAATTTGTGTCTGTGTCCTGTTTAAAGGTACTACCTGAGCCTCATGGCTCCCAGGAAGCTCCCCAAATAACCTCAGTGGCTTTGGCCATTTCCTTGGTCCCGCTTTCCACAGAGCACCAGGAGAATAATGCCTGTGCTGGAAGATGCCACCCTGGGGTTCCATTTGCTTTGGGTTGCAGGTGCCTTACTGGAAATTCCTGGGATCTTCATTGGCTTAGATTTTATCTCGACGGACTGAAAGTTCCTAGAGAATAAGGACCAGTTGTTCTGTTTCCTCACAGCCCTTTCTCATCATTTCCTTACACTTGACTATTTTAGGGCTCTCAAGTCTGTTCTCAAACAAGTCTGTTCCATTTTATTTCAAAATGCTTTTGGGATTTGGCACACCAACAAGGAAACAGACAGAAATGTCATGGAAGTGAAATTTAATATATTACTAGATTATCAAATATTCATATATTTAAGATTGTGAGAGCAATCTACACACATCAAAGAAGTGTAGAGGAAGACTGAACAACAAAAAGAGAAATGGCCTCTATGATGCTCTCCTAGAGGAAAAGGACATGGGTTCAGAGCTCAGGCCCTGGAACCAGGCAGGACCAGGGCTTAAATCTTGGCCATTATTATTTTGGCTGTGTGACTTTAGAGAAGTGCACATGTCTAAAAAGGAAATAAAATAAATGCCTGGGTCTTAGGATTTTCATCAGGATAAACCAGGTGGTTCTTCTGAAGGACTTATCATCATGGCCAGCATAGAGTAGACACACATTTTGGACATTGCTTGTGACCACCACCACCATGACCAAAAGCAATGACACTGTTCTAGTTGCTGTGATGTTTTTACTGAGGCCTTGCAAAAAAAACCCCAGAATTCAGCCCTTTCTTTTTTTTGGGGGGTGGGGTGGGGCACCAGGGATTGAACTCAGGGGTATTCAACTACTGAGCCACATCCCCAGACCTTCTTCATATATTATTTAGAGACAGGATCTCACTGAGTTGCTTAGCACCTCGCCGTTGCTGAGGATGGCTTTGAACTCGTGATCCTCCTGTCTCAGCCTCCCAGAGTGTTGGGATTACAGGCGTGCACCACCACGCCTGGCTAGCCCTTTCTTTCTTTAATCACACTTTCTTGCACTTAGACACTTTCCCTTTGACCCATACTCTACCTTACTACATTTCCCAGCCTTTATGTTGATGTCATGATCCTGAGGAATTAGTTCAAACAACCCGGGCAAACTTAGCTGCTTCACGCACCTCACCTACCATAAAACATCACTGGGCCCTGAAATTTCTCAACTCTCTAAGTCAGCACTTACTGGCCAGATTATTCTAGAACAGGAAGTCTGCTTTGACTAAGGATAGAGAACTACCCAGCCTGCTAGTGGGCTAGAGAACTATCTGCTGCTAGTGGGCTCAGCATTTCCTTCAGTGATTAGAAAGGTTCATTGAGCACCCAAGGAGAACATCAGTGCTGAACAAGATAAAGGAGATTGGAAATAGCATCACAGTTCCTTCATTAATTCACCTGTTCAGTCATATATTCATTTGGTTATTCAACCAAAAGTTATTAATAGAGGACTATGAGTTTGTAGGCTCTGGATACATAGACATCAATATAGGAGATGTGATTTCTGCTCCCCTGAAGTTTTCAGACTGGTGAAAAGTCACTGCTTTGTCATCAAATAGTCCTGGGTTTGAATCGATGTCCCTCACTACATATTGAAATTGCGTGAACCTTCTTGAGTCTCATCTTTTCCTTGGGCTCACTGTGAGGATGATGTGAACTGGCAGAAGTATACCGTTCACCACAATACCTGGTAAGATGCACTTTTCTTCCCCTAGAGATCACAAAATGAGTAGCTACTAAAGTGAGGGTACAAACTCAGAACTGTCTGGCTCCCACGTTGGTGCTTTCAAAGGAATTTTTTAAGGAGTATTTTTGTTCTCACTACTTTTTAGATTTTTTTCAATTCAATACTCATTCAAAAATAAAATGTGGTTTACTCATTCTTTTTTAGAATTTTTTTTTTAGTTGCTAATGGATTTTTATTTTATTCATTTATTATTTATATGTGGTGCTGAGGCTCGAACCCAGTGCCTCACACATGCTAGGCAAGTGCTCTACCACTGAGCTACAACCCCAGCCCCTACTCATTCTTTTTATTAACTCCCTTGAACCTTCTGTCGTCAGCCACTCCTCTCTATATTAATTGAAATGAAAATCATAAGGCAGTTATGTCACATGAAAGAAAGAATGACAGGAATAGGTTATACTTCAGAGGCCAGAGTGAAGTGTTGGGTTCTCAGAACACTTGTCTGTATAGCGCATTAGGAGGCGTCACAACAAGCAGCCAGACAGAAGAGCTGAGCTGGGCATGTGGCCATTCATGGAGACGCCTTCCTTTACCAAGAAGTTGGAAAATTACAAAATCACATTAATGATTTATGGGGCCCCAGGAGAAATCCACCACCATCCCTGCCCTGTGTGTGTAAAGGTTATCTCGACTGTTGAGCCCTCTACCACATTGGACACCATGTTGGAAGTTCTCTTGGCTTCACAACACCACTATGCTAAGTCACTCTGTTTGTTTGCATTAACTGTACTTGTTATCTCTTTCTCTTTTTTCTACCTACTTCTTCAGTGTTCGTTCTCCCCTGAGCCCTCTCCTGGTCTTCCTCTTCCCTGAATAATCTCACATCTGCTCTTGGAACCTACATATCTAGAGCCTGCCCTTCCCCATACCAAGGGCCATTTCTCCATATCCTTAGCTTCTTTCAATAGAAATGTCAGATCCACCTAACTGGCATTCCATTTGCAAACTGCTCGTCTCTCTGTTTTGCGACTTGTACTGCTACCAGCATCATCTTCCCAGAAACCAAGCTAGGATGTGACCCTCCTTCTCAAAGGTTGATATGACTTCCCAGCAGCTTGCTGTTCAAGTTGTTCAGCATGGCGGTGCGGTCCTCCCCCACTGTGCACTCTCTCCCTGCTTGGCTCTCCTTGCATTCCTTCTTGGTGCCAACTTTTCTGCTATAAAATCTCCTCAGTATTCTATTCGATGTTTATCTTTCTCTGCCTACCTTCTCATCAGGCACGGAACGTCCCTTATTCTCCTCTTCTGTGGCACTGCCTGCCATGTGCTCCTTAGAACACTGGTCTTATGAAATGCTTTACTGAAGAAAAGGGATCTGTGGATAATGGTTCTAGGTAATACCATTGGGTATACCTGATCTCCCCACCCTGTGGGCGGGTCATGAACTCATTTTGAATGTTCTGAGAAGTCCGGCAACAAATAAACTGGGTTAGTTGTGCTTAACCCAATATTTCCTAAATAGCCGATTCCATTTTTTCCAGAAATCTTAGGAACGAGGGTTTAATTACTGCATTTTAGAAAATACTGATGTATTCAAATCTTCTTCATTTACACTTCAGTCTTCATTTGTCCATTATCCATTGACTTGGCAGATTTAGCACCATGACTGAGGGAACACTCTCTTGAAGGCAAGATAAATACACACTGAGCTCTCATGGAACCTCTGGTTTTTCCTGAATGGCAGATGAGTTAACATGCAATGACCTCAGGTGTTGGTAAGAGTTATATTAGGGAAAATGGAATGGCAGTGGTGCATAGCAGGGAGACTAGAGCAGCCTGGGCCAGTGGTTAGGGAGGGCTTCTTGGAGGGAGTGGCTTTATACAGAGACCTGAGTTAGCGGGTGGAAGTCAAGAGCAGACGGGAAAGTGATGTAGGCAGCATCAGCTGCCATGGGGAGGTACTGAAACCAGAGAGCATGGCAGTGTCGAGGGACTAAAAGAAGTCTCAGCACAAAGGTGACCATCAAGTCTTCAATACCCCTCTCATCCCCACGCCCAGCATCTTCCTCTGTTCTCCTAGCCTATCCATAAATGCTTGCAAAGTAAATGTTCAATGTACACATTATAGTGGTCTGTTAGGAATTAGGGGACAGATAGGACTTTTTGAAACACAGAGCCACATACCCTCGTCTTCAACACTCTCAATAAAATCAAAAGAAGACATTTTTCTTTTTAAAGAGGTTTCGTGTTAAAAATGCTTATAGACATTAATTTTCTTTCCAATTCACTTTTTGAATCACAGAATTAAATACAGATATGTCATTGTGAATAGGGAGGGATTTTCTTAATTAACTACATTACTTTTTTTTTTTTTTTAAATCCTCTTTAACATAGTTTCCATTCTTAGGCAGCTTGTTTTTGTCAACTAGCAAATAGGCCAGACTAACTGGGCAGATTGAACTGGACCCTGAGAACTGAGTGTCCCCAGGAGGCCAGAGGCTGGATCCAGGATCTCTATCTGTAGCCATGACGCTGTGATTCCTGTCCTCCGTCACTACCTGGATCCTCAGCCACACTGTAATTCCAGCCTTTCCTTCCCAGGCTGTGGTCTGTTAATAAGAGACGACCCATCCTTTGGCTATCAGGATAACACAGGGTAATGTCTCTTCATTAACCAAAGGAAGTGGTGCGAGGTAGTGAGAACATCGCGATTGTTCCCAATGAATCCCACATGTAGTGTGGCGTCATTAACAATCCATATAATGATCTTGGATTAAAATGTGCCAAGCAGTCATCCTTTATCAGCCATTTTTCCATTGTTCCAGCAAAAGCAAGAAAACTCAAAAACAAGACTCATAGGAGACCTACAGATTTATAGTCTCAAACATTCTTAAATATGACTTCAAATATAAAAGAAATTTACATGTGCCATTCAGATATTTTGAATTCTCAAATGTTTTATAGCTTCTATAAATCACTGCACTTTGACAGACATCAACTCAATTATCGACTCAGATACACCATTTGTCTCCAAAGTCAAGACCCCTTCATGTTCACAAACAAGCAGGAAGTATACGTGCATTTTAATTTCACCACTGGTGCATTTTTGGATGTTTCCATACAGAATATGTCTTACACATATATGAACCCCCCAAATGCCCCAAGGAACATCTTACCCCAGGGATATTACATGCTTTTTTTAGTGACAACATACACATAACATGAAATTCACCATTCTAATCATTTGAAAGTGTTATTTAGCACTTTGCCAATGTTATACAACCATTTCTACTACTTAGTTTCATACCAGTTTCTTCTGTTTTTGTGGTGCTGGGGATCCAACCCATCTGCGTGCTAGGCAGATGCTTCTCCATCCCAACCCTCATAACATTTTCATTAACCAAGAGCAATTACTCTCACTCCTGAATTTTGCCCCAGATCCCAGCAACCACCCATCTCTGTGGATTTGTCTAACTTGGACCTTTCAAGTGATCTCTTGTGTCTGGCTCCTTTCCCTTGGCATAGCGTTTTCAAGGTTCATCTGTATTGTAGTGTGGGTCAATAATTCATTTTTCATGGCTGAATAATATTCTGTCACGTGGAGCTACCACATTTTGTTTATCTATACTTGGTTTGTTGAAGGACATTTGGGGTGTTTCTGCCCTTTGGCTATTGTGAATAATGCTGTTATGTACTTCATGGGCGTGTGTGTGCTCATACCATACTGAATCAAGAAGATGGGTATGGATGACTCATTTCGTCAGTAGCCCACACGCTACTTTCTTCAGTTGAATTGTTGCCAAACATTTGGAAACTGCAGTTGGATTATATGAATTTCAATCCCAGGTCTGGTATGTATCAGTGTGTGATCTTAAACATCTGTCTTAACCTCTACCACTTAGTTCCATCACTTGTGGGAACTAATTATGACACAGAGCATAAAAGCTTTAAATAGAGCAGAGAATTTAAGGTATTCAGAGGGTCAGTTGGCTCATAAGTACCCAAAATGTAAGCTTGGGTTGTGTTTATATTTCTTATCATCTTTGTGGCAGCACAGAAGCAGCACAGAACTAGGCACACAAAAGGCTCTTAGTCATATTATAGTAAGTGATGTGTTTAATGGAAATAACTTGGATTATTTTGAGGCTTATGGGCCTTGTTCCTCTACCCATTTTCCCTCCCTTACTCCCTCTTCCCTCCCCTCCCCTCCTCTCCCCTCCCTCCCTCCCTCCCTTCCTTCCTTCCTTCCTTCCTTCCTTCCTTCCTTCCTTCCTTCCTTCCTTCCTTCCTTCCTTCCTTCCTTCCTTTCTTCCTTCCTTCCTTCCTTCCTTCCTTTCTTCCTTCCTTCCTTTCTTCCTTCCTTCCTTCCTTTCCTTCCTTTTGTGGTGGCTTGTGTGTTGAAACATTTTGTTTCCTGAAGGATGAGCGAGAATGAGATTCGGCATTTGAAAGTCAACACCAACCAGCTTGGGCACAGAGCCCACATGGGCACCTTTGTTTAGTCTTTTTGGGGACACAGACGGTTCCTGGCAGGACGGGCAGTTTGTGAGTTCCCTGTTGCTGCTCAAAAGTGTTCAGACGCTGGGGAAGAGCTGCTCTGAAAGGGAATGTCTAAGAGCTCTCTGTCTGTATGAGAAAATTTATTTTAATTAACTGAGGTCTACTCATAGTATTTTAATCAAAGCCCAACACACTGATCTTCTTTCCACATGAGGTCATTTCCTCTGTGCCTGCCTTCAGCTCTAGAAATGCCAGACCGTTTGGCCCTCTGCTCATAGGTCTGCTCCTGACTTCTAGTCTGCCTTGGGTTCCTATCTGGGTTCCTACTGATGCTGATGGTGGCTTGCCTGTCCTGACACACACCCATAACTCACACTTCAGCAGCTTCCCAGAATCCCAGGGGTCCACTTACAGGGTTTTGGGGCCCTTCCCACTTGGGAGAGCACATTTAAGCAGAGAGGTGGGAAGTGGCGGGCGAGAGGTAATGGCATCCCACTCCTGACCTCTTGGGGGTGAGGAAAGGTCCTGCAGCCATGGGCTGGGCTAGGAGACCCCTCCCACTCTACCTTTCTTCAGGGAGCTCACTCCTGCTCACTTTTCTGTTCACTTCTCTCCACGGTTGTGATTTGCAAGAAAGACCCTTCATCTTCTCTATGGGTGATTGATGCCATAGCAAAAGGTTCCGAAGAGCACCACCACTGCAGGTGACCAACCCACAGACACCATGCAGGATGTATGACGGAGGTTAGATTCACGGACCTGTCATTAATTTGATTCTTCTCTGGGGGTACTGTTCAAAGGGCCTTTCATTTCTGGTTTGGCTCAGCCCTGCACTGACTGAACGAAGTTTATCAAATGTACTGGGGC
The DNA here is from genome assembly GCA_004024805.1 of Geosciurus inauris. Taxonomy (NCBI): domain Eukaryota; kingdom Metazoa; phylum Chordata; class Mammalia; order Rodentia; family Sciuridae; genus Geosciurus; species Geosciurus inauris. Next base: position 177,721 of record PVHX01001207.1, on the reverse strand, counting down.
CCGAGGATTTTCTATAGGTGAACTAGTCAGGGTGACTGGCCTTGGCCATGAACCTCATTAGTAGCAAAAGATTGCTCACATAGAACTGGTTCTCTAGGAAGCCCACGTAGCATAAGATCCAAGTAAAAATTGTCTGTTTGCTTTGTAAACACCTTTTACAAGCTAATCCCCACTCTCCGCTTTTAATTGTATTGGAATCCACAGAGCTAATCAATATAGACATTTCCACCCAGTGCTGGCGACTGAACACAGCGCCTCATGCATGTTAACTACACGCTCTACCACGGAGCTACATCCCAGCCCGTGGGCATTTTGAAGCCACCTCTGTCTTGGAGAATCATTTCAGTTGGTCCCAATTTCTCTGTCTCAGCATCTGTCATGAGCAGATAGCAAATGTCTCTGGCCCAAACGATACACTTTGAGGGTCAGGCACGCTGACACCTTAGGATTGTTCTGTTAATGGGAGACCCTGACACTTAGATTGTACAAATAAGCACAAAGCACATCGTTCAAAGTCAAAGAGCGACACAAACATCTAGAATCGACTTGCTTTTTGTGTGCCAAAGCCAAGATGAGCTCCATGCAGGATGTAACACAGGAAAAGGCACAGCCATTTCTTGGCACCACCAAGATCCCAAACAACAAAGCTCCACTAGGTGCCCACCTGCTCTATTTGAGGCTTTTCAGGTCTTATGGATCCCAGCCTGACTTCTGGTCGACCATCACAAAGCCATTGATCACCAGTGACTATTTCAGCAGCCTAAACAGAAACTCTTCCAGCCTCTGACCCCATGACGGAAGTAGTTCTAAGGAAGAGTCCCTCAGAACCAATAGATGGAGGCTCTCTTGAGGTAAACAAACCTCTCACAACTGTGTTACATAGGAAAAATCCATGTCTAACACCAAAGGATGAAAAGTAGGTTTTCAGAAGTCTTCACAATTCCATCCTACACTGAGAGTTATTTAATAGCAGTAGGAATACATGTACCAAGAATCATTCCTTAATTAGTCTCAACCTAAAACAGCAGTTGTTAAATGTGTGATTTGAGCTGATGTGAAGGGCTGTGCTTTTGCTGCTGTGTGGCGGAGACAGAGATGCTGTTCAGGTTTTATTTTTAAAATTTGGGTAATTATAACTTCCACTAACAGCAGGGGCGTGGTGAATCATCTGTTTGTCTCCCTTCTTACAGTTCTTCTCCCCCCAAAACTGTTTCCCTTCTTGGAACATTTACCTAGCTAGTGAGGTGTTACTCTGGGTCCTGGCCACTCATGCATCTGGGATTCGATCACAAACTGTATAGTAAACACTCAGACAGAATGATTGTCACCCTAACTTGGTCTAAAATTGAAAAGCATGCACCCACTTGGTTCTGTACATGTGTTTGCTATACAACTTGAACAGTCAACAGGAAGCAGTTTGGTGTAGGAGGGGAACATTCTGGACTAGATGTCAGGAAAGCTGAGTTTGAGGCCACCTGTGCCCCTGACTGCTGAGGAGGTGGTGCCTTGGGTACACCCTTTAGCTCCCTAGGCCTCGGTTTACGTATGTGCTCTCTGAGGTTGTGTGTGGCTCTGAGGAGCTGGAATTCTCAGGATCAGGAGGATCTAGCAGTAAAGAGGCGTAAGACAACATGACATGATGACTAGGCCACCAGGCAGGTGATGATCCACTTTCTCCCCGTCGGCAGGAGCCATGAGTCAGCCTGAGAGCTGGCTGTGCCTGTGACGGATAGGCAGAGTGACTTGTCAACTGTCACACTGCTAGTAAATGTGGGAGAGAGCGCAAAGCAGGGATTTGTAGGCTAGGTTATCCAAGGCCATCCCTCCTTCACAGAAAAAAAAAAAAATGACATCTAATTAAAGAGCTCCCAACTGTACTTTTCAGGGGTTACTCATTATCCTTAGGTGAGGGTGGGTCCAGAGCTCTTGGAACCTAGTCATGCTGTTTCTGGTCCAGTACGATTTTGCTATACAATGTGCCGTCTATGCATCCTATTCTTGGCTCTCCTTAGAGAAACCGTATTAGGTAATGATTAAGAATGAGAGCCTGAGACAAAGCTCTGTATCCGAATGTGCACAACAGCTTAATTGGTACCAGTCAAAAACTGGAAAGAGCCCTCATTTCCGTTAGCAAGGGGATGGACAAATAGATGGTGGTATGTCCATACAATGGACGCCACTCAGTGATAGGAAGGAAATGAACAATTATATCTGCAACAATGTGGATGAATCAGAAAGCAGTTCTGTTGTGAACCACCCACCTGTAGCCATTCTGTAGGATTCCATTTACATAGGATCATAAAAATTCCAGGCTAGCTGGGCACAGTGTTGCACACCTGTAACCCCAGCACTTTGGGAGGCTGAGCCAGGAGAATCGTGAGTTCAAAACCAGCCTCAGCAACAGCGAGGCACTAAGCAACTCAGTGAGACCCTGTCTCTACATAAAATACAAAATGGGGCTGGGGATGTGGCTCAGTGGTCGAGTGCCCCTGAGTTCAATCCTCGGTACCAAAAAAACCCCAAAAAAACCCAGTGGAGGCTTGGAGTTGAGACAGCTCCACACTCTCCACACTCAAAGCTCCATGGTCTACATAACCTCTGTGAGTTATCAAACTCTTCTGCAGAAGGGGCAGAGCCAATGATAATCCCTATCTCACAAAATTGCCACAGGAATTTAATAAGTGAATACTTGGGGGGTACTTAATAAAAATTAACTGTATTTTCTCGGGACACTGAGAAAGGATTCTATTTTATCTTTTGTATTCATTTCGTTCTCATAAAAGTGAAGCTCGTTACTCTACTTAATAAACACTCGAGTGAGTTAATTCATATAGGCTTTCAGACGTGTGCCCAGCACCCTGTCTGGGAGCTTCTTCCTGGCCATACTCTCTAAAATAAATAGCATTCCTTTCCAAGTCACTTCTCTATTTCCCTCTATGACACCCATGGCCATCTAACTTCTATGAGGTATTTGCCTGTTTCTTTGTTTACTCTCTGTCTCCCCACACTGGAACATAAGCCCCCCAAGATCAGAGACCTTGACTTAACTATAATGTAAAAGTCAATAATAAGAGCTGAGTGTTGAGAATCAAGCAGTGCCTGCGCATCTCCAAGGAGCTTCCTTTGTGACAGTGGCCGTGTGGTGGCGAAGTGTGCGATGTCATTGTTGTGTCTGTGTCCTAGTTGCTGGTGATGTCGAGTTTGTGTCTCCTTGGGATTCTGTACAGCTTGCCTAACACAGAGACGTGGGCAGAAGGAGACTGGGACTGGTCAGGTCAGCCCAGTCCTAAGCTCATTTCATCGCTGGCTCTGCAGGAGGGAGAAATGACATGGGCTGAATAAGGTATTAGAAAAAAGCAAGATCAGGGCCTGGGACTATTGCCTCAATGACAGGAATAGAAATCTTCAGTTTTAGAAACTTGTACACATGCTAGCTCTAAAGTGATCAGTCCTCAGATTCTTTTTTTTTAAATAGTCGATAAGAAAAAGAATTGGAAAAATTGTATCCAAGGTAACACATCACTCTGGTCTTCCAGTCGACCTCAAAACTGCAGCCAATTGGCTCTGTTTTAGGTTAACTCAAGACTTACCCTGGCTGGGTGGTTATTTTTTTTCCTTCATTTTAATTCTGTGAATGCAAATCACAAGTCTAAACCTCAAAGCAGGTAATTCTTGACTTGCTTCTATAAATCTGTCTGTCTTGTCCATCTATCATGTTTGCTAGGGATGCTATTTCTTCAAGTGTGTTGAAATGTGAAAATGACATTAAAACCAGTTCACTGCTAAGTCTTCTGGGCAGACGTATTACAGCGGTGTTCTGTATTCTTGGACCTGCAGTGGTATGCAATCAATCTCATGTTAGCCCTTGTATTGGGTATCTGTGTGTAAACGTCATCTAAATTATCCTGCCTTGAACCCCATCCTCAGAGGGCAAACCCTGCCTTATAAATAAATAGCAAACATGTCAGTGCACACAAAAGACTCCCTGAGAGTTGGCAATTGTCATCGTTTATGTTTTAATTATCTCATTTGATCTCTTTTATTGTTGTAATTACATTCTAGTTTTGTGTGCAGACATTTGGGTGCCTTGGGCTAGACTGATCAATTAATATTCTAATCATTACTACACTGACATAAATATAAGTAGGTAGGTGGCTAACACAGCTCCAGGTCCATGACTTTAATGCTCAATTAAGAGGGATGGCTGTGAAAAATCCTTTTAGACTCTTTGGAAATGAAAACTTGAGATACTTTCTAAAATCCTAAAGACACATAAAGGGTCTGGGTGGTGTTATAGTTTGGATATTGGTTTGGAGTTCCCCCAAAGGTCTATGATTTAAGGCTTGGTCCACAGGGTGCACTACTTGGAAATGATGGAAACTCCAGGGGTGAGAACTATTGGGAAATCCTTAGGTCATTGTGAGTGTGCCCTTAAATCAGATTGTAGGACCCTAGTGTTCTCTCTCTGCTCTGGTTTGAGATGTGATGGCTTTCTCTGAAACATACTCTTGCCATTGTTATCTACCATTCACCATGTGGTGATGTAGCCTAGGGACAGACCTTGTCAAGCCTGTGCTACACTACCTGGATTTTGAACCTCTAAAACTGTAAGCTAAGTAAACCATTTCTCTTCTTAAAGTTGGTTGTCTTGGGTATTTTATTGTAGTAACGAAAGGTGACTAATACATCATTTGTTCTGATGTCATATCAACACTGGTAATTTATTGCAAGTATGTATATTTCAAGGGGCTGTCTGTTTTGTTTTTGACATTCAGTCAAAAGTCCATGGCTTTGAGCACAGACTCTGAGTAAGGAGTTTCAATACATTTGAGGACAAGAGGTTCCAGGCAAAATAAGGAGACATATCTATCTCACTGCCAAGGGCTGACCTCCTGGTTCAGTGCACAGGTCTAATGGGAGCCTCTGCACAAAGGCAGAGGACAACCGAGCTGGTCCTCAATGATCTGCACACCATGTCTGGTTGGACAGAAATAAACTGAAGAAGAAATGAAATAAGTTCTTTATTAGTTCCAGAAAGACAACTATCTCCTTTGCCAAACTATACCCCAAGTCCAACCCACACTTACTCTAATGAACACACGTGCCATAAATAACATATAAATCAATATCTGAGGTGTGTTCTTTCCTTTCTCTGAACTTCTGTGATGTAACATCAGTTTATATTTTATTACACTTTGGGTTCTTATTTATTTTCCAAACCATGGAGAGGTTTTGTTCATACATTGAATTAGAGGCTGTTTAAATAAAGTAATAGCAACTAGTAGCATTCATTAAGCTTTTGCTACAGCCTGCACAGTGTCTATTATTCATTCTTAACCCTATGAAGAAGGTGCTAGGGTCAATCCCATTTTGTACTGATTTCCTTCCAACACCCTGTTTCCCTGTCTATTTCTGTCTTCAGACATAAACAATGGAGCCCAGAGATGCAGCTTGTCTCGGATTGGACCTCACAAGAAGAGAGTGGTAGATCCCGTTTTAGAATCCTAGTCCAGGAAGGAATTTCAAAACATTCTTTACTTCATCTTTCTGTCTCTATACTAGTAAATATGTCAGCTGCCCAAGATAGTGATTGTGGCCAACATTGTTCCCCAAACACCTCCACGGGTGGAAATCATGTGTTCCAATTTTAATCAGCACATAGACCTTTTAAGTATGAGTGTGTATGTCTGTGTATTCAAATGCCTTCTCATCATGATGTAAGCTCATTTATTATTATTATTATTATTGTTATTATTATTTTATTGGACTGGGAATTGAACTCAGGGGCACTTAACCACTGAGCCACATCCCCAGGCCTCTTTATTTTTTATTTAGAGACAGGGTCTCACTAAGGGCCTTGCTGTAGCTGAGACTGATTTTGAACTTGTGATCCTCCAGCCTCAGGCTCCCAAGCTGCTGGGCTTACAGGCATGTGAACCATGCCTGGCTCATACATTTTTTTTTAAATTTTTTTTATTTGTTGATTGTCCTTTATTTATTCATTTATTTATATGCGATGCTGAGGATCGAACCCAGTGCCTCCCACATGTGAGGCAAGCGCTCTACCATTGAGCCACAATCCCAGCCTGCTCATACATTTTTTTAAAATCATTTTTATTAGTTGTTGATGGACCTTTATTTTATTTATTTATATGCAGTGCTGAGAATTGAACTCAGTGACTCACACATGCTAGGCAAGTGCTTTACCACTGAGCCACAACCCCAGGCCCGTCATATAATCTTGAATAATCAGTCTTAGGTCATTATAGTTACTGTTTGCATACACAAAAATTTTATTAAAACACTTTTCTATCTTTTAAAGTAAACAATTTTGATTCCTTAAATAATGATATCTTTTAATTCTGAATGATCCAGCTGGTTTCCTAAACCTTTATACACATTATACCATTCTCCTGCATAACAGAAGCTTTTACTTCACTCGATTTGGCACATGAGAAGACTACAGTTCAGGAAATTAAAAAACTTGCCTATTGTTACAGAGCTTGGAAATGATTGCCTCCAATTCACAAGAAGATAGACCAAAGTAATTTGAGTGACTGTGGAGTTCTCTTCTTTGAAGAGGAAGATGGTACCCCAAACTCCATTCCTCCTTCTCACTTTCAATAACTGGGGACAGCTGGGGAGCCAGACTGGAGGGCAGCCCTGCACTACTCCCTTCTAGATGATCATGGAAGATGAAAGTCAATTTCAACCTGCTTAAGGGCGCCCTTTGGTTAAAGAAGTGCAGTCTTTACCCTGACTACTACAATCGTCTATGAGGCTGTCCTTTATGTCTGTTTCTTTCTGGACTCAAGATTCAACTCAGACTTCCAGAGTAATGGAACTGATACCTCCTCTTTCAATTCCACGGACAACTTCTCCTCTGCATCTGCAGGGGTTTGGTTCTAGGATGCCCTGAGGATACCAAAAAGCCACAGATGCTCAAGTCACTTACATAAAATGCTGCAATATTTACACAGACCCTCCTGCATACTTTCAATCATTCCTCGATTTCTTATAATACCTAAGTCAATGTAAATGCTATGTACAAAGCAGTGGTGCTGTACTGTTTAGAGACTATTGACAACAAACAGAGCCTGTCCATGGGCAGTATAGATATAATTTTGTTCTTCAGAATAGTTTCAATCCAGGGTTGGTTGAATCCATGGATACAGAACCCATGGGTACCAAGGGCCGACTACTTGCTAACTGACCTTGAACTGATGTTAATGTCCACCTCTTCTAATAGGTCTGAGGTTCCTGTCCAGCCTCTGTGCCCTCCTGTGCAATGATTCACCATGTAGGAGAACGATGGGATGACTTTCAGGGGGAACAAGTCAGTGCTGAAGGACAGATGTGACTGGCAATGCCGACACATGCATGCTGGGATAACAGCACAAATAAAGGCAGTGGTTATCAAATGCTCGAGTCATTGCAGACCTGTCCTCAACTCTTTGGTGTTTCTCTTTCTTCACAGATAGTCCCCACAAAGGTTCTTCAGGTCCACAAAAACTCTCAGTCCAAGGGAAGTGTTGGGAGGTTTCGCCAGCTGATTAGGAAGTCTTTTATTTGCAGTATGTTGGGGGTAAAATAATTGATAAAAAGGAAGATACAAACAGAACTAAGAGGAAACACTAGTTATGTCGGTGACTCTAAAGACACTGTCATTTGTGTCGCCATCTTTTTGTTTTTAAACAGAGGCTATTTATTTATTACTTGCTAGAGAAAGGAATATATCAGCATCTTAAAACAATGATTATTTAGCCAAGTAGAGCCAAGGGACTACTTACAGAATATTAATGATTATTTCTGACAAGCTGAAATGAAGGAGAAATCCAGTGGAGGCTGATCAGTTAGAAACTATTCGAGAAAATGACCTGGGGACCCGGATGTGTTTTTCAAAACCAAGATAAGGTAGAGAAGCTGCAGTGTGCTGTGAACAGCTGTCCTCAAAGGAGGTGAAATGGGCAGCTACTGGTGTGACTGGGGACAATGAGTCCTCTGTTCTCTAGATTTCAAGTCTGAGAATTACCTGCTGCTTCCTCTTTTTGATTTGAGCTACTATCCTTCAAGCTCTTCTCATAATGGGCCGTGAGTCAGTTCAGGATAATCCCAGCACTTTGGGAGGCTAAGACAGGAGGATCACAAGTTCAAAATCAGCCTCAACAACTGCAAGGTGCTAAGCAACTCAGTGAGACCCTGTCTCTAAATAAAACACAAAATAGGGCTGGGGATGTGGCTCAGTGGTCAATTACCCCTGAGTTCAATCTCTAGTTCCAAAAAAAATTTTTTTAGAGTCTATTCTTTCCCTGCCTGGGAATTTTTTTTTTTCCACCAACACTACCAATAAATGCACACTAAGTCCCTGTGATAGATATTTGAGTGACAGGGTACTGGGGCCAGGTGCTGCAAGCAGAGCTCAGATGGGGAATTCAGGACATGTGACCTACTGAATGGATGCTCTTCTCAGGAAGGGGGTGGGCAGGAGAAGGGGCTGGGCCAGGTGGGGTCTTGGCTGGAGACTAGCTCTGCCTAACCCTGGGGAAGCTGTGCAGTTGGTCTTTCATCAGCTGGGATCTGATGGTGAGGGGGATGGACGGTTGCAGGAGGGGCGCCAGCTCTCAGCTCCTGCTTGCTCAGAGCAGCTTTCAGGAGCAGTGCTTCCCCGACTTCGCTGCACATCTGCACGCTGGAATTACCCGGAAGTCTTCAAAAAGACATCACCTGGCCTCTGGGTTCACATTCTGATTTAAGGAGCTTTTGCCTGAAGTCCCCTGACTTTGTCTTCTCCTCCTTCAATATTCATGTCACTCACTGTCTCTTTTCTTTAGTCCTGCCTTGGGGGGTTAACACATCACAGCTGCTCTCTCCAAGTGCCTTTATCTGTCTGTGTGATGGAATCTATCACTCTCTGTGGAAGCTTTCTGTCAACCATCTGCCTTGCCCAATGTGCTGGGCTATCCCTTGAGGATATGGGCAGAGCTTTAATTTGTTATCTGTCCTGAAACTACCACACTGCTTGGCACATAGGACAGCTTCAGGATTCATTACATGATTGGATGGATGTACTGATGGATGGATGGATAGATGGATGGATGGATGGATGGATCAATGGGTAGATGGATGGATGCATGAATAGATGGGTGGAGAGACAAATGGATAGACCAATGGGCAGATGGATAGATGGACAGATGGATGGATAGATGGATGGATGGATCAATGGGTGAATGAATGGATAGATAGATAGATGGTGGACCAATGGGTGGATGGGTGGATGGATGGATGGGGTTACAACTTTCCAAATGAGTAGTTAGATGGAGACATTCCATGAGCTCTGAGGAAGATGTAACTCTTTAAGGCTGTAGCAGACTTTGAGAAGAAGGCAGAAATTAAACCAGGATTCTGAAGGAAAAACAAAGACAAAACACTGTCACACCCTAGATTTTAGAACTAGCTAGTGTAGAGAGCTGTCCGTGGGCTGTGTGGACCACCACACATTGTAGCCATTTGAATAGGAGAATTTGATGTCTAGGAATGGCCAGTCGATATTTCTGTCCAGACCATCCTGAGCCTATTCAAGCTCTGCCAAAATTCCCACACAACACCTGATATGGGCTGACCTGCTGTAGCCACACAGCCCCTCTGAGATGGGTGAGACCTGCCAAGATGTCAATCAACCTGCCAACTGCAGGACATCATGAAGCAAGACTCTGCCCTTGAAACTTTCTCCCTGCCTTTGATGTACCCCTTTAAATAAAATATGGGACCCATTTTCTCTTGTCTAGCCCAGCTCCTGCATGGGCTAGGATCTAACAGGGGCTCCATCCTTTTGAAACTATAATTCTGCCTCTGTCTTTTGTTCTTTACTAATTATTCTAGATTTTAATTTCTCAGATAGTTTATATCCTCCTTGGCAGGAAGAAGAATCCCCCAAAGGAGACGCTGATTTTCTCCCCTTAATCTAGAATCCTTGGGGTTAATTTCAAGGCAGTTTTGTTAGTAGATAGCAGGATACCTACTGGACAACCCAGCCAGCCTTGCATAGGAACTAACTGTGGTTTTGGACACACGTGATAAACACAGCTTTGCAAAGGAGCCGGCCCTTCTCCTGCGCAGCTGAAAGATGCCTGTAATCCATCCGCAAGCCTTCCTCTCAAGAGGTGTCTACTGAATTCCCTGCTCAACATCTTCATGAACCAGTTGAAGCAGAGGCGCATGGTAGGGCTGGCACATCACCTGGCATTGATAGATGGCTCCACAGTTCCTCTTCATCTGTGATGAGAGGGGCTCCAGAGCCTTCCGCAGTGCCTGGCTGTGACTGGAAATTGACCATGAGCCAACAACCTGGCTGAAGTTCAAAGCCAGTACGAGAGAATGATGCTGATGGTCAGCAGCAGAGCAAGAGATGCTGACAGGGGACTACCCTCTTAGCTCTGAGAGGTACTAACCTGCCAGGAGAGCAACTCTTCTGAGACTCCCAGGAGGCAGTGTAGCTCTTTCACCCTGTTCCTGTGCAGAAGTTACGTCTATCTTTTTCCAGATGGATGTCAGGGTACCTCTAGGTTTTCAGACGGCTTTCTAGAAAACACTTCAGATTCTCAAATGGTCCTGATCCTAGGCTTTTCCATCACCAGCACACACGATCTCTCTTGGTGTGAGCGGGTGATGTGCTCACAGGTACTAGTTCTCTTTGCCACAGTGCTCAAGGGCCCGCCCACACTCTGGAATTGAACAGGCCTGGATTCAAATTCTGACTGTGTGATTCTTTGAGCTCCAGTTTTATGATCTATAAAATGGAAATAACACTAATACCTTTGGCATAGGCCTTCTGTGATAACTGATATTGTCCACGCAAAAGCACTGAGAGTTATTCTTACAACATAGAGGATTTTAAAGGGTTGGTATTGTTGTTGGCAATCTTCTGAACTTGGCAGTCTTTGCAAACATATGCAAGAGATTGCACCAGGTCTTGAAGGTTTAAAGAGAAGGGAGACCTGGCCCCACAAAGTTTGTAGTCAGGAAGGGCAGATGTCCTCAGGGAGTTACAGAATTAAAGTCCCTTTTGACACTGGGTCACCACTATCCTGAATTGCACCTTTCTTTGTGTTAATTAGAAAAATAGGTGTTTAGAAAAATTAGATCCTTGCCCTCTTGGCCAGGCTTCCTTGCTCAGTGAACAATCTAAACAACTATACATAATGACCACAGGTGATACGTGCTGTGCCAGCCTCATGAACATAATTGTGATGATAGTATTTGGGGTTGTAGAAAAATAAAGCAAATCTTTCTTGAGGAGTTGCACCTGAGCTGGGTCTTACACAACAGCTAGGTTTAAGAAGGCTTGCAGAAATGAGAGCCAAACAGAGGCACAGAGGCACAGAGGAATGGAAAGGACTGGTGACTTCCAAGGCTGAAAATATAGGCAGGACCAGCGTGGGGAGGGCCTTGAATGCTACACACAGAAAGGGCTGCTCTTTTGTCCATAAGTCCTGAGAGGTCACCATCAGCCCTGTGTGAGCGTAGTGTTGGCTAGATATTTATGAGATGGAGCTGTAAACACAGGGTAGAGAAAGGATGCCACTCTGAATCCTGAATAAGAGCTCAAATGAAGGTGGATGGAGAAACTGCCCAAGCCAGACAGGCTACATAGGAAGGATCTTCAGGATGCATGGACAACTTTACATGGGGATAACGGTGTGTGTTGAGGGTTTTAATGACTGTGAGCCTAACTCAAAGGCAATGCCAATCTTGATGCTTTTTGCTCTCAGTGGACACAGTATAACTCATCAGAACTATTGATAATTTCTTCACGGAATTAATGAATTAGTAAGCAACTAGCAAGTGGATTGGATCCACTTGGGATGTCCTTTCCTCTACATGCCCTTTAGCCACCCAGTGACTATGACAGCTTTGATTGCATGTGCACAACATTGTCAATGGACGGGTAAAGGCTGGTAGGAGGGGATGGGAAGGTAAAAGCCAGTGCATGGAGAATCCGCTACAAGAGACGCTCCTCTTTCTATTGCCGCATTTATGGGTGTAACTTCTAAGCACCATCTAGCTGATCTGTGCATATTCCAATGGTACCACTAGGTCACTAGTGTGAGGGCATGAACTCGGCCTTGCTCTTCTTGTGCACATGGTTCTGCACAGGTTAGCTCCTGTGTTCTCACTTCTTTCCCCTGAGACACAGCACCATGTACTTCAATAGGTCTTTATTTTCAAAATTTTGCAAAGTAAAAGGATGTCATTATTCCCACTTGACAGATGAAGAATGAAAGCTCAAGGAGTGAATCAGTCTCTCGTCCTTTGCATTCCAAGTATAACTCTTCCTACCATTCTGTACTTCCTGCCTGGCTGAGTTGGGACAGAGGATGTAGTTGAGATGGAGAAAAACAGAATCTACGTATCTGTCAATCCACAGCCATCTGTGGATTGCTGTGTGACAGTAGTTCTGTCACTATTTCAAACTCATGCTAGCTACCTACCGACTGGTTTACTGAGCAGCTACTATCTGTAAGGATCTTTATAAGCACACATATCTGAATCCCCTTAAAAACCCTCTGAAGTAACTTTAGCTCCACTGACACTCAGGGATATTTGGACTCAAACAGGCTACATATCCAGCAGCTGCCATGGAGCTGGTAAGTGGCAGAGTCAAGATTTGATACCATTTGATCCCTTATTGCCTTTAGAGACAATGTTGTAAAGTAGAAAGAATCAAGGAACTTACACTCTGAAGATGCAGATTCAACTCTTCCCATATAACAGTATTCCATAATTATTTTTTGACTAAAGGAATGGTTACAATACTGTTCCTTATGCTTAGCTAAAATTTATTAACATTTTCATTCATTACCCTAACTGGCACCATTAATATAAAATTGAAAATCTATAAAGCCAATATTATTGGAATGCTTATGGAACTATGTGCAATAAAACAGAATTGCAGAAAAATTTTACAAAAGTTACCTATTTCCCTTAATACCTCAGTCACACAATTATGAAGTTTTAGGGTCAATTTTAATCTAATTTTCTCACTCAGGACAGGAGGAGGCAAGATCTCACAGGAAGAAGAGTGTGCCATCAAGGAGCACTGCTGAGAAGAGGCAAAGCCAGGAACTGGAACTCAATGATCCTAACTCCAAATTCCCTGCTCTGCCCGTTAGACTTGGCACTGCTTTTTAAAAGTAGCTTTTATGCAATTAAATAAATCAATTTTTTTTTAAAAAAAGTAGCTTTTAATTTATTCCCTAGTCTATAGTGGCTCTTGTTTGTTCCCAGTCTGCAGTGCACCCCTCTGCTCAGGTACTTGCCATTGCTGTGACTGTGTGGTGTGGATGGACAGCACAGGTGCCATCAGTCCCCTTTGCAGAGGTAGAGAGTGAGTCCCAGAGTGGAGAAGGGCCCTTTCCATGATGCCTGCACTGGACCCTGAGCTGCATCCCTGGCTGTCGTGTCTGCTATTCACAGCACACCAGCAATTTAGTCTTGAAGACTGGGACAGTCTTTCCCAACTCCGTTGTCCTGCACACCTAGCCCTGAGCCTTGCATTAGCAGGTGCTCGTGATTTATTGAATTTGTTCTCCAGAAAGCTGAGTGTGATGCCCTGAACTAATGGCCAATAAAGTAGCCTTGAACTTGAACTTTGGACCTGATCTGTCATTTTTTTTCTTCCACTATTTCATTTTAGTTGTGTGATCATGGCCAGGTGGAGACTAAGGAGAAGTAATTAAAGAGCTGGGGATGCAAAATTTCAGGAGACACTTGTTCTGAAATATATTTGCACCAACCTGAGAACAGGCACTTCCTTAAATTTTGTAAACTAATTGCCTCATCTGTCCTCATCTGAACATTGAACAAGTTCCTTAAATCTCTCTAAGATTCTTGAGTTCAGCTAAACTTAAAGTTTATCAAACTCAATGCCAAACTCAATATCAAACTCAAAAGGCTATTTTAAAGCTAAATGAGATGATTAGCACAGTGGTTGAAACCTGATTAATCACTCACAATTGATAGCCATTATTATTAAGGACTCTGTTTTCAGGTCCCCTGGACTTGATGGCAGGGTCCCTCTGCCCACTATAGTCAACATAGAAATAGACACCTTCTGATAGCTACTTTCTTCTTCCTGTTTATTTTGTTCCTACCTCACTGCGGTCCACCTTTGGCCTTATTCTCAGAGACAGTACTTTTCCTTTCCCTAGAATTCTGCAACTTATTATAGTGTAGATAAAAATTTACTTTGTATTTTTCCTCCTTCTGTATAGTATCTGGCAAGGACCACAGAAATAGGAAGAGCTGGGCATGATGGTGCATGCCTGTAATCCCAGCCACTTGGGAGGCTAAAACAGCAGGATCTCGAGTTCAAAGCCAGCCTCAACACCAGTGAGTGAGACCCTTGTTTATTCCTAGTCAGGAGCACCCTCTGCTCAGACACTTGCCATTGCTGTGACTGTGTGGTGTGGATGGATAAGCAACTCAGTGAGACGCTGTCTTTAAATAAAATACAAAATAAGGCTGGGGATGTGGCTCAGTAGTTGAGTGCCTCTGAGTTCAATCTCCAGTACCAAAACCAAAAACAAACAAAAGAAGAAATAGGAAGAAAAGCAAAAACTTGATAATGAATGGATTACCATTAATGAAGAAATGATGGAAAGTGTTCACTAACACCTTTGCTAATCCAGACTCCTTGACAGTTAATTTTAGGTTTCAGGTTTGGAGAAATTCTTAACCTGCTTTTAACCTGATTAGTGACTCAAACTGGAGAAGAAGAAAGTAGCCTAAGTTTAACAAATGCAAATGGCATGAAATGGTCAAGGTAACCTTCCATAATATGGATTGCAAGCGTTCTACAATTTATTGGGAATTTTTACCTTGTTATGAGTATGAAACCTTCATAGCTGGACTAAGGGTGTAGCTCAGTGGCAGAGCGCTTCTCTGGCATGTACAAGGCCCTGGGTTCCACTGCTGGCACCAGGAAAAACCTCCAAACTTTGCTTCCCTGAACTCATTGTCAGGGAAAATTGAAAGCAGGACATACACGAGATTAGTTATTAATCTCTCCTCAGCTGTTCACACTCATTACTTTTACTTGGAAACTTTTAGCAAACATTTGTGAAGATATTTATCTGGGATCAGTCATATGGCAATAGTAATACCAATAGTTCTTGTGGAGAAACACAAGCACATTGAATATGCATTGAATACAATTTAGCTTGCCTGTTTCTTTTTGACAGGTATCCTGGCAGGCAGATATTCCAGTGTTTTGAAGATGGGAAACTTCTGGAAACTTCTGGAATCTTCCATAAACTCAGCCTCCTATAGGCAGTGGAGTGTGCACTGTGAATGAATGCAGGTCTGTGTGGCAGCAAGATCCCTGCTCCATAGTGTACCCCAATACAATTTCTCATGATTGCAGTGAGGAGTGCCACGTGAAACAATGCTCAAAGTCAGGGCAAGTATCAAAATGGGAAAATTGAGTGTGAGAAATTTAATCATAAGTTTGGTAAGGCACTTGAGTAAAATAAGTATCATATCTCCTTGTTTCTAAAACGCTACTTCTAGATTATTAAGGCTATGTTATCATCAGGGTGCATATTCAATATGGTTGTGTCCCTCTCCTTCAAAGTCTTTACAAGGATCTTGATGAGTTGTATAAAATTGGCATTTTATTTTATTTTTTAAAAAAATATTTTTAAATAAATTTTTTACTTGTAGATGGACATAATATCTTTATTTTATTTATTTATTTTTATGTGGTGCAGAAGATCGAACCCAGTGCTTCACACATGTGAGGCAAGTGCTCTACTGCTGAGCCACAATCCCAGCCCTAAAAATATTTTTTAGTTATAGATGGACACAATATCTTTATTTTGCTCATTTTATTTTTTTAATGTGGTGCTGGGGATCGAACCCAAGTGTGAACCAGTGTGAAGCAAGCACTCTGCCACTGAGCCACAACCCGAGCCCCTAAAATTGGCATTTTAAAATCAAAGAAATTTCAACTATTGTTTTCTTTTTCCTAGCTAAAAGGTAAAAATTAAAGCTCAAGTGGCCCAGAAAAATGGTGGTTTCACCTTGAGTGCAAATTAAATTCCAATAGTCTCTTTCACCAACAGATCCTGGCCTTCTAGGGCTCTGTCTGGATTACATGTTTTGCTTCTCGCTTTAGATTGAATAACGTGTCTTAATGGTTTTAGACACGGGTCAGTGGTTTTATGCAATGAGAAAAGGTCTTGGGAGCTTGACTGCTCGTAACATAACATGTTTTATGCCTAGAATGATATCACTTCAAATTCATGGATATTTTTCCAATTTTTCATTGGTGCATTAGTTGTGTGTAATAGTGGCTTCATTGTTACATATTCACACAGGCACACAGTATAGCAATACGATTTGGCCAATATCATTGCCCATTATTTTCCTTTTCCCTCTCCTCCTCCTTTCCCCTAGCCTCTTTCTTCTACTCTACTGATCTCCCTTTGATTTCAAGAGATCCCCTTTCCACTTTCTTTTTCTTTTTCCTCTCTCACTTCCACATATGAGAGAAAACACTCAACTCTTGACTTTCTGAGTCTGGCTTATTTCACTTAACATAATGTTCTCAAATTCCATCCATTTTCCTGAAAATGACATAATTTTATTTTTCCTTTGGACTGAATAAAACTACTAGGGGACATTTTATTTTTTTTTATTTTTTTATTTAAAAAAATTTTTTTTTAGTTGTTGATGAATCTTTATTTTATTCATTATTATTTTTATATGTGGTGCTGAGGATCGAACCCAGGGCTTCACGCATGCTAGGCATGCGCTCTACCACTGAGCTACAGCCCCAGCCCCTAGGGAACATTTTAAAATGCAATCAGACAACCTCTCTCTGCTAATAAAATAACGATGGTTACGGCAGCTGTCATAAACATGGCTGGTTTTATATACAAGAGCAGAAGTAATGTCAACAATCACAATTATAAATGCACTGCCAAAAGCTGTATTCCACTCTTTTCACTACCTAAAGATTAATTATGTACAAAACAAATGTTTTCTCTAAGTATCGACATGTGTGTGGCATTACAGAGGCTATTGCACGGCAAGTAACTCTAGGCTGCTCAGAGGAGTAATGAGAAGTTTAAAATCTCAGCCCCTACTGCCCCAGAGGTGTCTGGTGGTTTCTACATGGGAAGGAAAGTATAGAAATTTGCAGATGGCCAAATGGCTAGCCCTTTATGTAAGACAAGGCCTGTCTGGTGGAAATCAACCTGTGGCTCCTGGTGGGGGTGGTTTCCCTTAATTGATTTATACAAACCACCCACTGTGCAATTCCTTTTGTTTTGCTTTTTTGTTTGTTTGTTTGTTTTTATTTGTGGGTAGGAGTAATATGTCATGGCAGGGTGCAGGAAGAAAGCCCAGAACAGTTGCGCTATTCTTCTCGTCATTGTGTTTATTTCTATCACCATGAGAGGGTCTAATGGTCCAAGACATGGAAGTCAGGATAATGATTTTGTGGTTCTTTTTGCTTACCATAGAACACAAAGTGGATTCAGATCTCAGTGGCACTGTTAGGACAGTGGTGCTTGGCTTGCCTGCCGTCTCCGAGTTCCTATGGAGCTCAAGGAGCAAGGGTTGGTGCTCTCCCCAGGGCACCAACCACCCCGTGGCTAGAGCTGCTTCCTTCTTGCTGCTCTCTTGTTGGAGCTGACCAAAGACAGCAGCTTCAGAATGTACCTGAATGATCCTGGTGGGGTGTAATCGCCCCTGAGGGTCAACCTGAGAAGCCATGGATATGGGGCTGGGACCCAATCCGTTCTCTGCAAGGTATCCAGTGATGTCAGCTAGCCAGAGAGAAACCCACGTTCTGCTACCAGTTTCCCAGTGACTAATTTACTCAACATCTCTTTTTAAGCACCTTCACTAATAAGGGCTGATTTGAAAAGGAAAAACTGGCATCCCACTCAAAAAACTGTTCCCAGCCACAGGAAAAGAAATTCATCGAGCCAGTGGGGAGATTATGTCTGTGTGCAGTGCACATGGAACCTGGGACACTTACTTACTATTAGTGGAAGCCAGAATTATAATCACAGATGTGCACTCTGCTCACATCTGATACTTGTTTTCCAACCAACCTGAAAATGGTCATAGTACCCTTCCAACCAGAAGTTGTTTGAATTCTGAATTAGCCTGGGTGGTATGTTGAAAGTAAAAGAACTAGAATCATTCATCACATGGACAAGTGGTTCTACTCAGGAACCCAGACCCAGGAGTATGCAATTCTCTTTAGATTTATTAGTTATTAATCATTTTGAGTTAGCAATTGAAAACTTAATGAATGTCAACATCATACTTCATGTTAAGGGTACACATCTAAGAAGGTCTGACATCTTATTTTGATCTATTTTTTTTTTCTTCTACAGGACAGGCATCCTGACTACCTCAATGACATCATTCATTCATTCATCAACCAATAAACATGTTATGGGCACCTACTCTGTACCAGGCACTATGTGAGGTGCAGTGGATAAAGAGTTGCAAAAGAAACAGCCCCTGCCCTCTAGTTTACAAACACAGGACGAAGCCTGACATGGTAACAGGTAATTACAGATACTGCAGGTTAGGTAATAACATGGCTGGAAAGAACTATCTGTCTGGAAAGGTTTCCATGAAAGGATACATAGAAAAAGGAGAGCAAGGAAGGTTGTTTCTCACAAGGTAATTGACTTGTTTTGGAGCAGAGCTGTGGAAATTCAGGGCTTAGTATGTGACATTCAGCCTACTGAGAACGGAGAGATGAGGCTTCCCAGACACAAGGTCAGGAACGACCCTCATAAGCCCTCCCCTCCACTCTGTTTCTCCTGGTAGAATCCTGCACTAGCCAATTAGTTGCCAGAGGTTGTTAAGCAGGGATTTTCTTATTTTTGAAGTGCAGGGTCAGGACTGAAGTCAGATATGATGATGGCAGGAAAACCCACCATAAGGCTTGTGGCTAAAGCCCATGTGTCAGCTGAGAAGAGGATGAGCAAAGGTAGAGGTGGTGGGGGTGAGAAGGTTGGATTCATGCTAGAGATATTGATCTGTGGAGTCATTGGCGAAGTTTGAGAAGAGAATGAGGCTGTGAGTGGGAGGAGGGCTGGGTTTGCGAAGCAGCACCAGTGGTTGATTTACTGCTGCTCAGCTCCATGTTCACCCTTCATCGCCTGCTCCACGCTAATGAAGTGGACTCCTTAAACATTTCTCCTTGACCCCATTAGTAGAGGGCCCTGGAAGGACTCTCTGTTTTGGATGTGCTGAGTTTTGCTTTTGCTTATTCTTAGTAGTGGTGCCAATGAGTGTGGGGACATTCAAAGGCTGCCTGCCCCAGCTGCATCCACAGAAGGTGCAGACCCTCAGTCCCCTTGCTGCTATGGCTAGACCTAGCCCCATGTTACTGCAGCTCTCCCTATGCAGACACAACACATTCAGGCCCCAGGTTTCCAGTGGTGTCCAAGTTTCCTCTGTGACCTGTCCATCAGCCACTAGCCTGGGCTCATCTGCACCCCAGAGGGTCAATTCCTGATGCCCAGTGACTTCCATCAACTCAGCCAGACAACCCTGCCAACTTCTCCCTCGCCCAGTGGGCTGCAACCACACCTTCTCTAGGATGCTCAGAACCCCAGCCCTGGGGGACCCACTTCCACATGTGTCTTCCTTGAGTACCTTCCTGCAGCCTTAGGCTGCCCTTTGGAGTCCTCTATCTTTATAGTTACTCTCCTGTGAGAGTTTAATAATCATGCAGTCATTTGCTACACAATGATGCTTTGCTCATTGACAGACACATGTACAATTGTGGTCCCATAGGATTATAATAAAGCTTAAAGACTCCTCTCACCTACTGATGTCATAGTTATCATAATGTTGCAGTGCAAAAACAGCTCACATGTTTGTGGTGATGCTGATGTAATAAACCTACTGCACTGCCTGTTATATAGAAGTCGAGCACATATGATTTCACAGTATATAACACTTAAAAATAAATGAACATAGAACTGGAGTATGTATGGATGAGACTATACTTTTTATAGTTATCTTAGCATATACTCCTTCTACTTATATATCTGCAAACACTGTTTACCATAAAACAGCCTGCCGCATCACACCAGCATCTCCTTGTGTTTACCTGTCTTTTGATTGCATCAAGAGCCCATGTGGAGCTATTGGCCTGCACCACTCAGGTTTGCTTAACCACACTCTATTAGCCTGCACAACACAAAATGCCTAACAAAGCATTTCTCAGAGCATATCCCCATTGTTAAGTGCTACACAACTGTTTTGAACTTCCGTTGTTCAATATGCTGCATGGTTTCTGTCTCCTGATTGGACCCCACTGATGGAGCCCTGACCAACACCCAGGAGGAGGAATGTCTTTTGGTGGTGAAGATAATGAATTTGTATTTGCCATTGTCACAACTAATGTGTCGGCAGGCCCCCCAGGCTGAGAAATCTAACAGGTGATGAGGATAAGGATCTGCAATGTGGGATGTGACCAGATTCCTTGAGCACATATGTAGTAGTTGAATGAAGTGCCCCAGGAAGAATGCATAGAGTCCCAGAGGTAGGAAAGGCCTGGAATGGAATCTTTAGGATTGACAAAGTTTAAGAATGAGGCAGGAGGATGGATTCAGCAAATGAGGTGAGAAGCAGCACCCCAGAGGAAACAGGAGCCAGGAGATGATGTGGCTTAGAGGCAGTCAAGCCTGCATGTGCTGAAGTCCCCCCTCCCAACACACACTGTGAGCCAGTAAGAGGGTGAAGACTTGATCCTACTCTGGTGTTTAGAGGTGGGGCCTTTGACATTAGATAAGGTCATTGGGGTGAAGCCCCAAGATTGAATCCTGGTGGCTTTATAAGAGAGATAGAGAGACCAGAATAGACATGCATGGTTCCTGACAGACACCTGCTCCTCCTGTGACATCATGCAGCCAAGAGGGTCTTTGCTGGAGCTCAGCCAGTGCCAGCACCATGCCCTTGAATTCCTAAAACTGTGGGCTAAATAAACATCTCCATCTTTATAAAGTTAGTCTGTGTCAGGTATTTCATTATAGAACAAAACACTGACTAATATCCCAAGGAAGGAGACCATTCAATAGAATCACATTGTCTTCAGAGTTTACTTGGAAGTGCAGGATGTTCTCAGAAACATTTTCAAAAGCATCAAGACTGTAGGAGGCAGACGCAACACCTCTGAGAGCACCGCGTGTTTGTTGGCTAACAGCAATGTGTTATTAAGGAATACCTGGGTGATTGCCACCTTTTCTCCATGGTGAATTATGCCCACAGGTTCACAGCTCTGTTGCTGGGGCCTCTGGGTTATATCACACAGACGTCTCAGGGTCTGTGGCCCTGACATCCTCTCTGACATTGAGAAGGGCTGGGATAAGTTGGGATAAGTGCGCGCATGCACACACACACACACACACACACACACTGGGGATTGAACCCAGGGGAGCTTGACCACTAAGCCATATCCCAAACCCTTTAAAAAATATTTTATTTTCAGACAAGGTCTCACTGAATTGCTGAAGCTGGCTTTGAACTCATGATCCTCCTATCTGAGTCTCCTGAGCCTCTGGGATTACAGATGTGCATGCCAATGTGGTGCATTGATTCTCCAGGGCTGGAGTCATATAAGGACTCCAGAAAAATAACCTCACCTTTTAGGAGTTCTCTTGGACTTAACGGCATGCAGAGTGGATCACTGGAGTCACCTGGGAGCCCCTGGGGTGATTTGAGGACTGTCTCACTCCTTCAGACCTTTTCTGGGGAGACATGGTCTCCATCGGAAGCTGTTTGTTTTTGATCGATCCTGACCAGTTCTAAGCTGCCCAGTGCCTAACTCCTCTGCAGTGCCTTGGGTTTGCAGCAATAAGGTCTTGGGACTTGGCGTGCTAAAATTTGCATGAAGTTTTTGACATTTTAAGTGCTCTTGGGAGACATGGAGTGCTCATGGCCAAATTGCCTGGCAACCTGGCTTCATAGACTAGTGACTTGATGAACCTGGGGACCCAGCGCTGTTCTGTAATCTGCATGGTCTCTTTCCACAGAGACCTGGGGAATCATCTTTTGTGCACCTATCAAGTGGGGCCATCTGAATTTTGGTCACATGCATTTATTGTTTTTTTTCTGTAGGAAATTTGATATCTAATCTGATGTGCTAAATTCTGCCTCTTAGGGTCTGGGAAAACAGCTATGAAGCTTTTTCAAGTATGATGGATACCTCCCACAAAATATATTTATGATGACTCTAAATGCAAGTTTCTTTGATACACAAGGACAAATCAAAGCATTGATTAAAGAAAGCAGGCTAATTGGGAGGGGGAGCGGGAAGTGTGGAGGTGGGCCCACATGGATAACATCTGCACCCCTTGGGCATTATTTCTCACATGGGGTATACCCTAGCTTTGTAGATATGCATAAAAATTACCAGGTACCAAACATTTTCAAAACCAAACAACTGATTGTCTTTGGACAGCACAGTCTGTGCACTATGGAGACTGAGATAAAAGCCCTGACATGGACCGTCTCGTTCATTTTAGAAGTGGGGTCCCCTAGAAGCCTGCCCTCATCAACTCTGGAGGTTCAAAGCCTTTGTGGAGGTTGCAAAGCTCATCAAATGTCCCTTTGTCCTCAATGCTGTACTCTCCTTCCCTCTCTTCTGTTTGTTTTGGCTAGTTAAGTTCACTGTACTCTCAGGTGAGCATTTCACAGCTGATGGTAGGGAAGGTTAGCTGCCTTAAATCATTCAGGTCATCTTGTGAAGCTGTTTGGAAAGGGGACAAAAGCAATAATAAAGGTGTCTATGATAAGACCCTTGAAAAACTAGCACAGACTCAAGGCTGCTGTTTTTCAGTCGGACACCTGTGGTCATTTTGGACCTTTTTCCTCCCTAAACCAAAAAAGCATTTGGCTATATCATAAGCTCTGGACCTTGCTTTTGAACTAAATAAAACTTGAGTTATCCCACTAAATTATTATTTAACATATGTTGCCCTCTAGCCGATGCCTCAGTATTGCAAGCATTACATTTAGAAATAGCTCTTCCTTATTAGCTCCCTGGAAAGTTCACAGAGAGGCTAGACTTTCCCACTAACTGCTATAGGTAGATCTCAAATGTGCCAAAAGCCCTATGTGTTAAAGAATTGGTTCCCAGGGTGGTGTTGTCAGGAGGTGTCTGGACCTTTAAAAGGTGGGGCCTAGGGCTGGGATTGTAGCTCAGCAGTAGAGTGCTTGCCTTGCATGCCTGAGGCCCTGGGTTCGATCCTCAGCACCACGTACAAAGCAATAAAATAAAGACATTGTGTCCATCTACAACTAAAAAAATATTTAAAAAAAAGAAAAAATGGTGGGGCCTACTGGGGTGGGTCCTTTGGTCATTGGGGGTGTGTCCTTGAAGGAGATTGTGGAACCCTGACCCCCTCCTCACTCTCTGGAACTTCCGAGTCAAGCAGTGAGCAGTTTTGCTCCATCATCAGCTCCTACCATGATGTACTACCCCGCCACAGGCCCAAAGTAATAAGGCCAGTGGATCATGACCTGGCATCTTCAAAACTGTGAGCCCAAACAAACATTTCCCTTTATAAGTTCTCTCAGATATTTGTTACACTGATAGAAAGCAGACTGACACATCAACTAAGCAACATAATGCCAAAGTGAGAGTGTGTTTTCCTTTGCAGAGTCTTTCCCAAAGCAAGACACAATAATATATACCCTAATTCTTTGACCTTAAAAAAACAGCACACCAAGTGCCAGACATTGGTTTATACAGAGACTAGAAAAGAAATCAAATGTTAAAATGATGCTACAAAGAGCTTGGAAATCACACACGGCCACAGTGTTCACAACCGGGGTGATATGGGGGAGCAGCTAGTGAAAAACAGAGGCAGCAATACTTGCACATCCATGGGGATTTCTTGAGCACCTGCTGTGTTATATGTGGTGGGAGATTCGGTCACAGGTCACTAGGTTGTGACTGGATGCTTTAGGGAATATTTCTCCCCATTTCTCCCCATGCCTCTCTTTTCAGCTGAATTAACCTTCATGCTAGTCAAAACTTTTCATGTCTTCTCAGCTACTTTAGCACTCTGACACTCTTTTTTAAAAATATCTTTTTTAGTTGTAGATGGACGCAATATCTTTATTTTATTTATTTATTTTTATGTGGTGCTGAGGATCAAACCCAGTGACTCATGCATGTGAGGCAAGCACTTTACCACAGAGCTACAGCCCCAGCCCCACTCTGACACTCTTGAGATGTCTGCGTGTGTGACCTGGAACCACAGCTATATGCATACATCTTCTATTTTCCCTTGGTTCAAACTCCTCATGAGGTTCTCAGTGGTACCTTGCTTGCTGAACTGCCATAGTACAGTGGAGTCAAACAGACCTGCTTCAGATCTGTGCTTTGCCACTTGAGCTGCCCCTGGGACTTCAGTTTTCTCATTTGCAAAATGGGAAAATGCCTATCTTTGACTATCTGGAATATTAGAGTATGATCTGCTCCTAGTGGCTACCCAGTGGATAATGGCAATTATTATTGGACATAATGTGGTTTCCATATATATTCATGGTGCAAATGAATGAAGCTGAAGTTGGAACTTTGGCTATTGTCTCTTAAAATGTGAGAAAACCAATAAGTTGAAGGTGTTCACTTCCACTTGGTAAAAATTGGGTGTTTGTTTTGTTATCAACCCACAATGTAATACAGCTTCCTCAGAGAATAAAACATAACTTGGATAAGGAAGTTGCCTTACCCTATTTTTCAAAACAAGTACCTTGTTCATTTTGTTACCATAAGAGTCAGTGATTTACGTTGGCCTGTCATCCTCTGTGATGACTTTTAGGTCCCTCATTAGATACCTGAGGCTTTGTAAGACGTGAACCGGCAAGTGAAAATCAAATGGTTCCTGAGGTGGCTATTTTTAAAGATTCAAAGGTATATTCCACACAACTGCTGATGGACATGCTCGAAGGCCAACTATAACCTTTGTCTCTGTCAGCTCATACTGTAGAGGCCATCTAGCAAGACGGCTGAGGGAAACCTGCCCATCCTCTCTCTTGGCTGGCCAGGGCCCCAGGTGTTTCCTACCAGCACTGGACTTGGCTCTTGCCTATGCAGCATTGAAGAGCAGATGAGCCCATGTAAAGGAGCTGGGCCAAGTGAGATTAGCAGCCTTATTCCCTGGAACTCACTGCCATGATGAGTAGAAGAACTGTAGCGCTTGCATGGGTAGGCTGGATGGATCCTGAGCGCAACTAGGATCTTAGGAAATAGGGCTTGGGGAGATCACAGTGGCTGTTAGAAGATGGGGAATAGTGGGAATCCTAGGCCATAGACATAGAGGAACAGTGAGCTTAGGTGCTACTGAGCACGGCTTCCAGGAAAATTCCAAGCGTTGACTGCAAATCCTAAACCACAGCAGGAAAACCAGGGAGCTTTCTGCTTGCTTTGGGCATTGGCCCATTTTCAAATGGACTCTCCAGCAGACTCCACGTAGCAAAGGTACCGAACAGTCATTGTGGTGGAGAAGTGCGTGGGTGGCTGTATTTGCATAGCATTATTACAAATGACAAGGTTCATTTTCTACTACTGATGATAACCATTCCTTTAATCTACTTATTCTGAAGAGATGGCATCAGGCTTAATGACATGCCCTTCATATTTTTTTAATTCACTTCCATGTTCAATTAATATGATTGCAAAAATAAATCCAAAACAAATTATTCCTGCATATAATTATATAGCTCACAACCCAGCATCTGCAGACAAAGGTAGCCATAGTTATTATGGCAATAGTTCATAATAGCCTGTGACTTAATTGCTGCTTAAGTTGGCACAGGGATGTAAATTATGCCATTGCTATTATTGCAGGATCCTTGCACTCTAAGGGAGAATACAAGACAAACTGGCAGGAGGGTCACCAGTTTCCATCAATATCAAAATTGGGAGGAGAAAGGAAATAGTATAACATGGAATGGATGATAAAGTTGGAATCTTTAGGTAAAAACATTTAAAAGATGCCAAACTTCCTGACTGCCCATTTCACTGGCACCTTTTCAAGTCTTGAGGGGTCCTGAAGATTTTTACATGGTGATAGTTTGGGCCCCCAGCCTGCCTTCCCACCTCCCTTGCTTAAATATCATGATGTTTGGGGCTGGGGTTGTGGCTCAGTGGTAGAGCACTTGCCTGGCATGCATGAGGCACCAGGTTCGATTCTCGGCACCACATATAAATAAATGAAAAAAATAAAGGTCCATCAACAACTAAAAAAAACTATATATTAAAAAAAAATCACGATGTTCTCTCCACTTCTGCTGTTCTCCTTGTCCCAGCATTCCAACTTCTCTTCTCTGTATGGCCACCTGACACATTTTACTAAAATGCAAATTTGACAATGTTCTTTTTCTGCTGAAAATTATCCAAGTGCTCTTTCTGACTAGTGGAATAGGCGGTTTCCATGTTGTCAAGAAAACCTGCAAGTACTTTCAAGATGGGCTGCTTCTACCTAACCATGAACCATCTTCTTCCTCCTGCTGCTCCTACAGCCTGGTACCCAGTGCCTGGCTGACCTGAAGTTCTGTGCACACTCTGCTGTACATCTGTATCTACCTGGAAGCACAGTCCCACTTTCTTGCTAGCCTCTATGTCATAGTCACCCACCCAATTGTGATCTCCCTTTTGAGGCTCAAACATCACCTCCTCTGTTAGACCTTCCTGGATTCCTGCTGCTGAACCTGTAAGTAGTCTCTATATAACTGTCCAGTTCTATTTTTGACACACAAAATGTTTGTTCTGGAGAAGAGAAGATGGAGGAGGACCTGATCACTGTCTTGGTGTGTTTGAAGGGCTGTTATACAGCCAGACTTTGCCCTTGCTCTTCTTGGCCCTGGGAATGAAGCTTGGTCAATAAATGGAAGATACAGTAACAGTAACAGTCAATATACCCTAGCTTTGCATATCTCAACAAAAACAAACCCATAAATGAAATTGTCAGAACCTAGATTTACCTATTTTGGTATCCTTGGATGCTTGATATTAATTATTAAAGATTAAAGATATCTCCAATTCCTGAATTGTGATGTAGTTCCAGAAATGTTTATAACACAATTTAATGAACACTTAAGATCCTGATTTTTGTCTCATTTTTATTGGAATGCATAGTACTGATTCTTGAAGATGGGATTCAAAATCAAGCTTCCAACATCAGCCTAAGGGGGCGTCAAGGTTATTGTTACCGTTTTTATTTTCAATTAAAAGTATGAATTTATTTCAATGTGAGTCTTTTTGTTTTTGCCAAGAGTTCATGGTACATGTTGACAAATAATTATAATGCAAAATGTGACTTTTCCATTTAGTTACAAAAGATCCATCACTATTGAAGATTTCATATACCATGTCATTTTATGGTAACTTTCCCCCCTTAGAGCAGCAGTGGGGATGGAAGAAGGGATTATGGAGAACCTGAGATGCTGGACATTATGGTAGTACAAGGGTAATTGATCATTTTTCATCTCTTAATAAACTCCACTTTGACTGGAGCAGACAAACCTTGCAACAGCCTCTTTATGTTATACAACCTCATAAGTACAGTTTTCTCTTATCTAAATAAAGTCTCAGAGGAAATTTGATTCCCATTAGTTGAAAAGTATCCTCTTCCAGAGGACTATGGCTATTTGAAATGTGATGTGCCTGAAAAACCATTTTGGCTGCAAATTAAGTAAAGTCCTTCCAGTTATCCTCAGGGTTGACAAACTGACCTTCTGAATAGTTTGCTGCCGTATGGAACAGAACACTAACCATTTTTTCCCATCCAGTCAGTCCCACTGAACCAGAGAAACTTCCCCCAAGATACTGGGCCTGCCAGGTCACAAAGCAGCCACTAGCCTGGGGCACTGTTCACTTTACACTTCTGACACCCAGGAACACATGGCCCTTTTGTTCTTCCAGCGTAGCCTAACCAGCCAGAGATGCCCACTTGGTGCTCTGAGAAGCCATGCCACAGAAACTTCTGGGGAAGGGACAGCACACACAAGCTTTCATTGGGAGCTGCTAGTAATGGAGGTAAACAGGTCTGATTTGGAAGGTGTTTTAAATGCCAGGCCCTTTCCCCCTGGTGCTCAATTTCTATATGGTTCTACATAATTCAAATAAATATATTTTCTTATGTAGTGATTTATAGTTCTGTGTGCTACTTCATTATACCATCAGGGGAGAAGGTCTATGCAGCTCCCACAGCAGTGTCCAGATACCACTTTAGGTAGTATGATGTTGATGTCTCATTGGGTCAACTAGTCAAAGTAGTTAAAACCCATAAAGAATATAATTTGTGTGTGTGTGTGTGTGTGTGTATGTATATACGTGTATGTATACACAATATATATACATAATGCACATACATATACTTTATTTTTTTTCCAGATACATATATTCTAGGTTATCCTACCTATTAGTTTGCCTATTAGCCACTTACCTATTAGTTTACCTAATGTATTATCCAGTCTCCTTAAAAATGACCTCTCAAGCCTAAAGCTGTAAGAACAGTGTTCAAAAGAACTTGACGGATTCATCATCATTTCTAAAGAAAGAATATACCAGCAGAAGGTATATGGTAACCAGGACACTAACAAGTGGAATTCAGAGTGGTGTACTTGTTACAGCGGGTGAATCTGCCTTGGCATCTCATTGTCATCCAGAGCTTATGCCAGGGCACACTCGGTATTGTGCATTCTGTGGGTTTGGACAAATGTGTAATGACACGTGTCCCCCATTATAGTACCATACAGTATAGTTTAACTGCTTTAAAAAACCTTGTGTTTCACCTGTGTCTCTTTCTCTCCCACCAACTCTTGGCAACCACTGATCTTTTTTTTTTTAAAAGATTTTTTAGTTGTAGATGGACACAATAGCTTTATTTTATTGCTTTGTATATGGTGCTGAGGATCGAACCCAGGGCCTCACGCATGCGAGGCAAGCGCTCTACCACTGAGCTACAATCCCAGCCCCAACCACTGATCTTTTTACTGTCTTCATAATTTTGCTTTTTCTAGAAAGTCATAGAGTTGGAATCATATGGTATTTAGCCCTTTCCAGTTGGCTTCTTTTACATAGTAATTTACATTTAAGCTTCCTCCATGTCTTTCATGTACCCAATGGACCAAATGGACCACTCTGGTCAGGGATGTGGATAACTGAAGGCCAGATATGTGTGGATTAGGGGACCCTTGCAATGTAGCTTCCTCTCAATTTTGCTGTGAACCTAAAACTGATCTAAAAAACTAAAGTCTTTACCAAAGCAGAATTCAGAAAAAGAGAAATTGAGAGCTTTTTTACAAAATCTCTCAGAACAGGAAACTATATGAAACAGTGTTTCAAAGGGAGCAGGTGGTCAGTGAATTCTGTCCATGAAAGAATTTCTAGGAGAAGCCAACTTTTAATCTCAAAGTTGCTTCAAGATCATGAAATATTAGAAAGATATATTACTGGGATAATGTCTATGGCTAGTGGCATCCAACTGTGCCATTTGATGTATCTGTATTTCATATAGTCTCATATAGTCAATTAGGGACCTACCTATTTAATTAGGGACCTACCTATTATGCCCCAGGGTTCCATGCTAGGATGTTCATATCAGATTTGCATCCTGAATGTGCATATTAACCTCAATTGAAGAATGGATTGAGCAGGGAGAAAGAATGAGTCAGGGTGTCAGAAGAGTAGAACCACAGTAAAGTTTGGAGGTTATGAGGGCTTCTTTATGTCAGAGGCACAGAGGCTAAAAAAGGATCAGGATAGAAGATATTAAGAAGTTAGAATCGGGATGGCTTGACCTCTGTTGAAATAAAGGGAGATTTCGAGAAAGGTTTTCAGGTTTCTTTGGTGAGTTTGATAGCCAGACTTGGATATACTGATTATGTTTGAATGCACTGGGGAGAAAATAATCAATTTTGTGGATTTTCAAAGATGAAATGCAGCTTTAAACCAAAATGACCTCCCAAGGTCGCTGTATACTATTTGAGTCTATCTAAATGCTGGGGTGGAGTAGAAACCTGGAGTAGAATCTAATGCCTTTCAAACTACAGTAGCTAGAAAGAAAAACAATAGTTAGTTTTCTTATAAAGTATACAATGAATGATACAAAAATGAGATGGTAGTTTAAAAATTCTAATTTTTAAATGTTTTCTCATTCTTCTTCAACCTCCATCTGCTTCTCTGGAGATATAACAAATTTGAGCTGATTGGGCGTGGCTAACTTACTTTTATCTTATAAAACCATAATTCCTCTGATGCACAAGTTATATGAAGTACTAAGAATTGTCTCAGACAGTTGAACAACGAACAAAAATTGTGTGACATTACAGAAAATGGAAATGTGTGAATAGCAGCAAGGACTTTCAAAAGAGAAGTACCAACTATAGAATCTCATTGATTTTTCTATGAGATTGTCATTTTTATTTAGTGGAAGTATTAAAGTTTTGAAGAGGAACAAGAGAAACACTACACTAATAAGGTGACCAGTGATGGCCATCTCTTAACTGCTCTGCCTTAATTTTCCCTTTATGGGACCTTTTCTTTCCCCCTATATGTGTTTCTGGTGGGTTTGTTCCTCAAGGGTGCTCTCCCATCACACTTGTGCAGCCAAACATAAATCAGACAACCTCATTTACCTAAACATTGTGATTGGTTCAGAGTGGGCACATGACCTAACCAGGGCCAATCAGAGTTCTTTGGGGGCTAGACAGCCTCTTTGACAGAGGTTTCACTCTCAGAGGTCAGGAACTCCATTCACCGTGTGACCTTGGGCTTTCTAAGCCCAGATTTCTTCTGTATAGAGAAAACCTGTTATGAAAATCTTCATTCTCTGCCCGTGTGGAGAAGGTAGGCCACAGAAGTGAGAGGAAACACCCAATGTGAGGTGTGATGACCTCATTTGAGGGTCTGCATTCATCCTTGCCTTAAGTGGTATTCCCAATCAATTCCGTCTGCCTGCCTGCCTCCCTCCCTCCCTTCCTTCCTTCCTTCTTCTTTCCTTGCTTCCTTCTTTCCTTCCCTCCCTCCCTCCCTTCCTTCCTTCCATTTCAGTTAAGTTTGGATTTCCAATGAAAGAATGCTAATTTTATATCCTGCATTAAGATACTGCTTTTTAGCTCTCAAGGCTAAATATATACATATTATCTGAAGGAAGCAAATATTTTAGTTTCTTATAAATTGCACTTTCCATTTAAAGATCTGGAAGCATCCTTAAACATGAGATCTTTAGAGGGGACGACGGAAGATGTCCAGCTCTATGATAATAGGAAGTGAAAAAAGTGGAAACACAGGATTTATGTGTATTTAAGTAGCAATTCTGCAATGCTTTAATGTCCGTCCCAGTTCCTGAATTGTAGTAATCTATAGGTGAATGCTACTGAGCATAAGATGTAACATATTTTAAAATCATTCTGACTAAGTGGTTAAAATCAGAGTTGTTAACAGGCCAAATATCAGGGAGTTAGTTTCATACTGAGAACATACTGATGTTTCCACCATTCTGTCTCTTATGCAGACAATGAGAAGTACACAAAATCTGTCTTAGTTAGTCTATTGCAGAAATAGAAGAGCAGGAATTAAGTGAGAGAAAGGTAGCTTGCAAAATGATCCCACCTCTGTTCTAGAACTTCAAAAAAATTAGATGCAATATTAAAAGTAATTTATTCAACCACTTTCAGATACTAAGGCAGGATATTGTCACATGTATTTCCCAGGGAATTTAATTAATGAGATGCTGCCATATAAGCCCCTATTATTTTAAATGAATGATAGATACCTACAAACCTTAAATTGATCATTTTAGATAATCCATCATTGCTATAGGAAACTGTTCAATTCTCCCCTTGGTCCATACCACCAAAATCCTGCCTTTGAACCTCTCTTCTCTGCCTAGTTAACTCCTAGTCAGCCTTGTTATTCCGTCTTTGGGTGCATAGTCAGGCTCTCTCCCTCCTGATCCTGGGTTAGTGACTCTTCACTATCTGTCACGTACAACTGTCACTGTCCTCGGTCTCCTCCACTAGCCTGGGAGTGACTTGAGGCAAAGACTGGGGTAGCATACCCACAGGTTAGTGAAAGAGCCGACTGCTCCTGGCACTTGGGTGACGTTCTGGACATTCTGGGCTTAAGTGAATCTCCATGTAGTATGGAAGACAGGCGGGCTCTGGAATCAGTGCTGAAGATCTAACTCAAAAGATAGCCAACACTTTAAATTGAGTTAAGGACAGGAACATGTGTTCAAATGGATTTCACCTTGAAAATGTGCTTCCATCCTGCTAAACATACAGATAACACATCTCCATTTTACATAGGCTCCCTGGAAGTGAGTAGAATTTTTCAAAAGTTCCCCAGGTAGTTTTAACATTTTTGCCAGTGGTTGACTGAATTAGTTCATGGGTACGAGGGTTCCTTACCATTGCTATTTCTGTGCAAGTAGTGGGGATACTGGCTCAATGATTAGCATTCATAGTGAGCTCTCCCTGCCAGCCAGGCAATTTATCTGCATCATCTAAACAAAATCACTTGGTCTGCCTTTTATACATGAGGAGATTGAGGCCCCAGGAGTCAAGCGGCAGTACAGACACGAAGGTAGGCCATGCCCTGCACAGGCCATGCCCTGCACAGTACATCAGGCTGGCTAGGGGGGTGCTGATTATGCCCCACTGTGACCCGACTGGTGGCCTTGGGGTGCATAATTGGTTCATGCTGTAGGTAATGGGTTTTTTTTTTTAATCTTTCCCCAGTTCAAAGAGATGACAGGAACATGAAGATGGAAGGTTTAACGTTCCAGGTGATTCTCAGGCCAGGTCAACCATTGGGATAAATGGTTTGTAAAAAAAGACACTGGTTAAAAAACAGAACAAAACACCTCAATAAAACCCTAGCTGTGGCTTTTAATTATAGTTCATTGGTGGATTCACATGTCTGTTTCAGTCATTTAAATTAAATAAACATAAATGAAATATTTTGTTCCCGATGCTGTATTATGTGCTGGGCTATGGAAAAAAAAAAGCTTGACAGTCCCCTAAGTCTTGGAATGGATGGAAATATCCTGTACAAATAATAAGAAAACTCTGCATTTAAAAATATGTTTTTGAAAGTTAAAAATAAGATTTGCTTATAAAAAATTTAAGGCTGTTACCTCCTGAAAAAATATGTCCAATTTTAAAACCTGTGGCAATTGTCAGGACATAAGAACCTCAAACCCATAGATGTAACCACTGAATTCTTGACCCACTTAGAACTATTTAGGGATGTTAATAAGCTTAAATCTCTCTTAATTTACCTCAGGTTTTACCCATCTTTTGAAACTCAGCTGGTGGCAAAATGTAACTATAAACAATGGTTTAAAAGCTATCTTGTTTTCTTTCATATGACTTCAGTAGCCTAGTCCTATTTCTCATCTTTAATAAAATAAGCAAAACTGCACTTGACTCATGTTTCATAATAACTGCACCGAGTTAGGAGTTAGATGGCATAAGGCTTAAAACCCCTCTGGGGCCAAGGGAGGAGCAGGGAGACTTGGAGAGTGGTGTGTAGTGCTCTTGTCCTTAAATAGCAAGGAGGGAATGGAATCCAGAGGTAGGGCGGCCTTGCCCCGTTGCCCTTGAAAGGAAGTGAAATTGTTTAGCTTTGTACTTCACCCTGCGGGAGGTGACCTCCACCACACTGACCCTCAGGTTGCTAGATTGTGGTGATGCTATGTAAGGGTGGTGTTTGTGATGGCAATGTCCCCTTCTTGGCTACGATGTCAGGGCATGTTTCCCTTTCAGTCAGATCTGCCCTTCACCACGGGGTTGCTCTGTGCCTTACTCTGGTCTGAGTGCTTTCCTTGTCCTTACGCATTTGATCCTCAGGAAAAATATTTAAGGCATCTCCACTTTGTAAGCAAGGAGACTGAAGCACAGAGGGGTGGAGGAGGGTCACCACGTCACCTAAGTGGTGTGTGACAGGGTTGGGGACTGAGTGCAGGTGCCTGCTCCAGGACCCACCACCAGGCCCCGTCACCTCTCACATGGATGCCTGCTTCCGTTCCCCAGGGCACCTTGTCCTCCTTCCCCTCAAGCTTGCACCTTGGACAAGCAGCAACATTCAGAGCTTGGGGGATGGCAGTCGCAGGGAGCCTGCTGGGTCCCCGGGGTCAGAGCTGCTGGTCAAGGACTTGAGGTGATGGAAGTGAGGGTTGGTGGAGGTCTGGTCAAAGTGCACACAGTCCATCCTGCGTGGTGAGAGAGTCTGCACGGTCCCCAGGTAGGATGTGCCTTCTCTGTGGCAGTGGGTCCACTGAACGACGGCTCAAGAGAAAGAGAGGGGGTGCTGGGAGAGAAGACCAGCCTGGGAAAGATGTGGAGAAAAATAACACAGGAGAGATGCCCTGTGATGCTGTTGGCCATGAAGCTGACACTGGGTTTACCAGAGGGGGTTCTGGGGAAGAGGTCAGTGGGGGTGAGTGAAGAGAAGCACTAGAGGGTGAGAGGAAGGGCGTTAGGAAAACCCATGTCGTGACAGGTTCCTTGACCTCAGTCCCAGACACCGCGGCTGGACCATTTCTGCTGTGTGCCCTTGTCCTGTGCGTTCTGGAACACTTAGCGGCACTCAAGATTCCAGCCATCAGAGGCCAGTAGCATTCCCCTCACCCTCTCTCAGGCTGTGACAACCACTAATGTCCCCAGACATTGCCAAATGTCCCCTGGATGGCCAAATGCCCCCCACTCTAAACTCTGTGTTGAGAGGATTGTGTTTAAGCCTAAACACTGGGCTTATTTCTCAGGGATCTGAGCCTGATGTAGGTGGCTGACTCTCTTGGGCTGCATGATAACAAGGTAGGTATAAACACTCGAGAAATTCCATTCTTCTCCCCCTGCACCCCGTTCCCACCTCACCTCAGTCTTTTCCTTTGTATTCTTATTTTGAACTCACCACTGCCTTTTAGGCAGGACTGCAACAGAAGCTTCTTGATCTTGGGTCTCCTCAGTTTTCTTCACTTATAATGAAGGCAAGGAGCCGCTGCTTATACTGGAAGAGGCTCTCATGCAGCTCTCAGTACTGATGTGCAGATACTATTGTACATCAAGTCTTATGAGCAGAAAAGAGAATCCTCCTTAGCCAGCAGCCCCAAGATCCTATGACTTTGCTCACTTCTGATTCAACTTTGCTGATTTGTTTATTTGTTTTCAGTTGGGGATTGAACCCAGGATCTTGTGCATGCTAAGCACGCACTGTACCACTGAGTGACACTCTCAGCACTCATTAGTTCCTTACTCACAAAGAAACTAAGTGAATGAAAGCAATTAGAATGGAGTCCTGCTCTCCCTAGACCCTTCCCATAGGCAAGGGAAAGCACGTGGTAGGGGTTGGGGTGTCGCTCTGTGGTATAGCACTTGCCTCCCTGCTTGAGACCTGGCCTTATTACCCAGAACAACAAAAGCCAAACAAACATAAAGAAACAAAAACAGAAAACCATACACTTTGTGTTCCCCAAGGTGCAGAGGAACTGTCCTCTTTACCAACATGTTTCCTGAATTGCCCTTTGTAACATAAGAGGAAAAAGAATACCAATTTAAGCATATAAATGTAAGATTATACTTGTCTAAACAATAAAAGAAAAACAAAGTAAAAGAGGCTTAAATGTCAAGTAAAGTTTCATATTAAATGAAAATACTATTAGAGTTAGCAATGATTAGTGGAAAGTAGAGAAAGTAAAAACAAGTCACTGAATAATTTCTATACTAGAGTCAAACACTGAAACTGGATCTTAAATAGAAAAAGTAACAAAATATTAAAATAAGCAAAGACAATGCAAATGGACAAATAATTTAAGAGCCCAGGAAATTAAAAACCTGAAAGTGTGTCAGGTCCAAGATGAAAGAGAGGAAATATAAGTTTAAAGTCATCAAAAAATCACAAGATAAATTCAGTTTGGGGGAAAATGAGAAAAGAAAGTAGCTAAAAATAATAGAAAGGAAAACAGGCTCCAGGGAAAGGATGAAGACAAGTTAAAAATAACAAAGAAAAACATTCTCAAGTTCAAGTAAACTTTCAGAGGAAAAATCCAACAAGTGGAAAAGGTGGAGCAGGTCAGCCCCAGGAGAGTGGCAGTGACCGCAGTGGGGTACGTCACAGACAGGGTGGCCAGATAAACTGTTTGCCCTATATCTGCAAACCAGGGCCACTAAGGTCTGCTGGGAAGACTTGGTTTTCTTGCTGTCAGGACAGAGGCACCCACAATGGAAGGGGATGGACTGTGACCCAGGGGCAACAACCCTGTGGGACCACCTGGAGCCTATCCTTCTCAGCAATGAGGGACAAAGGGCAGCTTGACCAAGCACAGACCAGAGAGCACAGCCTTGGGCAGCTTTCTACACGAGGCACTCACTGCTGTTCCCTGATCCTATGGTGACACACTTTCTTCCCTGGATTCTCAACTACTGCAAGCATTCTGGTCTGAGCCATCTGAACCTAGGATCTTGCAGCTGGGATCACACTTACCAATCACAATGTAAGGTCTTTTTAATACATGCTATTCTCAGTTGGTCCAGAAGAGGGCGCAGGTAAGCACACGCTGACCCCAGCACTAGGACATGGCTGCTGGCCTCCTTTGTCATCTGTGGCTCGCTTACTTTAGCGCCTGAATTTTAGGAATACTTGACAGTATCTGCATGGCATTGCACCTTGTCATGATAGTTTTATTCACTCAGTAAATGAAGCATATTAGCTGGGCCATTTTAACCATTTATGGCTTACAGATATCTAAAAATTATATTAACAGGGGTAACAGATTAAGGGCTGATATGTCATCTTCTGGAGATGTTTTTATTGCTTTAATGCCTTTAAAATGGTTATCTCTGTCACTATTCCTCATGACATCTCTACTCTAGGAAAGTAAAAGCATGCTGTATTCATTCAATTAGTAGTTGTCGGTCCTTTACCAGAGGACATGCTGCAGGCACACGAAGAATAAGGTTCAGGCCATCTTAGTAAGGAAGCCACAGTCTTTTGAAGTGAGCAAGACACAGGTGCACAGGCAGTTTTGGTGTAGAAAGGCTGTGATGGAAGTACAGGTGCGCTGGGGGAAGGCCAGGGGCCTTGGTTGCGGCGTTTGGAACATGGGTGTTTTTTTTTGCTGGGGGTGGGGTCATATGTAGGAAGTAGAGGCAAAGCGGTGGGGTGGGGTAGTTTGCTGGAGGGTCCCAGGCACAGCATATGCACAGGCCTGAGGGCGAGGCATAGCAAGGACAGCTGCAAGTGGCCAGAGACCACTTCAGGGGAGCTGGTCGACATAAAAGATTAAAAATGCAGGTAGGAGATTGCAGAAAACATTCCAGAACAGAAGCTAATGGGTTTGCATCCCCAAAGCAATGGGGAGGTCCTGATAATGAGGACAGATTGCAGTTAAGAGAGATCAAAGCAGCTGCCGCTGAGAGAGAGAAAGAGCAGATGGGTCAGGAGGCAACCAGGGTTGAAGTGCAGTTTTGAGAGTCATCAACTCCCAGCCAGCCATGTGGGAGAGGAGGGACCCCTCCCACGGAGGAGCTGCAGAGGAAGGGGGCAGGGTCCAGGGCAAGGCTGTGGGAAAACTCTAGGTTGGGAGGAGCAGGAGGGGGCAGAGGAGGCAAAATGAAGAGAAACATGGGAAAAGCCTTCCAAGAGACTGTGGTGCTCTGAAGTCAGAAAGAGAGCGCCAAGTGCTCAATGCTGCCCTCCAAATCCAGTAGAAAGGAGATGATAAGGTGCCCACTGCACCAGGAGCAAAGATAGACGGGTGATTTGGGTTGGGGAGGATTTAGTGGGGTGGTAGAGGCTGAAGTCAGATGGATACAAAGGAAGGTGGTAGGTGGATACCTTAGGTGAAGTGTGTGTGTGTGTGTGTGTGTGTGTGTGAGAGAGAGAGAGAGAGAGAGAGAGAGAGAGAGAGAGAGAGAGAGAGAGAGAGAGAGGGAGGGAGAGAGAGAGAGAGAGAGAGAGAGCGCACGTGAGCGCAAGTGAGAGGGAACATGCATGTGTGTTGGGGGTGGTTAGGGAGATTGTTGTGGCAGGAATAAGAACACATGGGAGACTCTGTCAGCAGGGGCGGAACAGGGCAGGTGCAATGTGAATGGAAAGAGCTAGCGGAGAGGGAGACACCACAGCCCAAGAAGAGGCAGGACACGGCAGGACTAGTTTTAAGCAGGAGGATGGACTTTTTGCAATATAAGAATGAATATTTTCTAGGGGATCATTTCTGGAGTGGCACCTCCCGACCCAGGGAGGTGACGTGACAGTGAGAGGAGAGACTGGAGGCTTTCCATGTCCACTGCATGATGACAGGACACAGAACCCGTGCCGGCGGTGACTCTCCTTTCTTATTTAGTTCAAGTAGGTGTTATTTTCAGAAAGGACTTTTTAAAAAAAATGTGTGTGATCTTCCTGGTTGGGGAACTTTCAATTTAATCCAGTTTAGGGGGAGTTCCTTGTGGCTTGCTTGAGGTGTCCTGGGGACTTGAACTGCAGTATCCAGAGCAGTTCCGGTACCTACTTTGAATTCTACCCTCAGCACTTTGCAGATGGAGAACAACCTTTCCACTGTCTGGAAAGACCTGCTCACCCTTCCAAAAAGTAAGATAAAAACACAGGAACACTACTTCAAAGATAAGGAAAGAGCTGCACAGATCAAAACCAGCTGTACGGGAAGAACAACTCAAGGAGTTGTGTGTTCACTGTAGTTTTCTAAGCCAGACATTCATTCCCTGAAGCAGTACATTTAGAACTGTTTTGAGCACTGAAGGACAGGTCTCTGTGGTTCACTTTTATTTTGAACTAGAATGCCCCCAGGGAGTGGGGACCACATTCAATGCCCTTAGCTCGTTTTCCATCCTGTGGTGCTGTCTGCCATGCCCCTCCCCTGGAGCAGTGAATTGTACCCTGGAGTGGGTCGAGGGTGAGTGATCTGGGCATACTCAGTTCAGAGGGGATGGCTTGCAAGTCTGCTAAACATAAAGCGAGAGCACAGGGCGGTGCTGAGGAGATTGTCAAGGGACTGTGTGGTCTGGCTTTCTGAAGAGCAGAGGGGAGAAACTCCCTAGCAAACCTTCCAAACTGTGTTAAACCAGTTACAACATATGTGTGGAGCCTACAGGTTAATTTCTTTGACCCTACAGTTGAAGCCTATTTTGGTCCTCATGCTAAATATAGGCTAATGTCTGCTGGGTTTACTACTTGACCACAGTGGCGGGTTTTGTATGCAAGGTTACGGCTGATAGGTGTGAAGCTATTGTGGTATTGACATGGTATCTAATAGGTATTGACTCAGGTTCCAGGAATTCTGCTGTTATTTCTTAAAATATGTGGGAGGGGTTTAATTAGGATGCAGAACTTGCACCACTGCATCTGAGAAGCTATGATGCATGTAGCCCTGTGTCTATCTTGAGCCACACACAGTATTCCAGTGAGCTCTCCCTGACACGAGCTCTGTGGGTCATTCCATCTGAAGTTGAGTTTCTCAGTCCTGGCTTCACAGGACAGTCATGACAGGCCTTGTCCATGGGGACGTGTTCCAAGACCTGAGCGAATGCCTAAAACTGCAGGTAGTACTGAATCTTATATGTTAATTTTTTTCTAAACATACATAGTAAGATAACTCATAAATTAGGCACATTAAGAGATCAATAATAACTACTAATAAAAGAGAACAATTTAACAATATACTGATATTGCCAGCATCACTATTTTTGCATTTTGAGCTATTATCAAGTAAAATAAGGGCTATTCGAACACAAGCACCGAGATACTGTGATAGTCAACCTGATGAGCAGGAAGGCCACTAAGTGACTATTGGGCCAGTAGCATATACAGCATGGATACACTGGAAAGGAGAGGGGCGATTCACTTACCAGGCAGGATGGAGTGGGATGTTATGAGATTTCATCACACTACTCAGAAAAGCACATATTTATCATTTATAAAATTGTTTTGTTCTGGAATTTTCCATTGAATGTTTTTGGACCAAAGTAGACCCTAGGTAAGTGAAATCATGGAAAGCAAAATGAGGATAAGTGGCGATTGCTGTTCTTGGAAGTTCTGGAAAATATCCCCAGCTGAGATCCACCCAGACCAATTAGGTCGGAATCTCTGGGGCATGGGAGCCAGGCGACCCTACTTCTAAAGTTCCCCCAGGAGGTTCTAATTTGCAGACAGGCTTGAGGAGCATGGATTAAAAGTTCTGATGAAGAAGAAGATATCATCTTTGCCTCACTTTGATGGCTAAAATCTGAGGAACATGGCCATCCTCTGTAGCAGAGCTTGTGTTTGACTTAGAAAGCAGTGGCCCCCATTGTTGCAGCTGGTCTCACAAACACAAAGGTGACTGAGGGGCCCTTTCCCACTCTACCATCTTATGAAATTCATAAAACTCCACCACTTTTGCTTATCATAGTTCTGCTCATAAAAATTGAAAAAATCATAATATCAGACAAGAGTATATTAGTTAAATACACAAGGAATACCCTAAGAATGAAATATTAAACAGGTATTCCAAACAACTATACAGGAAGAAGATGGTGGAAGGTGGAGCGGTGAATCCGGACACCCAACATTCTGACATCCTGATGCTGCTGAATACCTCGCTCCCGAAAGGGGACACCTGGCACCTAGTTGATAGTCTCTGGTTCAGACAGTGGAAAAAATATGTTGGCTTTAACGGTTGGAACAAATATCAGATGGGAGATCAAAATGTATATCCTGGACCCATTGATAATTCTGGACTTCTCGAAGATGGTGATGCCAGTCACTTAAGGAACATCTTATTGATGAATTGGATTACATACTGTTGTCACCTGAGGGCTGGAATAGACTTGTCAGCTGGTACACATTGATGGAAGGTCAGGAGCCAATAGCATGAAAGGTGGTTGAAGAGGGTATGTTTGTGAAACACAGTGAAGTAGAAGCATACCTCACAGAACTGAAGCTCTGTGAAAATGGAAACATGAACAATACTGTAACTCAAAGATTTAGCAAAACTTACACAATAGATACAATTGAAAAGGAAATAAAAATTGTCAGTATTCCAGATGAATAGGAGACCAGATTGTGGAACAAATACATGAATAATACATTTGAACCACTGAATAAACCAGACAGCACCATTCAGGATGCTGGCTTATATCAAGGACAGGTATTAGTGATAGAACAGAAAAATGAAGCTGGAACCTGGCCAAGGGGTCCTTCTGCTCCTAATATGAAAAACTCAAATTATTGTCTCCCATTATATACTGTTTATGAGAACTATGATTATTCAGAACCTGGAAGAAACAATGAACAGCCAGGCCTCTGTGGCCTAAGTAACCTGGGAAATACATGTTTCATGAATTCAGCTATTCGGTGTTTGAGCAACACATCTCCAATTACTATTTCCTCAATAAGTATCAAGAAGAACTGAATTTTGACAATCCCTTAAGAATAAGAGGTGAAATAGCTAAATCATATACTGAAATGATCAAGAAAATATGGTCTGGAAAGTTTAGCTACGTCACCCCAAGAGCATTTAAGACATACTAGGATGTTTTGCACCCCAGTTCTCTGGATATCAACAGCAAGACTGTCAAGAACTATTATTAGCTTTCCTATTAGGTGGACAACATGAAGATTTGAATAGAATTAGAAAAAAAACCATATATACAATTGAAAGATGCTAATGGAAGGCCTGATAAAGTGGTTGCTGAAGAAGCCTGGGAAAACTATTGAAAAAGAAATGATTCTCTCATAGTAGATACATTTCGTGGCCTTTTCAAATCAACTTTAGTTTGTTCTGAGTGGGCTAAGATTTCAGTAACATTTGATCCTTTTTGTTATTTGACACTTCTGTTGCCCAGGAAAAAAG
Organism: Geosciurus inauris; assembly: GCA_004024805.1. Classification (NCBI taxonomy): domain Eukaryota; kingdom Metazoa; phylum Chordata; class Mammalia; order Rodentia; family Sciuridae; genus Geosciurus; species Geosciurus inauris. Next base: position 135,815 of record PVHX01001207.1, on the reverse strand, counting down.
AACATACCTTGGAAGTTTATTTAGTTAAAATGGATTCACTTACTAAGCCTATGAAGTACAAATTGAAAAGTTGTCCCCCAAATTGGAAATATACTAGATTTTTGTACAGGAGGTTCTACTTTGTCAGGAGTACCTGCAGATAAGATGATAGTTACTGATATATACAATCATAGATTTCACAAAATCTTCCCTATGGATGAAAACCTTAGTAGTATTATGATATTTATGTGTTTGAAATGAACATCAATAGGACAGAAGATACAGAGCAGGTGATTATTCCAGTTTGCCTAAGAGAAAAATTCAGACACTCAAGTTATACCCACCATGCTGGTTGCTCACTTTTTGGTCAACCTTTTCTTATGGCTGCCCCGTGAAACAATACGGAAGATAAACTCTATAATCTCCTTTTGAGAATGTGCCGATATGTCAAAATATCTGCTGAAACTGAAGACACTGAAGGATCCCTACATTGCTATAAGGACCAAAATATTAATGGGAATGGCCCAAATGGCATACAGGAAGACGGCTCACCAAGTGAAATAGAAACAGATGAACCAGATGATGAATCCAGTCAGGATCAAGAACTTCCCTCAGAGAATGAAAATAGTCAGTCAGAAGATTCAGTTGGAGGAGATAATGATTCTGAAAATGGATTATGTACTGAGAAAACTTGCAAAGGTCAACTCACAGGACACAAAAATGGTTGTTTACATTCCAGTTCAACAGCTTAGGCAATACTGATATCAACTACATCAAAGATGACACAAGGCATATACGATTTGATGATAGGCAACTAGGGTTAGATGAAAGATCTTCTCTTGCTTTGGATTAGGATCCTGAATTGAAAAAAAAGATATTTTGATGAAAAAGCTGCTGAGGACTTTGAAAAACATGAAAGTGTGGAATATAAACCTCCTAAAAAAACCCTTCATCAAATTAAAAGATTGCATTGAACTTTTCACAACAAAAGAAAAGCTAGGTACTGAAGATCCCTGGTATCGTCCAAATTGTAAAGAACATCAGCAAGCCACAGAGAAATTGGATTTATGGTCCCTCCCTCCAGTACTTGTGGTACATCTCAAGCGATTTTCTTACAGTTGATACGTGAGAGATAAATTGGATACTTCAGTTGATTTTCCTATCAATGACTTGGCGACATTGGAATTCTTAATGAATCCAAATGCAGGTCCTTGCCACTGTAATTTGATTGCTATTTCCAACCATTGTGGAGGGTTGGGAGGAGGACACTAAACTGCTTTTGCAAAAAATAAAGATGATGGAAAATGGTTCTATTTTGATGACAGTAGTGTCTCCATTGCATCTGAAGACCAAATTGTGTCCAAGGTAGCATATGTACTCTTCCACCAGAGATGAGACACTTTCAGTGGAACTGGCTTTTTTCCTCTTGACCAAGAAACTAAAGGTGCTTCCTCTGCCACAGGCATCCCATTAGAAAGTGATGAAGATAGCAATGATAATGACAAAGGTATAGAAAATGAAAACTGTATGCACACTAATTAATGAAAGTTCTAGAAGCCATAAAAGAGAGACTTCCTGCTGGTGGTATCTATGGAAATGAAGTTACCCACATTAAAACAAGTCTGAGATGTGGAGTTTCAGATAACCAAATGTAAATCCTACATCAGATTTTAACTTGTACAGTACTTGAAGTGAAATACAATGAAAACTTTAACAGAAATTGTCTCATAATACACTTACAGTCTTGTAAGTGTAAATATATATAAATATATATAATACATATAGGAAATAACAAACCCCTTTTAAGTGTAAGTATATATAAATATATATAATACATTTAGGAAATAACAAATCCCTTTTAAGATTTTTTTAAAAAATGAACTACACAGATTGGGTTATTTATATTCATTTATTTAAGAAGTATTTATAAAGAACCTCTTGTGTAAGGATATAGAAGCAAACAAAGAATGTGGTTTAAAGACAGCATGCAGCAGTCAGATATACAGTCTGTATATCTGTAGTCCCAGCAACTTGGGAGGCTGAGGCAGGAGGATTACAAGTTTGAGGCCAGTCTCAGCAACTTAGTGAGACACTGTCTTGGAAAAACCAAAACCAAACAAAATGAAAACCCAAAAGGGTGAGTATGTCACTCAGTGACCCCTGTGTTCGATCCCAAGTACCAAACAAATAAACAAACAAAAACCCAGCAAGCATATTATGAAATGCACTATTTTTTAAAAAAGAACATGCATATAATACTGGCTTTCTAACTTATATGCATGATAGTAGGGAAGGATATACATGAAACTTTTAATTAAGATGGTTTTCTTTGTGTAAGGGTTTACATAATTTGAATTTTCTTTCCTTTTTTTGGATTTTTTTCTCCTAATGCCGGTGTTTATTATGTAATTTAAAATGTGGTAAGAAAAATTTGTTTTTCAGATGTCTTATAACTCTAATGGGAACATGTTAACTGACTGTCACATAGTAGGACTAGTATGTTCTCGGGGTGATAGCGTGGCTGGGCAGAAAAGTTAACTATTGGTGCAGAAACTCCACACTTCTGGATACTGGTGATGATGTGTGTGGCTTCTAAAGTTTAAACTACTGTAAATAATAATTACAATAACACTCCTAGGCTTTCATTAGTGTATTAGCAATTTGTTTTCCTGTGCATGTGTCTGCAATATTAGTAATTTTACAGCAGTGAGCAAAGGAGTGCATAAATGCCACACAACTGCAATACTAAATGGAGCCACGAGATGGCGATAGAGATTAAAAAGTGAAATCCCACACATGCCTGTGGAAGATGGGTTCCCCCAGCAAATCCTCACTACCGCAAGCTAACTGACAGACATGTCGCCATCATCCTGGAGTGTCTTCACTCCCTTGGCCCTGCTCAGAAGGTGAAACTGACCTCAAGGAAATACAGGTGAGACTTCTGGAGTCTCCTCTTCCTTGAACAACAGGGCTACGTTGTTGCATCTGGAGGCCCCTGTGACTCTCTACTTAGCAAAGGGTTTGGCCCTGAGTGAGCTGCCTGAGTGGAGGGACCTTCCTGAAGGGAAAACCGTGTCTGTGGTAGTGTTGGGAGAAGAGGAAGATGAAAACAAACTGCTTCTTTGCCTCTGTCAATCTGAGGGCTTGAAAGTAGAGGCTGATGAATTGGCTCAAAAACAATAAAGACACGGTGATTGTGCAGAGACTAGGGGTAGCGCAGGTTACAAGGCAGGGAGAAGGGGTTCTCCAAAGAACAAGCTTAAAAAGTCAAGTATATGTGACTGCAGGGCCATCTTGCATGTATCTAAACCTGTCAGGGACTAGCTGTCCACTTTATGGCTTATCTCGCTGCCTGCTAAAATTTGGGCCGTGGGACTATTAATTATCTTCCATGTAGTAATTGTAGTGGAGACTTTGGAGAGGTAGGGAGGGCAGGGGAAACTTAAAGCAGCATTTCTTTTTTCTGTGGATGGATAACACTTAAAATAAAATTTTCAGTTTCCCAAGCCTTGGTAGCATTTATGCGTGTGATGCAAAGTGAGCAGGCGCTGGAGTCTCACAGACATTTTTGACCTTGGCTTTGTACCTGACTGGCTATGAAATCGTTTCAACAGCTCAGGGCTCAGGTTTACTCACCTGTAAAATGCAGCTTAAAGGAGGAGTCAGGATCACATTCACAAAGGGTCTAGCATAGTCCAGCACACATAGTCCAGTAGGGACTCAAACACAGTAGTCCCCTTATCTATAGTTTCACTTTCGGTAGTTTCAGTAAGTTGCTGGCAAATTGCTGTAATGTTCACACAACAAAATCGCCTAATGAAGCCAGGCGTGGTAGTGCACACCTGTAATCCCAGCACTTAGGGAGGCTGAGATAGGAGAATCGCAAGTTCAAAGCCAGCCTCCGCAACGGCGAGGCACTAAGCAACTCAGTGAGACCCTGTCTCTACATAAAACACAAAATAGGGCTGGGGATGTGGCTCAGTGGTTGAGTGCCCCTGAGTTCAATCCCTGGTACCCCTCCCCGCCAAAAGTCGCCTAATGACCCATTTCTCAGAACGCGTCCCTGTCCTTCCCTGGCACATGACTGTTAGAGTCTCTGGCTTTAGGCTTGGGGGTTTGGAATGTATTCCCTGAGGATAAGGGGGACCACTGGGATGGGATTGTCTGTTCCCATATCATCTTCAATTGTGTTTCTGGCTGTAGAGTACTTTCCTTTCTTCTTCTCTGGAAGCCTCTATCTCCCTTCTTTGCCCTGAGGAATCCCAGCATTACTTCAAGGTCAGGTCAAGCAAATCTGGCTTTTCTTCAAAGCCCAACACTCCAACTCTGATCAGTGTGTTAAAGACTCCTGTCCTTCTTGGAATCACTCATGTCCCTTGTGGAAGCTGTCCTACCCCACAGGGGTGACCGTTCCCACATCTGCCTTCTCACTCCCCCATGCTGTGTGTTCCCTGAGCAGACACACAATGTCTTACACGTCCTCCTGTCTCCTTGAATAAGTGGAAGTTGAGCTTCAGTTTCTCCTTCTGCCCTGACTCCATGGAAAGGGAAAACGTGTCTGTACATTTGTTTGAAACAGCGGCTGCCACTGTTCGGCTCTGCTTGACCATGAACTCCAGACACAGTCAACTAGAGGGGAACAATCTGATAGACTCTATTACTTTAACAACCAAACCAGCCCTGCACTTGAAGATTTTGGAACTAATTCCAAAATACCCCCAGGTAGCCATAGACCCCTGGGGGTCTGTATCTTCCACCATTTCCTCTTGGTGCGACATGGTCCTAAATGGACCCAGGTCTGAAGAACCTCCATCCAGTCAAAGAAGTCATGCATGTGTGGCCTCTTCTTCACATAAAGTAAAGCCTCACTAAATGCATCATGTGATCAATGAGCCTGACCCTGTCCTAGAACTTTCCATTTTAATAGAGGTCAATTTTCTCAAATGTGATCCTTTGGCAAAGATGACCAGTGTTGACGAGAAAGTTCTAACTGAGCGAAACTACTTCCCCTCCCATGTCGCTGGACTTTGCAACTTAGGAGGAGCTGGATGTGCCCAGCACTTTATGCTAATATTTGGGGGTTCACAGGGAGCACAATATTGCTCATGCATTAAATGTTGACTTTTAGCATACCCATTTAGTGATAAGCTAGTAACTCCCTAGGAAAATGTATCTCTCATGTAGAGTATTTTCATTCTCCTTAAGAGTGATTGGATTGCTAATAGCAGCACTACAAGTATTACCTTAGTCTTCCAGCAGCCCTATAAGGTAGGTCCTATTATTATCTCCATTTTATAGATGAAGAAACTGAGGCTTAGGGATTTAAATGGCTTGGTGAGCAAGGAGTACATCGCTAGCAGGTGACTGGATTTCTAGCCCACTCTGGTCCCAGAATGAACCGTTACTGTGTGCACACCTTACAAGACTCTAAGTGAAACCTGGTCCTTTCTATTGATAATGCAATCAAACGTAGGTTGCACGACTGTAAAATGTAGACTCTGAAAGATGCTGTTGTAGAGCACCTTTCAGATGTTCAGTGCTCTGGCAGAAGCACAAAGCCTCATGGAACTTTGCCGGAGTGTGAGGAGGCTCAGGAAGGCTTTTTGATGGCAGTCTGGTTATAAAAAACAGGAGTGGTTTGGAGTAGCCATTGGTGAGGTATGTCTGTCTTGAGGTGTGATTTACGCAGCATTCTTCAACTTCAATGCTTTGCTTCCTCATGATAAATCGTGCATTTCTCAATCTACATAATGACAGCATCATTTAGTAATAAAGTCAACGCATTAGGGAAGAAATGCTAGATGCCCCTTCCCCCTTCCTCTCCAAGTCCTGGCTTCCATAAATGGAGCAGCACTCCTCTGCCAAGCCTTCTGCCATGATGTTCTGCCTACCCTCAGGTCCAGAGCAGTGGAGTTGGCCTGCCATGAACGGAACCTCTGAAACCATGAGCCAAAGTAAACTTTCCCTCTTCTCTTTGACATTCAGTTAACATTTGAATAGCCCAGTGGAAACGGGTGGTTAAAAATATTGGATTAAAGATATAGACCCAAGTATGAGGGAACAGCATAGTTACTCACGTTGACTCAATAGCATGACCTGTAAAATGGGATAATTGACACTATTTTTTTTTTACACTGGTCACCAATGTTACATGATGCTGCTGAAAATGCTGATTTTTTTGCTCCCAGGGGAAACTGATACCACTTTGGATACTACTGTTTACGCAGATATGATGAATTAAGGACTTATATTGGACTATTTCAAACACAAAACAGATTTTTTACAGCTCTCATTTGAAAAGCAAGTAAAATGATAAAGGAAGTAGCCTAGTGATCTTAAAAAAATTCTTTACAAGTTTTTGTTTCAAGGGATGAAGATTGAGGCTCAAGTAATAATCATTGAGCATCTACGTTGTGCCAAACATTATCAGTGAACAGAACATACAAAGACATCTGGTGTCATTAAGCTTTGCCAGGAGGGGAAGTAGATGGTAAACAGAAAGTATGCAAAGGTATAGTAAAGCGAGAGGAATAATTCTGATTTCTGTTGCACAAGACAAGAACTACAGATAACGTATTGCACCATGCGGCAAGCCACTGAGATTTCAGAGTTGTTTGTAACTATGGCAAAACTAACCAATACAGAGTCATTCTGGATGGATGTATTTTCTAGTAACCGAATGGTTTCTTTCTTAGACCATAAGACTAATTAAATAGTCACACACTTCAGAAAAATAAAAAAGTATTCATAGCTTTTTAATAGATATAACTCCTCTATTATAGGATACAATAGATACAAGTTAGATATAACTCCTCTTTGATGACTTGAGATTTTTAAGATTTATTAGTAGTTATAAAATGCTAACCTAGGTGTAGTTCATGAAGTTTTGGAGGCCTTGATTTCCCCAAACTTGAAAGGGTTTGGAGGAAGGAAGTGGGAAGGAGGCTAAATGGAAAAGCACCTGGCTGGCTGGGGAAGCTCATCAGGAAACAAGGATGGGGAGGAAGGGGTGGGAGGAAGGGGAAAGGGGAAAGAGGAAGGGGAGGGGTAGGAGGGGGAGGAATCTTCTGGAGCGGCATGCTCGTCTGAAACCAACTTGGAACCCAGGTTTCTTGCCTCCTGCTCTGCATCATGCCCTGAACCCACCCACTACTATTTTTTGAAATGACAGCTAAATTATTTTTACTATGCATCCCTATGGGTCCACCTTCCTCGGATTCTTGACAGTCTCTGCAGAGGGAAATGATCAGTCCTGAGCTGCTCAAGGACACATCTGAGAATGTGTCACTAGGTGATTTCATCACTGTGCAAACACCACAAACTACAACCACAGAGATGTCACTAGGCTGTGGCATCTTATGACTACTGTGGTCCCTGCAGTCCTTGCTTGACCACCCCCTTGTTGGATGGAGCATGACTGCAATGAAGGAGCAGCCCTCCCCACTGGGTGGCCCCCTCCCCCAACTGCACCACTGAGCCCACATCACCAGACCTGCTGATGGGCTTCCCTGGAGGGGGGTCTCTGTTTGAGCCTATGTTGTCTGGGATCTGAACTAGTGGTCAAAATCCTATATTGTCCCTGTCATTTGGTCCTGATAAAAACCTAGCTTTAAAGTTCGGATTTGAGTTGATTTAGGGAGCCTGGCTAGCGGGGCTCTCGGGAGCAAACCACCAACATGGGAATATCAGATGTGCCATTCAAGAGTTGACGTTGAGCTGTTCCTTGGTTGCATGGCCTTGGGGAAGTGACCTAATCCACTTTTCTCAAGGAACTCATGGTAAAATGGGTATACTCTTTCTCCTCTCCAAAGAGGAGTTTGGAACATTGAATGTTAAGTATTTAAAGTGGTTAGTGCAAACAGGTGTTCAGGAAGAATTTTGTAATACTAAAATTATTACCGAAGCACTGATCTCTGAAATGGGAACCAATAGCATTGAGAGTGACCTTCTAACTTTAAACCGCATTTTCTTTCATGCTGAGGAGTTAGTCTGAGATGTTTGGATTTTTAAAGTCAATTAACAAAAATTCCAACATCCCAATACATGTGCCTGTGCTCTACTTTAACCTAAGGCAACAGTGAGGCAACATCTCCACGTCACGGCACATCCCTTATGAGATATCCTTGGGCAGGGTTTTATATGACCAACTGTCACCAGGCTTATGTTCCCATGTCTGGTGTCCCTGCCATCAGATGAGAACTGCTTTTTCATCTTCCACTGCTGTAAGCATGAAGATAAAGAACTGTATCTTCTCTAGAAATAAAGCCACCCACAAAGAACTGTGTTCTTGTAAGAAAAACTTGCAAACAAGAATCCTTCTGGTCAGATGATTCACTAAACAAACCTTGTTGAGGGGAAGGCAAGGAGAGATAGCAAGATAATCCAGCTTCTCCATTTCTAAAGCTAGACTACAATTCCAGACTTCGAAGTGAAATACATAGGCAAAGCCTCACACGTCCCCTGCCTCAGCTTACTAGACAACTGATTTTCCAGATAATAGGAATTCTCTGATCAAAGGCAGGCAGACATTTCCCCTTAAATAGGTCAAATGGTAATTGCCCACACGAACACACAAGTTAATAAATTCATCACATTCTGAGAGCCTGCAAGGGATTCAGATGATGCTTGAGGGCAGCTCGCCCAAGAGAGCTTTCTGGAGAGACACTGGACATACAAGGAAAGGCCACTCTGGAGCCACATGAAAGCATTTCTGTGTTATGGAGCTGTCTGGACCTAACACAGAGAGATTCTAGGGAATTCTTCATTCTACACCCTTGCTCTAAACTACAGATCGACAGGAACACCAATGGTGCTCTTAGATTTGCATCGTGTCTGGGTAGGTTGAATGGAGTGAAGTTAGGGTGACAGAGGGCTCTCCAGGAGGAAGGATGCTCCTACTCATCCTTGGGGACTGACTCCCCTGGAACTTTTGCTTAGTTCTCAAGCAATCCCAATAGCCAGTCCCAACAGCTCCTTTATCTGGCATGCCTGTATGTTAAGTCATCCTATAATTATTTATGACCAACTTATCTTTTTCATAACTGAGTTACTAGAGAGCAAGTGTGTGTGTGTGTGTGTGTGTGTGTGTGTGTAGTGTGCACAGTAACTGTCAATCATAAACATCTAGTAGTGTTCTGTGAATAAACGAAAAAATTAATGTATGAATGATGTACTGGGACCAATGATGATTTTTGATGTATAAGAAATTCCAAGAATTCAACAATCTACTGCTGTCATTTTCTGGAATGAACCATGATGCTCACCTCTGTGTGTTTATGATCCCTTGTGCTAATTTAGAAATGTACAGAAATGAAAGGTGACATAAAAATCCATAAATATTTACCAAGCATGGCACTCTGGGAGGTATTGGGAAATAAAAGTATAAGTAGCAGTTCCCTGCCCTTCAATGCTTGTGATTTGCTGGGAGTGTGCATGTGTGTGTGTATGTGTGTGTGAGAGTGTTCATGTGAGTATGGGTGCGTGTGGGTGGCAGATGAAGGTATATATACTGTGATTGTATAAGGCAGGATCTGATCAGGCCAAAGGACTGGTATGAGTGAAAAGAGAATTACCATACACAGGGCCAAAGGAAACAGCGTAGGAAAAGTCAAAACACAAAACAGGAATGGGACCTGAACTGTTCCAAGGTGCCACATTGGTTAGTGCTCCCAGCCTCGTCAACCTGCCCTCAACCTGTCGCAGCTCAGAGGGCTGTAGAAGAGGGCGTACAGGGACCTGGACCACCCCAGAGAGCATGGGATGCACAGGCTCAAGACTCTTGGGGCCTGGGGTTGGGCATTTCTTTTTACCTGCTGGGTGATGTTTTTAACACTCCATTAAAACATATTTGAGATTCTTGCTTGGACATATCTGAGAACATGTGCCACCCACCTGGCTGTCCCCAGGCAGGCCCTGGAGTGGCAGTGGGTCTTGTCAAGTTTTGCTCTCTTGCTCTGATTCACCCTTTGGGTAAGTTCTGGGGACCTTGCTGCTGGCAGGGCTGATTGGCAGCTGCTTGCCAGGCCAACACCTCCAGACAGGTGCTCGGAGGAGCCTCTGCTGGAGGCTGCTGGAGCCCCATTAAAAACCTCTCAGGGACGTCCACAAAGCCATCTTGTCACATCCAGGACAATGCAAATACTCGAGCATTACCACACCAGCCCACATTCACAGGTAACGTTCTTCTAAGTCCTTTATAGGGTATTATTTTTCATTGACTCCCAAGCCTCACAAGGTAAAAGCAACAGGCTGAGAACCGTCCCATATGTCAGAGTGGACAGCGGCCATTCCAGACAAGTGAGCGATTTGCTCCAACCACGGTGCCAGTCAACATGGCGACTAGTCCTAATACTTCTCTCCTTTTTAAAAATCTAAATTGTTTCCGTCTTTTTGTCATTATTTCTGCCTTCTTCTTGGATGCTCTTATTTGGCCTGTCCATTGATTAAAAGCACATGGAACATTTCTTCCACACTGCAAAGGCATTAGTTAGCACTTGCTTTTATGTATTTTTATCACAGGTTTGAGGTTATGATCAGGTGGAGATGAGACTCATTTCCACAAGTCATACAAAAATCATGTGGATCTGGGGAATCAGCTGCATGGGATCTGTTCAGCCTGTCCTGCTCCTCTTGGGGCAGAGGTCCTTTTGCTGGTGTTACCCTATTTCTTCAGTGACTTTAATTCTGTCTTCTCTAGGAAACCATTCGCTTCTCCATTCTTTCCTCCTTCAGTCACTGTCAACACTGTTTCTCCCAGAGATTCCTGGAGATTGGTCATGGGCAGGTATGGTTCCTGCTCCCTCATCTCACCTGTCATTTCCCTTCTAGGTGTATCTGCAGTATATTCTGGCCCCCACCCCCAGTCAAATGCAATGCTCTTAAATTTCATTTTCCTTAATTTCTCTTCAGCATTTGATCATATCAAATGTTTTTTCCACACACCATCTTAGTCCATTTTGTGTTGTTTCTAACAAAATACCTGAGGCTGGGTGTTTTCATAGAGAAAAGAGGTTTAGTTGGCTCATGATTCTAGCCCTTAGGGCAGCCATGTTGAGAGGTGGCAGGACCTTCATGAGGTATTCGGGTCATGAGAGATCTGGTCTCACTCAGGACTGATGCCATCCTGTGGGAGTGACCAGGTTCTCGCTCTCCTGGGACTAGGTCAGTTACTACAAGAGTGGGGTGATGTAAAGCAAGTTTGCTCCCCATCTCCTTAATTCTTTCTGCCATGACCTGCAGCAGCATCCAGGCTTCACCAGAGCTATTTTCTTGGAATTTCCAGCTTCCAGAACCATGAACCCAAATATACTTCTTTTCTTTATCAATTTCCTAGTCTCAGGTATTCTGATGTAGCAACTGGAAACATATTTAAGACTTCATTCTCTGTCTTTCCTGACTTCTTCGCCTTTTTCCTTTTTAATCAAGCAGGAAAGTTAGAGCCACCTGGCATGTGTCATTTGCCCCTCCCCAATATTCAGTGTGTTAACGAATCCTTACCTTCCTTCCTCTTCCTACATCTTCTGCCCTTGAATTCAGCCCCTGGCTGTCAGGTTCTTACCTACACAGTGCATACCTTGACCCATGGCCAGAGGGATAACTGACATTGATGTCCACTCCAGGCACCTGCCTGACCCTTTCCACACACTGGCTGACACTCTCCATAAGGTACTATTAATGGCTCTGTTTTTTTTTTTTCCCCAGATGAAGAACCAGAGGCTTAATATCTGTATTGTGCCTTTTCTTTATAAAAAATGATCATGAAAAAGATCGCCTTTCCTAGCCTGATAATGAAAGGGCTCACATTTCCTTTTGGACAGTAATTCACCTGTTCCCTCATAGAATTCTCAGACCCTGCAGATCAGTAAGTGCACTTGGCTTTCACATTCTGCCTTGACTCACGCTGACGTCTGTGCCCAAATGCTTTCCATACCACCGTTGCTTTTCACTGATGGGCTCCCATTTGCTTAGGTTCTGAAAAGCCATGTTATAGATTTTGGGATCCATTTCCTTTGGCTCTTCATCATGCATCAATGTTTCCAACACAGCCATAAGCTCTCTGGGGGCATATCTGTCTTGCAGCAGAACATGGTAGATGAAAATATGAATTTTGGAGACAATTTCAGGATTTAAATCTCAAATATGTCCCTGAGTTGCCATGTGATTTCTGGGGCTTCATTTTCTCATTTATAAAATCGAATTGATGGTAATAGAACCTACTTCCTAGTGTCTATACCCATTTTGGGGGTACATCCTCAGCCCCTCTTTAAATTTTTAAAAATTTTGAGACAGGGTGTCACTAAGTTGCTGAAGCTAGCCTTGAACTTGTGATCCTACCTCAGCTTCCCACATTACTGGGGTTATAGGCATGTGCTACACAGTCTAGTTTAGTGTGCATAAGCATGCAGGAACATAGTAAACATTCAATAAATGTTAGTGCTTTGAATCCCAGTTTAGCACGATATTTTGGCTAACAGTGTGGCTTTAGGGAATATCCTTTCAATGTTGACCTTGGCACATCATTAAAAACATGCATCACAGTCTTCAAACGACTGCACGGGATACAGGGTGTTACCCCATAAGAATGGAAATGCCATAGTGGAAGAGGCTCATCAGTGATTACTGCTTTTAGAGAGGTGTGGTACTGGAATAGGGTTTGTGGAATCCAGCAGCCTGGGTTCAAATCCTCTCACTTTTTCTGTGTTGCTTGGTTTTATCATCTGAAAAATGGAGATAATATTATCTGCTTCAGAGAATCCCGTGAGGACCAAATAACATAATAAATGGTAAACACTGAGCACTCAATAAATGTTGGCTGTTGATTGTACGTGGGGTTGTTAATTCAGCCCCATATCCAGTCTCTGATGGGGGCACAGAGGTTCTGAGGGAAAGAAGGCAGATCAGGTGCAAGTGAAGCCAGGAGAAGGGACAGAATAGGAACACAAGCCCTGACGCTGCTGGAGGCTTCTGGAAGATTCCAGGCACTCAAAGAAAGTGAAATAGGATGCAGAAAAAAGGCAAGGAGGCTCCCAGGGCCATCCAGTTACCTGATTCACAAGGCTCCCCTACTTGGGCATATTGAGTGACCTTGGGCCAGGACATGATTTTCTCTTCTGTTCTCTTTCTCAGTTTCCATGTTCAACTTGCAGAACAGCCCCATGCTCTCTCCTCAGAGAGCTTACCCCTCTGTCAGGCCTGTCTTCACCCTTTCTGTCCCCTCTGCCTCTGCCTGGGTCACTCTCATCCTTCAGCTTTCTTATTTAGACAACTGTCAGCTTCTCTGAATCGTCATGGCCTCCAGCAACAGGCTGTGTAGTCAGCTCTACACTTGAGCAAAGTTAACCTGCTTAAAAATCATGACTGCAAGCAAGAACTGAATTCAAATGTTGAAACCATGATCCACAGCAGTCCAGACTGTGAACAGCACCCGGCTGCTACACGTGCCATCTCTGTCCTGTGGTCACACACAAAGGCAGGGGTGAGGTTAAGGATGGATGAGAAATTGACTGCATGGAGCCATAAATTTCAAATGAGCCCTTTGAAAACGGTGCATCTAAATCTGTCTCAAGCCTCTTTATCCACTCCTCCCTATTTAGACAACAGTTCCAAAGGATAATATATAATACTTTCAGGACCCAGGGAAGTTAGAAGGGAGACAAAGCAAGTTAATAATGCTGAACGGCTCAGAAATGCTCTAAATATTTCAAAAGCAATCCAGTTCTCAGAGGTCTGCTCTAAAATCCCCAGAACAAACACTATTACCAGGCTGACTTCCAACTGCACTTGGAAATTTGGGCTTTACCAAGAGTCCTTTGTCATACACAGCTTCCTGTCTGTCTCAAGGATTTGGTAAGTATGTTAGCGAGGCTTTTCCCGGAAGAGGGTCAGTTCCCTGAGGGCAGGGATATGGTCTCTTGGGGCTTTCTTGTTCAGGCTGTATTGCCAATTGATTCTAAGACTCTAGAAATAACTTTTATTCTATTTTGTCTCTATCTTGAAAATGCAGAAGTTGAATTGGATCTGTGGTCTCAAATTTGGTCCCAAACTAGGGCTTACCAGCCCCTGGTGGGAAGCAGAGTTGTTGGTTTTTTTTTTTTGGTAGGTGCAGATGGACAGCATGCCTTTATTTATTTCATTTTTATGTGGTGCTGAGGATCAAACCCAGTGCCTCAGACATGCTAGGCAAGTGCTCCACCAGTTCTTCCCCAGTCCAGGAAGCAGAGTTTTTGCAAATGTTCATCCAACCCATAGCAGCTTAGTATTTTCTCCATCTGCAGATGTTCCAAATAGCTATGATTTTGTGGGGACCATCACATTTGGATTATAAAATGCATCCTTGGGGCTGGGATTGTGGCGCAGTGGTAGCGTGCTCGCCTAGCACGCGTGAGGCACTGGGTTTGATCCTCAGCACCACATAAAAACAAAGATATTCTGTCCACCTAAAACTAAAAGATAAATAAATAAATATTAAAAAAAAATAAAAAATAAAATGCATCCTTATTTACATGGCAAAACATTAGATAAGGACCCTCCTCAAGGTTCTCGATTGCCCTGATGTTTATTCATCTCCTACTAAATTCATATTTATTGAGGGCTTCTCCTTACTAGTGCTCCAGAATCTGAAAAGGCATGATTTGGGCCTCAAAGAGCAAAAACACACAGACCACTACAAGCTAGCATGCTTCGAGCAGGAAAGCCACACCAGAGATGTTCCAAGTCTCACCAGAGTCTATGACTGATCCACTACTAGATGGACACTCTGGTTGTGCCCATTTGAGGAAACAGCAGCAATGGAGACCATCTGACTCCAAGGCCTGAGGTTTTGATGCTAAATCAATGCTGTTGTGAGGAAGGGGAGCTTGGAGGGCAGTGAGAGAGCTTGTCTTGGAGGGAAGGACTTGGGGGAGCCAGAGAAAGAGGACATGAGTCCTCCGAGGAATGAGGAGCAGCTTGCTGGGTGGACAAGACAGAAGATCATTCCAGGAAGTGAGAGCCAATGCCAAGCACTCAAGAGGGACATCACAGGATGCACCAGGGTATGCCTAGAATTCTGTCAGGAATTATAGCATTTCTCTTGGGTCTCCAGCCTGCAGATGCCAGATTATATGACTTAACCTTCATGGGAAGGGAACGGGCTGAGGGGTGAACAGAAGACCAGCCTGATGCAGCACCTTTCAGTTCTTCTGGACACTGGATACTCTGGTACATAGTAGGCAATCTCTATTCTGTTGATTACGACCAGAGGCTGTGCATTGTTCAGTTACAGTGTTCGCCAGTATTTTCTTTCAGGTGACGTATTATCTTGGAAATGAGTCCATCCTCACACTATATGGCTGATTTATCCTTTAGTGATCATGCACAGAACTCAGGAAGGAACAGCTTCTTCACCCCCGGGCATACACACGGCAGGTATGGCAATCACACACCTAGCCCATGCACAAGTCATTTGACTGAGACCCTCTCAGCAGTCACCCCAAAAACTTGGCCTTGTGGTGAAAATTTTCTGATGATTCTATGTGTTGACTTAGAATTTTACAAATGTTCATCCAAGCCATAGCACCTTGGGGTCATGGGCTCCCCAGATGAAACTGTTCCTGTTGTGTCTCTGAGGGTGTATAAGGACAAGATTGGCATTTGAATCAGTGAATCAGGAAGAGAGGATGGCCCTCCCCATGCACAGGGGCATCATCCAATCAGTGCAGGGCCTGGGTGGAGCATAAGGCCAAGGATGGAGGAACTCACCTCACTTCATTTTTTTTCCTGCCCAACTACTTGAGCTGGGACCTTTCCCATCTCCTGTCTTCTGATGAGGATTCACACCACGAGTTCCCTAGGTTCCCAGGTGTTTGGACTTGGTCCAAATTATACCATTCCTCCTGGGTTGCCAGCCTACAGATGCTAGATTATGGGACTTAATCCCCATAATCCTCTGAGCAAATTCCTCATAATTAACCTATCTATAATCTACACCACCTGTAACTATGGTGAAATGTCTCTGTTCTATTTGTTTTTCTGGAGGACCTTAGTTTACTTGCCTCTGGGTTGTATAGGTTTAGCACATTTTTTACTGATATAAATTTTGGAATCCATACAGTAATCAGTGTTAGGCTCTTTAACCTGACCATACAGATTAACCGTCTGCATGCTTGGTCCTGTAGGGGAAGTCTTCCCTCAGAAGACAGTGACGTATTTTATGCTCCAAAGGCAAGGGTAAGCTGAAGTTCGCAGGATCATTTTCTCACCAGAGCCAATTACTCAGAGTTTATTATTAGCTATGTGGTCTTGGATAGGTCTCTTAACTGCTTCTTGCTACAGTTTCCCCATCATTAAAATGGGAATAATAGCAATACCAATCTAGTTATGATGCCTTCTGTAAATAATGTTCCCATTGTCGGATTATTTTAAGAGGACCTAGTTAATACTAGCTTACATTTAAAAGAGGACCAGATGCATTGTAAGCAGCATGCACACTGTTTTTCCTCATACCATGAGGCTGCACAGAGGGTGGAACAAAGATTCGGGCTCGGCTCTGCTCACTAGGCCTATGCCTTGCAGAGAGGCACCTTTACCCAGCTGGCACGTGGGCACTTGATGGGCCTAGCAGCCTTGCTTATAGAAGAAATGGATCTGTCCTTACCCACTCATAACTCTTTCTTTCTTCTGTGTTGATAGAGAAATAGCCACAGAACAGAAACATTTAAAAGCTTCCTTTGATGATTGCATGTCCCAATCTTCCCATCCATGTTTTTAACCTCCCCAGCTTTACTATGACTTTAGGTCAAGAAGTACATTGTGCAGCAGATCCTGATTATCCCATGCAGAATCTCTGGTCCTTCTCTTTTTGCACTTGGAGCTTCAAAAGCAAAACATAGGCATGTGTGTGGTGCTGTGTGGTTACATTCACTTTCTCCAGCCTCTCAAGAAAGCTTGAGAAACTCTCTGCCAAGCAAGCCAAGCTCCTCCAGCAAATCCATTCACTGGAATGGATTATACCTCTACATCACTGTGTGGAGCACACACATCTCCAATGTCAGCCTAGAAATCAGGAGCAACGTAACGATGCTGGAGGGCACATCCTGGTCAAATTGCACTGGACAGCTTTCATTATTGGTATTTCCAGAATAACGGAATAATGGGATGATTTTTATTCATACAGGCAGCATAGAATATTGAAGAAAGCCCTTGATTTGAGATCAGAAAATGAATCTTGGCTCTGGGTGACCTTGGCACCAGATTCTACTTCCAATTAGCAGATCAGAGACTCAGTCCTGATTCCTGGCCCTGGGCTCTTAGAGAATCAAGAACCCTGTGGAGTCATGATAAAGAATAAATTATTTTTCCAGATAAATTATAATATACACTCCATGGAATACATTAAGTATAAAGTCCATGTGTGAAGTTTCTGTGGGAATTCAGGACTCTTGAGTCATTTGGCATTAACTCATCTAAATGTTATTCTTTTGAGAGCCATTTGATGTCCAAAGTGCCCTTTAAAGCCTGTTTCTTTTGACAAACATATTTATTTATTTATTCATCTATTTATTTATTTGGTGCAGAATCAGGAAGTTCTTTGCCAAGAATAAACACATTTGAATACCAGAGGATTTGAAATTTTCTCTCAAACGCAATGTCTGCCAAATCCGAGTTTGTTCTAATCCTTTATTTAAAAATAAAGGGAGCGGGCTGGGGGGCATTCCCAGCTCCAACCTGCATAATAACAAGTTGAAATATGCAAAGTATACCTCAAGTCAGCAGAGTGAGCAGCGTTCCTTATTTTACTGCAATGTTAGAAAGATTTTGAAAAGGGGTAGGTGGAAGTAGCATTATTATTGTAGTTGTTACAGTTCAAGTTAGAGATCCATGGAATTTGCCCTTTTTATGTTTTATGAGAGGTTCTTTCAGTTTAATATTACATTTGGAAATGTGTTTGATCACCAAATAATTGCAGGTAGGAGAAGAATGTAGATGGGGGTAGCTCCATGGGGACCGGGTACATGGCGAAGTCTTATGGGGCCTACTTTAGTTCAAAGGGATAGAAATGGAAACACAAGCAATGAATGCAGATCCCATGGTGACCACAGAATAAGCCTTATGTTGAGGAAGAAGAAAGACATGATTAATAACCACTTGGGATTTATAAAACTGTTCTTGCAAAAGTTCAAACTACAGTCACCAAAGCAAGACTTTTTGTCTTAGTTTAGTAAGTCAGGAAGTATTTCGAAATGAGTCCTCTCTTCCTGTTCTCAACTTGCAGATGGCCTCTCATGCACTGGCATTCTGGAAAAACAAACCCTGAGGATCCAGACTTTTCCTAGAACCTGCTTCTCCAAGTGGGTTGAGCTGTTAGTGTGGCATTAGCATCTCTGAGAGCCTCCTAGAAATTCAGGATTTCAGGTCCACCCAGACTTATTGAGTCAGAATCTGCATTTAGGCAAAATTCCCAAGTACTTCACATGTACATCAAAGTTTGACAAATACTGCTTTACCCCAGGGGCCAGGAATCTTTTTCTGTAAAGGGCCAGAGAGTGAATATATCAGTCTTTTCAGACTAAGAAACTCTCTTTTTTGCAACAACTCAGCTTTGTCTGTAAGTGCATAAGTGGCCATGAATAATCTGTAGACAAATATGCATGATGGCGTTCCAATAAATGTTATTTACAAAGCCAGGTGGAGGCTGGATATGGTCTCCAAGGCTGGGGGTGCAGGTGTATGTTGGTACCGTACAAAGCAGAAAACCAAGTCCTTTCCTTATATCCTCTGCCCATTCATATTCCTGTGCCTTTGTACACTCACATCCCTGTCCCCAAACATTTTCTATCCCTTCTCTTGGTTCTAATTCCCTTCATGTCTGGGGATCCACATGACACCTCTTCTTTCTAGGCTTCCACTCTGGGCTTCCTTGGTATTGATTAGTCACTTGTGTCTCAAAAGTCCTTTGGATGAATCTAATACATGGGAACGTTTTCCTCTTCCACTAACTTCTGAGTTGCTTCTGAGAGTAGGCTCTGTGTTTTATGTATGTTTGCACTTCTGCTGCCCAGCACTGTGACATTGTATTTATGGATAAATATTTATTAGCCTTTTCTTCTCTGATTTAAATTGGTCTTAGCTGAAGAACATATTTAGAATTAAAGATAAACGTGGAACAAGAAAAATACAACTGTGGGAGCATCAGGCACTTAAAGATGCAAAGAACTGGCCCGTGCTCCCCTTCAGGAGGCAGTACCTGGACGCAGTGTACCTTAAGGACCACAATGAAGAGCAAGAAGACAGAGAACTTCAGGGATTCTGATGACAGCGGTGCAAGAGGCTGGAAACAAAGTCACGTGATTGAATCACATCAGACTCACAATTCATTCATGTGTAGTAGGGGATTCTCATTTTGGGGGACTAAAATACTTAACATCCTATATCACCCTATATTCTTCCTCAGCTCAACAAACACAGAGAGTTGAGTAATTAAGTGGTTGTTCTATGTACATGAAACCAGAAAGTGAAATTACAGGTGTGTGTGTGTGAGAATGCATAAGCCTGTGTGTGAAAGAGAGGTCATCCCTTTATTAAACTTTTTATCATAGTGCTTTTTAAAGATTCATGAAGAGCATAGTTGAGGGGAACAAACTCCCATGAGTGCATCATTCACCTTGAACAACATTTTCTAAGCTTCTTTTTTTCTATCCTTCTATTTTTGCTTTTGAGTTTGGATATTTTAAAACAAACCCAATAAATATTGGGCATAAGGAGTTTTATAACTACTTTCTCCCCGTATACTAATATAGGTATATGGGCAGTGGATTTTTAGAGTGAGCTGAATCAAAGCAACAACAATAAAAAATAAGAACAAAAACTATTCTGATAAAGACCTTTTGGGGGCTGGGCAAAACTTCTAGGCTCTTGCCAGTTGGAGGACACCTGTCGTGGAGGGAGTATACGTGGAAGTGAAGGCAGCACTCACAAGGCTTCAGTGGTCTCAGAAGGAGAGATTTAATGCACTTTAGTGTACAAAGGAGGAGAAAGAAGACTGTGTGTGGCACAGGTGTGTGTGCTCTGTATATGTGCGATGATGCATACACCTGATGCAGACCTGTCAAATAAAATCCCAAGCAATCAGCCTGAATGATAAAATTTTAAACTTTCCAAAGGCTCACTTTTTTTTTTTTTTTTGGTACTGGAGATTGAACTCAGGGGCACTCAACCACTGAGCCACATCCCCAGCTCTATTTTGTGTTTTATGCAGAGACAGGGTCTCACTGAGGTGCTTAGCGCCTCGCCATTGCTGAGGCTGGCTTTGAACTCGCGGTTCTCCTGTCTCAGCCTCCCTAAGTGCTGGGATTACAGGCTTGAGCCACCGCGCCTGGCTTCACATTTTTTAATAAAAATCATTCTACCAAATATCATTCCAAAGGAGGAGCTGGTAAAATCTCCTTGATGAAACATATAATCATACATTAAACAATCTTCTTTTTAGAAAAACTGACTTAGGTTACACAGCCCTGGATGGCAAAAAAAAAGAGGGAGGAAAAAGAGAGAAAGGAAAACATCCCCAACAAGTTACACGTTTTCTGGTGAATAATTTTTGCCTGAAATGAAAGTGTCAAAGAATCTCTCTGAATTGACAAAGCACTGTGTTATTACACCTACATGTACTGCTGCATTCTCTGACATCTTATTGAGGAAAATGTGCATGTTTGCTTTAAGCCAATTAGGGATGCTGTTGATACGGGGGAAGCACAGGAGTTATTTATTTATTTTTAACCATGCCTCTATTCAGCTACAGAGATCATTCAACCAGCTAATTTGCCTTCCTCTTTTCAATACATCCAAAAAAATGTACCAATGAGCTATTGCAGGCACTCTTCCTAGATGCCGCTGGAACATATAAATAATCAGACTACACAATAAAGTCTTATAAAGACAGGCTTATTCGCCGTAGAACCCCCACACCTAGAATGATGTCTGATACAGAGGAGGGGCTTGAGGATGATTTGTTAAAAGGATCTGAGGCCTTGTATCATCTCCATCTTTTTTTTTTTTTTGGTACTGGGGATTGAACTCAGGGGCACTCGATCACAGAGCCACATCCCCAGCCCTATTTTGTTTTTTATCTAGACACACGGTCTCACTGAGTTGCTTAGCGCCTCGCCATTGCTGAGGCTGGCTTTGAACTTGCGATTCTCCTATCTCAGCCTCCCAAAGTGCTGGGATTACAGGTGTGAGCCACTGCACCCAGCTCATCATCTCCATCTTGTGTATGTATGTGGGAGAGATATACAGGGAGGCATCTGCAGTACAGTAGAATGTGCTCAGTACAGAGTAAGGTACATACAATGAGCCATGAACAAAGAAGATAGAAAGAGACCTTCTGATCCATATGAGCCATGTGGGTGATAAAATTTCAAGAATAGAACATATGCAGGACATTCACAGACAGTGGACATTATTAACAGATGCACCATGTTGGTAGGAGGGTGGGCCGGGGTTACGTATTCATTGAAGAGCCCAGTTTAGTTGCAACGCCAGGGCACAAGGATGGGCTATTAGGAAGAGGTGCAGGGGTGGGAGACACACTGGACTAAAGGAACAGGTACACGGGTAGGACATACACTGGACTACCCAGAACAGGTGCAGGGTAGAAAGGTACATTAGACTACCAGGAACAGGTGCACGGGTGGGAGATATGCTAGACTAAAGGAACAGGTGCTGGGGTAGGAGATATGCTTGACTCTCAGGAAGAGGTGCTGCCAGGGTTTGAGGTAGGCCTGGACAAGTAGATTGAGGATGCAGGTGGAGAAAACCTACACCCTCAGGTAGAGTTGGGAGTTGGAGATCATGTTCAGCCATGAGGTAGAAGTGCAGGCAGCAGGAGAGAGGTTAGACCAGTTGGAAGAGGGGCAGGGGATGGGAGAAAGGCTGGATTCTAGTTGGGTGATTCAGCGGGTGTGGGGAGAAAGGGCAGGATGCTTAGGTGGAGGCAGATGATCAGGTACCTGAACGTCACACCAAATTTTTCCTCACTTTGCATACCTTGAGGAACCTCTGTCAGCTGCAGGCTGGGATGGTATCAGTGCTCTATGAAGCAGTCTCATGACCCAGGATTATTAAACATGAAGCGCAGTCATCACCCTGGCACACTTGCCGATTAGGAGGATGTGGGAGGCAGTGGGAGGGGCTTGGAGGAAAGCCAAAGTGTGCAGAACCATGCTATTGATTGCAAAGCAGAGTTCATGAGGACGGGTTACCAACACCTGAACCTAACACTGGGAAAGTTCTAGGCTGCTCTCATGGGGGAGCTGTTTTATGAAATGGAGTTGATAGATGGAATTGTGGTTCTTGTATCTTAGGGGCATTTGGCAAAGGGACCATTAGAAGGTGCTGATTTCTTGCTGGGTACAGTGGTGCATACCTGTAATCCCAGTAGCTCAGGAGGCTGACACAGGAGCTTAAGCCTCAGCAGCTTAGTGAAGTACTATGCAAGTTAGTGAGACCCTGTCTTAAAAGAAAAAAATAAAACCAGGCTGAGGATGTGGCTCAGTGGTAAAGTGCTTTTGGGTTCAATTCCTGGAACCAATAAACAGACAAACAAATAAATAAAAGAAAGAAGAAGGTCTTATTTTCTTTTTGTCTTAAATTATTGCCCCTAGAACGCCTGCCTGGGGTCTAGATCCCGGGCATGAGTTAAACCGTCCTTGTATTTTATAAACATTTGCTAAACTCTCTTCATAATCCCCTGGGAAAAGGTCAGGACATGGGACATTTGCTATATTTGAGGTATTAAGGAAGAACGTGGCAATTTTCTTTGCTTTCTCTCCCCTCGTCCTTTCCCACCATCCTTTCTTTCTCTCTCTTCCATTCTATGTTATTTGGTGTATCTGTCATCTGCCCTGGTGCTGTTTTGGGGACCATTGATAAGAAGGTCTCAATCCAGAAATCTTGGTGGATGATAGACTGTCTCTCACACCCTCCCTGCTTCATGTGGCCCCTCCTGCTTCTGGACTTGACTTGCCATCTCTGGAATATGTCTTTTCATACCAAATACATCTTTAGAGGGGTTCAGATACCATGAGAAACAAGGGGGAACAAAGATGGTTATTCTCCTTAAGGAACTTCAGAGACATGGAAGTGTCAGAGGGGTCATCTTGTACACTGTCAGCACATTGATTCTTATACACAGCAAAGATGTCCATTGGGTCCATTGACATGGGAGCATTAAGAGGTGTGGGTGAGGGGCAGTGTGTGGCCTCGGCATACAGACTGGCCTGTACCTCTGCCCCCACACCAACCATGGACCAGTTCCTCCCTTCCCTCTGCCTTCATTCCTCCAATAATCTAGTTCCATCAAGCCGGACACAAAAGGAGAGGAACAGGCCAACCAACTTCTAGATCTGTTTTTTCCTATTTTGGAATCTGACTCACCATGACTCTACAATTCTTCATATTGATAATGGCATTTTGTATCTTGTGCAGTAATGCTTTATGTCAGGCATCACTGTGGGCCGTGACAATGGACTGAACTTCTCCAGAATATCTCTGGGGTTGAAATTCTAACTCCTCCATTTACCAATATCTTGTCAAACACTGAATTAACTAACCTCTGACAAGTCAAGTTGCCTTCCCTATACCTCAGTCTCCTCGTGGGTGGAGTGGGAAGAAAAATTAGTCTGGAATCATTATCATGTATGAACAAATGATTGGTACATGGTATAAGGACTTAAAAGAGAGCCTGACAAATAGGAAAGAACTTTCTTCTTTCTTTTGTATGTATATGTGTGTGTACATGCATGCGCACGTGCACATGTGCTAGAGATTGAACCCAGAGGTACTTTACCACAAAGCTGCATCCTCAGTCCTTTTTAATTATTATTATTATTATTATTTTTTTGAGACCGTTGTTGAGGGTTTCACTAAGTTGCTGAGGCTGGCCTCAATCTTGTGATCCTTCTGCTTCAGCCTCCTGAGTCACTGGGATTACAGGCATGTATCACTGTGCCCAGCAGGAAATAACTTTTATAATTACTGATTTAATCGACAGAAGAAACCTGACCACTTACATATCGCTATTTCTGGTTTGCAATGAGCCAGGGAGGTTCAACTCTCCTTTGTTTTCTGAAACACTGACCTAGAATTAAGACTGGGAAAGACCCTGATTTTGGTCTTGACCTCTGAACTAGAAAGAATAAGGGCACATTGGTCCAAATTACCAGGCCAGTGGTCTGGGAGCAGCCTTTGCCTAAACCTGGTACCAAACCCTCCTCTCCTGGGGGCCTGCAGTATTTTCTCCACTGGTGCCTGAAGCAGCTTAGGAGCTGTACAAACGGCATTATCAGCAATTAACTAGATGACCCCGGACAAACCAAGAAATCTCTCTGGGATTTTCCTCTCATTTCATTTCTAACAGCTGGTGGTTAAACTAGATTATCCATCTTTTACATTCTGTGGTTTTTGGTTTAGTATTTACATAAGCCAGGGTCAGGGCTCCTCTGGTTTATCTCCTGCCAACTCGACTCAGACCATGATTCCCAGAGAGGCCAGCCCTCATCCCCGCAGTGGGAAATCTGAGGCCACTTTCCTTCTCCTTTTCCCTCTCTCTCTTCCTCTTCCCTCTATCTGTTTTTCTCTCCCTATATCTCTGACTCTTCTTTCTCAATTGTTCTGTGTCTCTCAGTATCTTTCTGTCTGTCCTCTCCCTCCCCCAGGCCCCAGTTCTAAGACATTAACCAAGTTTAAAACCTAGCAAGCACAACAAATGTTTGTGAGGAGAGGACTGGAGGAAAGAGAAAAGCATTTTGCAAACTGGGACTTCAGCCCAGTGACACATAAGGGACCATGTTTTTCCTTTGATAGTTCTGCACCACAGTTCAAGGGAAGTGAGAAACAGAAAGACTGGTTTAGCACCTGCAGGGGCCTTCACTCCCCAGCATATACAACCCTGCTGAAAACCCCTCCCATCCATTGTTGTTTATTTCTTTTCTGTCCACAGAGCATGGCACCTTTTCTCAGCAAGGAAACTTGCATAACATTTTATTTGCAGTGTGAAGTTCGGCGCCCTGTCGAGACTCCTTAACGTTCATGAACATAAATGGTACACTTGAATATGGCTTCTCAATTACCCCATCTCAGCCTGCACAGAGGTGGAGGTGTGGGAAGAAAGAAGATGGAGCGGGCTGAGCCTTTTAGGTACCAATTCTGGCTGACAGAAAGAACAGCAGCTCTGAGCTCCAAGGGGAGAATTCTTGAAACTTTTCCATGTTCCTTTTGGGGAGAGAGGGACTGATAAAGATCTGCAGAGTTGCCTGCAACTGATTCTTCAGCTCCTTCCCCAAGGATGTGGGGGGAAGGGGTGAGGGAAAGGAAGAGGTTAAAAGAGACCATAACATAAGTTAAGTTTAACATGCAGCCCAAATATTTCTCTATAATTCCTTTCCTTTGTGGGAAAACGTTCAGGTCCCAGGATGTATGCAATCTGCTCACTTGAGGTACCATTTGTTCTGGATAGCAGGAAGTGAAAAATCTTTAAGCCTACAGTCACAAACATCACCATCAGCTTGAATCACTCAGGCACTGAGAGAATAACTCTGGCATTGTGTATCATGGTGGTTGTTTCCCAAGACTGTTGTTTCAACTGAAATTTGCTGAGTACCATGCCTGTTTGCAGATGATACAAAATGCAATTCAAAGAGTGGCAAATCTCCTTCCAGGTTCTTGTTTTCAAGTAGAAAGATGGTAACTCAGAGGCTCCTTCAGCCCTTTCTGTTGGAGAAGGATGCCCCTTTTACCGTGAGGAAAGAGGAGACAAAGGTGAGAGGTAAAGAATGGGACTAGGGACCCAATCTGTCCTACCACTGTGCTTCATCTTGGGGCCTTTGGCATTCCTTGGGGAATAGGACCCCAAGGTTTTATAGCTGGAAGAAAACTTAATATTAAGTACTGCAAGAGCTCCTGAATTCCCTGAATTCAGCAAGAATTCAGCAAGCATGGGGATCATGCAGCAGGTATCTAGAAGTGGGACTGTCCTGGAACACCAAGAAGTACAGATCTATCATTTTACACCTTTGCTCATTTTACAGAATGGCCTTCGGGCACTACTGACTGTGGATATTGGGTACAAGGTGCCCATTAGAGAGGATAAAAATGACCAAGGAATTGAAGATTGAAAGAGCTTAGGTAAAAGGGATTGTCTACATGCATGTGTTCATGAATTGTTATGGTTTGGACCTGGAATGTCCCCCAAAGGCCCATGTACTTAAAGGCTTGGTCCCCAATGCAGCAATGTCCAGAGGTAGGGCTTTAGGGAATGATTGGGTTCTGAGGGCTCTAATCCTATCAGTGGATTAATTCCTTTGGCTGATTAATAATTTGAATGGACTACTGCAGGGGGGACCTAGTTGCTCACAATATTTGTCAAATTATTCACTAGTGTTGAAGGATATCTTTCTGGTCCCATGATATTTTCATTGTCAAAGGATATTGCCAATCAGAAGCAACAGTATTAGTATAAATGACATTATCAGTAACCACTGTCTTCCAAGGTCACTGGTAAGCTGTCCTTCCCTGAAGGTGACCAACTATCCTAATTTTCCCAGTACTGAGGGATTTCCATGGATGGGAACTTTCAGTTTTAAAAGCTGGGATACTTCCAGGAAAACTGGAAAGTGTTGGTCAAGATACCTCCTGCCTATTCTTTCCCTGCTTGCTGTTTCTTGCCCTTGTCTAGCACTAACTAGCACTGATGTACCAAAATCAGTTGTGCAGAAAGAGATGAAAGCATTCAAGAGCAGAGAAGAAAACCAAGAACAAATAGTGAAGTTGATTATGAATGCCAGGCTGTGTAAGTCAACCATGAAATCCTTTAAGCAACTGAGATAACCCACAGTAGAAACTAAGCCCTGTGTGCTAGTCTGCAGAGATTTCCAAGTTTACCTCTTTTAAAATCTGATCTGTTCAAAAGGACAGATCAGCCAAAAAAACTATTTCTCAGCATGTAAGGCTTCATGTTGGGGTGTGGTCTCTCTCTTGAGTGCATGGAGTCTGCCAAGCATGTCACCTTCTGAACCAGCAGCATCAATATCATCTGAGAATATGTTAGAAAAGAAAAATTTGAACCTATCAGGCCAATTTTCTCATAGACCCTGGCAATATCTGCTTGTTTCTCCCTACCATGTGATTCCAGTACACACAGCATCCTCTCTCCTTATTTGTAACCGATACTCAATAAATTATAAATACCCCAAGGTGTTGTGTCCAGCTTTTACCATCCTTTGGAGGCAAGGAAATTAAGGATCTTGGATCCCACAATCAACGGTAAATATTTCACATGGTATCAGACTCACAAGCCTTAGCATCAGTGTGTGAAACTCAAACATGGGCACCCTCTCTGTTCCCCACTCACCCTTCCCGTGTCTACTTACCAGCTAATACTGTCACTCAGGAATTGCTTCAGAATTCACCTTCACTGAACTGACCCTGGTCACTAGGATGTACTTGCAATTCTACAAACAGTCAAGTTTATTTTAGCATCACATTGAAGACTTTCTATTCCTTTAAAAGCAGGGAAAGCACAATAAATAAATTCTGTGAAGAAAGAAAGCACCATATGGTTATCATTCTATCATAAGATGAAATCCTTATCACCCAAACTCGGTTTCCTTAACATCTTTTTTTATTTCCTAGGGATGCCCTGGAAGGACTGTCCTTCTGTGATCAGATCCTGCTCGGAACTCTGGCCTTCAAATGAGAAAAACTCATTCAGGACATTTTATGTAATCTCAAGTCATTGCCTTCTGATAGGTAAAGGCAGTGCTCATCTCAATATAGCGCTATGCACTGAATGTTTGTGTCACCCGTAAATTCGTATGTTGAAATCCTAACCCTCAATGTCTCAGTATTTGAGAATTGGGCCTTTGAGAGGTAGAAGGTTTAATAAAGTCACAAGGGTGGGACCTCCACAATGGGATTAGTGCCCTTATAGAAGAAAGAAGAGGCCATGGCTTCTTTTCTCTACCATGGGAAGATACAGAGGGAAGGCAGCTGTCTGTAAGCCACAATAGGGCTTTCAAGAGGGCCAGCACCTTGTTCTCAGACTTCCAGCCTCCGGAGCCATGTGAAATCAATGTCTGTTGTTTGAGCCACTCAATCAGAGACATTTCGTTATACCAGCCTGAATTAATACATCCAGTAAAGATTTCCAGCTTCATGAGTTTTCATCTATTACTCTACCGTAGTAAATGATGCTGATAATGATACTGGGGGGTTTTATGGATTATTGTGAATGTACCTATCAGAGTCCCCATTTAAAGGTGAAAAACTGAGGTTCTGAGAGTTTTAATGACTTGCTCAAGGACATAGCTGGTAAGAGGTAGCTCAGCGTACTATCCATGTCTTTCTGGACATTGTTCTGTCAACATGCCTGCACATGTTGTGCCTCTCTGTCACTTCTAGACTCTGCTGTGTGGAATCTGGCACAAGGTCATTTATATATCCCGAGTTGCTCTAGTTGATGTAGAAGGTACCCAGAGAAGCTCCTCAGTTATCCAGACCTATCAGATAAGATATGACCTTCTCCATTTCCTTTCTTCCTTGTCCTAGGCCCTGCTGGCTGCAAAAAGCACAGTTCGCGTCAATCCCTGCGACATGTGATAAGAAAATAAATGTTGGTCTCATCCTGTTGGACTCCCGGTGGCCGAATGGCTGATCATTGATCACTGACTGCACTCTGTCTCCGGTGTGAAAGGGAGGGAGGTGTGGCTCTTTGCAGGAAGTACCACCGTGATGAGAACCACCCCTCCATGTGTGCAAGGACCCCGAGGAAGCAGAGGGGGCTCTCTCCTTCCTCAGGGTCTCCTAGCTCTGGTGCTTTCCAGATGACCTGAACTGGGGCCCCATGGGTGTCGTTTCTTTCTGAAGTCTCAGGAGGATGCCTTGTGCTCAAGGGCATGCCATGGAGCTCCCCAACATTAGCTGGGTGTGCCACTTGGGCTGAACTTACAGCTGCCTGCACCCCCACTCCGGTGTTTGCATCTGGAATCCCGAGATTGGCTTCCTACTGTCTGCGCACAAGTCTTCACCCTTCCCCCTGCTGTGTCATCCATGCCCTTCTGTCACTCTGGACCTCATGCTGCTCTCAGTAGGACACACACTTCCTTAAAGGTACAGAAGGTGCTGGATTCCTCCTAGAACCCTTTCCCATTCACCTCCACCAACACAGATGTTCTTGGCCTAGTACCTCGCACACAGTGACCACAGTTACACATATACATACATCACACATATATGCACAGTGCTTTACACATATACATGTATATATATGTACATGTATGTACATACACACACATAAACACCTGTTCATATATATTTTTATTATTGTATTTTAATTTTTGTGGAACTGGGGATGGAACCCAGGAGTACTCTACCACTGAGCTATATTCCTAAACTATTTTATTTTTTATTATATGACACAATCACAAAATAAGTTGCTGAGGCTGGTTTTCAACTTGTGATCCTCCTGCCTCAGACTCTGGAGTAGCTGGAATTACAGATGTATGCATCACACTTGGCACTCTCTGCCTGTCTCTCCCTCCATACACACACACACACACACACTATACACACACACACACTATATATATATATATATATATATATATATATATATATATATATAGTGTATATATGTATATATATACATACACACATACATATATATACACATACATATACATGTACATTTAGATGTATGTATGTATGTATTTATGTATTACCAATATTGACTGAAAAATATTAAGTTTTTAAAAACTTGAACTGATTCAAGTATTCAAACTAGCTCTTCTGGCACAGGGCCCATTTTTAGCTTCCCAGGAAGGATTAGGCCACAATTATTATTTGTAAATTGGTTAATTACAGTTTAAAGACAAGAACTGAAAAGGAAAGCTCACAAATTATAATTTCATAACTGACTTAAGTAAAGCAGAGAGGACCAGCCCCCTCACTCACAGCACAGAACCCCGTTCTGCTTGGACACACCTGCTCCTCCAACAGAGAACAGCATCATGACTGCCCATCACTGGTAAAGGAGTTCTCACTGGGCTTCTCTGCTAGTCTTCCAGATCCGTGTCCACTTCGTTACCACACATCTCCAGCTGGGGCTTGTGCATAGGGCGTCTAGTCCAGAAAGACTATGGAACTGCTGTTCCTGTGTTTATTTGTATAACAGGATCTGTGTGTCCTCTAAATGAGATCTGGAGTGGCAGACCATACGTACTCCCCGCTTTCTCTTCTGAACAGGAGTGCCGGGGGACTGTTGCTGTGTCCCTTCATGGGACCTTTCTCTCAAGGAATCAGGGGCTAACAGTTTGTTAAGTGAAAAAAGTCAAAGCCCTGTCTCTTCCTCTGCCTTTTTCTCTCTCCAGCCATAAGGTCGACAGTTTTGTTCCACCATGTAGTCCTTGCCATGGCCGTCCAACACCCCTACCAGAGGCTCAAAGTCAATGGGTCCACCTGGCCATGAACTGGAACCTCTACAGTTGTGAGTTCTCAAAAAACTTTTCTCTTTTATAAGTTGATTCTCTCAGGTATGTTGTCGTAGTAATGGAAAGTTGGCTAAAACTAATACCACAGATTTTGGAACCACTGGATTCAAATTGTGGCTATAAATATTTCTAATCTTAACAAGCTGTTTAAATTCTTTAAACTCCACTTTCCTCCTTTTTGAAATTGACATAATAATATCTATATATCTTCTTCTTCCTTTTTTTTTTGTTCTAGGGATTAAACTCAGGGGTACATGACCACTGAGCCACATCCCCAGCCCTATTTTGTGTTTTATGTAGAGACAGGGTCTCACTGAGTTGCTTAGCGCCTCGCCCTTGCTGAGGCTGGTTTTGAACTCACGATTCTCCTGTCTCAGCCTACCAAAGTTCTGGGAGGACAGGTGTGCACCACTGCGCCTGGCTAATATCTATATAACACTGAGAAAGGATTACATAAAAGAATGCTTTTTGAAGCATCATTGCAGTGTCTGGTTTAAACACTCAATGAATAGTGGATACTTTGCTAGAATCTGATCTGTAAACTTGGCTGCGCATTATAAAATATACAGGGAATGATTTGTCCATATCATCATTGCTGTGTTGACAGATGGAACATTAAGGTCCAGTGCCCTGGAGATTTATATCTATCTCTAAATTGGCAAGTTATTTTATGATTTATGTTCTTTGGCCTTCTCAGAGTATGAGCAACATGTGTCTATTTCCCCAAGCCCAATGGCACTGGGACTCTGACCAAACAGAGTTTCTAAGCCTGTAACAATAAGGATCACATGTGAGAATTTATCAGTATAAATGTCACTTTGTGAAGTCCTTTTAAAAGGCCTTCCTGGATTTCCGCCACACTTGCTCTGTGCCCTCCACTTCAACTTACATTATTTTAGCTTTCATATTGCAGGGTCATTGCACATTTATTTCTAAACTCTACCATAAACTTAGAACAGGCTCTGTCTTTTAATCTTTGCCTCCCACATGCCTGGAACAGTATGTGGCATATGGAGCTTTCAGTACATGTGTACTGAAATGACCTACCAAGATCACCATGGATAAATGGCAAACTTAGGACTTCAGAACTAGGTCATGTGACTACAAACCCCTTATATGGTTTCTAAAGATTTTTGTCAAAGCAAGGTGATGAAATCTCACCTTTTTACTTATGAATAAGAGAATCATAACTAGTCCTGGGAGACATTAATCTTACTGAAGTGCTGAACAATATAGCCTAAGGCTCTGATGATGTTAAAAGAAAGGAAAACAAAAATCAACCAAACCCAAATTCTGGGGATGTAGTTCAAGGGTAAAGCATGTGCTTAGCATGTGCAAGGCCCCGAGTTCCATCCCCAGCACCAACAAAACAGCAAACAAACCCCCCAACAAACAAAAACAACCTAAGCTCATATTGCTAATTCATTCACAAAGCTTTGTTTTAAATCACCAATTCACCATTCCTATCTAGGAGAATGTAGATTTTTTTTTAAAAAAAGTAAATCACGTAAGTATATTAATTTGACTTTAAGTGTAAATTTTAGATTTTTTCCCTAGCATTAGGCTTGACCTAATTTGTATCTCAGTAATGAATTACCATGTAACTTTGGCCTGTAGGCAGGAAATAGCTAATAGGAAAAATAAACACAAACTACCCTGTCGATAAAACAAGCATTTGATTGATGACATACCCAGAACTATTTTTCCAGAATAGGAAATTGTTTCCCAGCCTTCCTGTCTAGTTGGTTGCTTCTGTCTGTTGGAAGCACCGTACTCCTGTAACCTCCAGAAACCATGAAAATGACCAGGGATTCAGTTTCCACAGGCTGAAAAGATTCTGAGATTTCCTGACAGTCATGCCACTGCCCCTTTCCGTGGTCACAGTGCTCAGGAAAACGAGGTCTCTGCCTCTGGTCATTGGTGAAGGTGACCAGGCCCCAGATGTCTCTGGCTTGTTTCTCAAATGAACACCAGTGTTTTGTTGGTAGAAGGACAAAGACTTACTGCTGCTCTCTCCCGGGAACTGTTGAGAACTGAGCAAGGCAAATAGCCAAAGCAGAAGGACTTTAGGATCTTGCTGGCCATTGGTCTCAGCCATCATTATAATACAAACCCAGCAGAAAAGGGGATTCTCTGTACTCACAAGGCTCATGTGTATGTGACTGAGCATAAAAGATTTGCATTTGGCTGTGCAGTGTTTTCTAGATAGTTCTAAAAAGAATGAACTTTTGGAACAAAGCTTAAGAAGACAGTGACTTAATGAGTTAAAGTGACTGAATGAGTCTACTCCCTGGAGACCCGATGCTGCAGGTGGCTTCAGATCAGCTGAGCTGTTCCACTGGCAACCACTTGTAAAGCCATCATCATTGAGAATATCTATTACCTACAATCACATTTGTCTTCCATTTTAGCCGCCTTTGGCTGTGACTATTAATTTCACTGTTGATGTGCCCTGGGCTAGAAGGCTCCAGAATTAAGAGAACCAGGGATTCACCATTAGCCACTCTACCAGGATGTAACCAAAGGAATACATTCTTAACTTGTGTTTTTCTTCTCATGCCAGATAGATCTCATGTCATTTTCAGATTCTGAGCCAAATTTTTAAAAATTGGGTATTCAGGAAGTCCCTGGACAAAATTGTCCATCACACACTTCCACAGGCACAGAGCAGAGCATCCATCAGGATCTGACAGAAACAAAAAAAGTAGCAAGGTGCAAATATCCTTTGAGACAAGAAGTTCAACCAAAAATACATCCTATTAGCCTGGCCTACTACCCTACATGGAGGAAACGCATCGAGAAAGGAACATACACATCTCCATAACAGAACTATAAGGAGATTACGGAGGACCCTCGTGCCGGGAGAAATGGGGACTCCTGATATTTTTTGCTCTATTTTAAGTGAATTGATTAAAATAATAAGTTGCTTTCCCTCAAGAACTTTTCCATTATCACAAGGGAAAAGAAGTTGAATTTCCTAAGACACTGAGATCTTCCACAGCCTCTTCCGCTGAGATCTTCTAAGCCACCCTCTGGTTCCCGCTATATGCTTATGCATGCCCCCGTCAGATGGACTTGTCAATTGAGTTCGACCTGCCTGCCCTCTATGCCTCTGTCTCTGCCACTGTCCCAGTGGGACAATGGTTCATGGTCCAAACATCCCCTATTTGACATCATATTCATTTGGCAAAGCTTCATTTAAACACCTGCTTCATGAAGCCCTCCTTACTGCTTTCATCCAGAATAGACTGTCCTCCACTGTCACTCTCTCAGCACATTATTTTAATCCTTGTTGAGCATCTAGAAACAAGAGCTGCCTTGATTCATTACTGGCGATGGGCCAACCAGAGTTAACAAATAGAGCTTATCACCGCTGCCAAGTCTGATCAACGTCTCTGCTTTCTACGTGTTTTGCTGAAGATTCTGAAGCTGTGTCCAGCAACAGGAAGAGATGAATGACTGCAGGGACACTGGAGCAGGGCTGCAGTAGTACATGTGCCATGTTGGCCATTTGTGGCAAAAATTTGGTGGTTTTTTTTTTTTTTTTTTTTTTATGGGGGATTGAACTCAGGGGCACTCTACCACTGAGCCACATCCCCAGCCTTATTTTGCATTTTATTTAAAGACAGGGTCTCAATGAGTCACGAAGTGCCTCACCATTGCTGAGGCTCGCTTTGAACTTACGATCCTCCTGACTCAGCCTCCCTAGCCACTGGGATTACAGGCATGCACCACCGCGCCGGGCAGTTTGGTGGGTTTTGAGACTGGGATTGTTTCTTACTCAATTCTATGCATTCCACGGTACAATGCTTCATGAAAATGGGTGCTTAGTACATGTCCTTTGAATAAGTTGGAGTTAGCAGTGTTGGAGACCTAGGTTGTAAAGTGGATTATTGGTACTTTTGGTTGTGGAAGATAGAAAAGATCAAACAGGAACCAAGGATTTCCTGCCCAGAGATTCCAGGATAGAGGTTACAACCTGTCCATGCAGGATGCATTGTGTCCAGGGCTGACAAAAGAAAGTGGTCAATTTAGTCATTTCTCTTCAGATCCAAGAACCAATGATTTCTAGAGATTGTTATTTCCACATGGACGTGTAAGGAGTTTGCATTCCAAAAGCAAGTTCCATAAGTTTTGCTATGATAAACTGTCAAGAAAGAATAATACACACACACACACACACACACACACACACACACACACAAAGCTGAGTGGCTCCTTTGAATACTTTTCCAAGAAGGTTTACCTTTTTCCTTTCCTACCAGAATAACTGGACTTTCATGATCCAGTGAGAAAGTGTCTAGCATAGACAGCTCTCTGGGGTATTTGGAGACCTTAGACCACCTATTCAGAGGACTTGGGATTGTGTATGCTTCCTAGAACTATATCAGTAAACGTAACTCTAAAGAGATTTTAGAGACCATCTGGTCTGACTCAGTTATTTGGTAGTGATAGAAACTGAGCCCAGGAAGATAGGTTGCCTTGAGTGGTTCTACCATGTTGTTCAATGGCAAATTTAGAGCCTGGCTCTTGATCTCTGCTCTGACCCACACCACTACCTCTCGTGTTCCCCTTTCTGGTGTTGTTATCCCTTCAGTTAGATTCTTGGGATGGAGCCTATGGCTTTCCTTTGTAAGGTTCTTGTTCCCTTTTGTTGGTTTAGTTTTTGTAGTGCCCGGTAAAGGAGAGAAAGGCAGGCCTCATGGCCCAGCCCTGGGCCATTATTCAGCCATAGTCAGGTTTTTGGTATTTTAAATTTGTTCCTCAAGCATTTTTCTTAAGACTGATCCCAATATTTTTTACTGTATATTAAAATGTAATAAAGAATGCTGCTATTTCAGAGTGGTACCAAAGCTCTGAAACATCTGATGAGAGAGGAAACCCTTCAGCTCTGCAATAAATAATTGTTGAAGATTTACATTTTTGAAAATAGAAAATTTAGAGCTTAAAGTTCAAACTGCTTTAGAGTAAGTACATGGAATCTATCAGATTATTCAGAATTTGGAAGATCAAAGCAGAGGCATTTGAAATATATGCTATTACTCAGATACTGGAATCTGTTCCAACCTGGCTTTACTGTTACTCTGCATTATGAGCTATTGGTTACTTGTGTACTTAATGCTTTAGTGGTACCTTTTATTGCATCAGACTTATTATTTATACCCATTTACCTAAGGAAACTTGTAGGCTGTTCACTGATTGAAAGGCAAAATTTGGCCATTCTTGGATTCCTTTCCCAGCAATGTCTTCTAGTATCATCAAAACCCACTGATATTCTCAACAGGACTGAATTTCCTTGCATGAACTCATTAATGCTCACAGTTATTACTGTTCATCTAGATAGTGTTCCCTATGCATTCCTGGAAGTAGACTATTTAGCTCCAAAGCCTCATCTTATGCTCTTCACGTCTCCCCCTCAGCACCCACTTCCCTGGTACACCATATGTATTCTTGTTGATAAATTCGATTTACTAAATTTATTGGTTTTGTATGAGTTTTGAAAAATCATGTTCAATTTATGAAATTTGGATTAAGTAGAATTTTTCAGATGCAAACACATGAGTTGTCTTGAAAGTAAGAAGACTAAGATACATGGATGTATTAAAACAGAGCATCGGTGTATCACTGTGGGTTTGATTGTGTACCCCAGAGAGGGTATGTTGAAGTCCTAAATTCCAGAACCAGAGGATGTGTTTATTTGGAGATGGGGTCTTTATAAAGGTAATCAAACTATTATGAGTTCCTGTGGGTGGGTCTTATTCCAGTATGATTGGAATAAGAAGAAGAGACATAAAGACACCTGGGCAGAAGGAAGTGGATGTGAAGACGCACATGGAAGAGGACAGCCATGTGACTAGAGCAGAGTGTGTGCCAGCCAAAGAACATAAGAAAGAAGCAGAGAGCTTTCCTCTTGACAAGAGTCCTCTGAGAGAGCAAGAGCACACCACCACCTCGATTTCAGACTTCTAATCTTCAGAACTATGAGAAGATATACTTCAATTACTTTAAATCACTTGGTTTTGGGAACTTTGTTACCTCAGTCCTGGGAAATCAATGCAAATACTGATTGAGGCTAAGGGCCATTGAGAGATATAACTGGGAAAGAAAGCGATTCTCTGCTGAAGCAAAGGCAAAGCTCCCGTTGGCGAGATGGCCAACATAGTTCATCTTGGGTGCAAAGTCGACTACCTGGGGGTGGCTGCCTGGAGCACAGGACTTTGCGTGGGCATGTGGGCTCAGTGGGAAAGGGTGTGGGTGGTCACCGTATCTACAGTGAATGTGTGCAGACAGGGGTGGAGGAGTCCATGTTAGGTTCAGGCAGAAGTAACCATTGTTCTGAAGGCTTTTTGGAAATTGTCAAAGAGAAAGGAAATTCAGCATGGTGTAGCTTCCTGGAAATTGAGAAGGAGGAAGGAAATTCAGCATGGTATAGTCTTGGGAATAAGAACAGGAAGTGGAGATGAAAAGGTAAAGTCTGACAGACCTGATGGGGACAGAAGGAAAAAGAAATTCCTGAGTGCTGCAAGCTTCAGGCCATGCATGCAGTCGAATCTTGCAACATGCCAGAGGAAAGGACATAGAAGAAAGAAAAGTGACCCCCAGGTGCACACAACCAGGCCAGGCAAAAAGAAATAGGCATTGGTTTTTGTTAAATGAAGTCATTCAGGAAACCTCAGCAACTCAGCAGTCAACTCTCTTCATTTTGGGTAAATGCTCCTTAATTTATTTTCTGGAAATTTAAACCTCTTAACATAACTTTGGAGGCAAGAATTGTGGATTTTTGTTTGGTATTTTAAAATACCTGAGAAGTTCTGGAGAAAGGGGAAGGAAGGCTTTTTCTCCATTAACGTCTGATTGGAAGATGGAGAAACCACTGAACATGTCGGGGAAGACAATGGTTGATGAACACAAATGTTAACGTCCTAGTTGGTGAAACCAGAAGTATCCCAGGCCTCACTGGTTCTGCACAATGTTATAGGCAAGCCCCAAATGGCTGTGGCTAGGCTCCTTCTACAAGACTTCTGACGAGCTACGTTTTAGTATGTAGTCAAGGTCATAAACACCCTGAGTCAGTATATGTACTCAGGGTTACAAATACCTGCTGGTGAGCATGTGCTCACTTATGTAACCTGTTGACACTGGGTCTTGTGTAGCCTGCACATAAAAAAGGCCTATGGAAAGACTCGGAATTGGGGGTGGGGAGGGGCTGCTGCAGCCTCTGAATAAAACATGTCTTCTATCCCCACTGGGCCTCACATCTCCTTTCACCTGCTGGAATCCTGAGTCTGTCTTCCAGGTTCTGAGCCCCAGAAGGCAGATGGGATCAGAACATGAGTCACAGGGTTCTTGCTCCTCCTGCTTGCATGGAGTCTGCCTTCCTCCGCTTCTCCAGCTACCTGAACGTCACACTCCCAGTTCCTTTTGTTGGCTGTTACTGCGTACTGCCTGCTCTTCCCCTGCTCTGTAAATCTGACCCGTCACCCTCACCATGTCTCCATGGAGCTCTGCCTACAGCCCCTCTCCACAGGGGCCTGCGGGACACTCGGCATCCTCTTCATACATCTGCCCCTTGGAGCACCTCCTCATTTGGCTGTGTCGTTAAGTCTTTCAGAGCCACCCGTTGAGGTGGCAAGGCCTTCCTAATTGGCTCTTCTCTCACACGCTCCCGGGGAGCTTCTCTTATTGCTCATATGCTGGAGTCTTCTCACCATCGCAGGCCACATGGGAGACTTCCTGCTGGAGGAAGGCGTCTGCCTCAACTTACAAGAGTCATGCTGTGAAAAAATGAATCAGTGCAATCTGTGAATCCAGAAATTTACAGAGAGAGAGAGAGGGAGAGAGAATCTGAATCTGCTTCTGTTATACTGAGGTAGATTTCTATCTCAGAGGAGTTCCTTTAGTG
Organism: Geosciurus inauris; assembly: GCA_004024805.1. Lineage (NCBI taxonomy): Eukaryota > Metazoa > Chordata > Mammalia > Rodentia > Sciuridae > Geosciurus > Geosciurus inauris. The sequence goes on along the minus strand of PVHX01001207.1, from coordinate 97,415 downwards.
TTCTCTGACAGCTGAAAGCCATTTAAAAACACATTCAGAACAAGAAACCCTGCTGTTTTCCTCATTTCTGTTCAAGTTCTCATGTCTTGTTTTCAAAGTGATCGGTAACACTGAAATGTTTATCAGCGATGTGGAAGAGAAAGCTATTAAATGTCATTTAAAGTGAGATCATCTTCAGGCATGTTGTAAGCCAATTATCTTGAGAAGCCTTTTCTCAAGCAGCCCTTCTCCCCTTTCTAAGTGAACTGCTATTAAATTTCCAAATAAAAGTTCTCCACCAGTTGCACTGGGTCTTTAATGGGAATCAGATTGGCATCTTGATTCAGTCCAGTGGAGCCTCAAGAAATTTAGGAAAAGAAGGTAGTAGGAGAAAAAAGTACACCAATTTCCCTTTATGCATATTTATGTTTATGTAAAATCTTATCTATTTGGCATATATATGTGTATTTGTAAGATTATAGAGAAAATGGATGTATTTTAATCTTCCATCAATGAGTGATCATTTCCAATGGCTAAAGATAAAAATGTCAACACACAGACCTGATCTCTCTGTGGGGTGCCTAGCTTACTCTGTCTCCAACTAATATATGCCATTGGGTGTGGCCTATATGCCTGAGGGTGTGGGTGGATTAATTCAAGTCCAGGTGAGTTGCAGCAAGGATGACATGGAATTATTATGGGTCATTGGTTACATTTTTCCTTCCTTATGGATAAAATGCTCCAAGCTAGCATTGCCCAAGGATCTGCTGTTGTCCCAGTAAATGCTGTTCTAACCACATAGAGCTGGTGAGACAAAAGAAGTTCAAATAACAGATGATGTTTTAGGAAATAGTCAATATTTTTCAAACCTCAGTTAAATGGTATCGTGGAAGAATACATTGTTTTAAAGAGGTCAATTTTGGTGTTTGTTTTGCTCCTTTAAAATCTTCACTTTTACTTTTCAAAATTAAGTTTGGATGGAAATATCTCAAAATGATTAGCTATTTCCCTGCCTTTGGAAAGACAGCATCCTAAATATAAAGTAGCACTTTTTAAATAGCATGAATCTTAAATTAGGATACTACCCCAGTGAAACACCTGGAGATGGGTTCAATCATTTTCCTCTTCAGCTAGGTGGCCTCTGGCTGCTGTTCTCTGAGTTTTCACAGCTCCATTATTGCTCTTTGGGCTAATAGTTTCTACCCATTGCCATGATCAATCCTAATACTAACATCAATAGCTAGCTAAATGTGTTGGAATTGCATAGGAAATACGATTTATAGATTTTCAGTGAGAACAGATAAGTTTTTACTATGGCTGAGATTCAATAGCTTTGTATCATCAATTCTGACAACTGGGAGATCTTTTGGGTTTGTTTTTTTTCTTGGCATTTGATGAATGTATTTTGTCATAGATGAGGTTTCTAAGTGTTAGGTTTATGAATAGTAGAGGGATGATTACTTATTCATATCTATTTACTACCTATCTGTACCTGCTGTACCTGCACATATGTATCTATATATATAACTGCTGTTAAAAATGACATCACTGACTGTGACCAGGCCAGGTGTGGTGGAATTACCTGCAAGTGTGAAATTATGCTGCAACACACAATGCCTAGAATAGAACATCACCTACAAAAGGTAGGATGCTAAATGGAGCACAAACTACATTTACAATCACCACATCCCCTCTGCAGCTATGAAACAAAGGCTGAAAGGAGCCTCTCACTATTGAGTGAAGGTGCTGGTATCACAAGTTTCTGCATTTTAATATATTACCAAAATTTCTGCAAAGTTAGTGTCATCTCAAAAGTTAATAAGCACATGTATGACAAAAAAGCCCAAGAGAGATCCAAAAGTTCCTGCCACCACTTGCACATAAAAAATCGAATTTTGCTGAGTAAACAACATCTGTGTATGCCTCGAAGCTCAGAACCTTAAACTCACGGTTGACACAAAGCTTCCTTAGATGAAGAACACCTACCTGTAGAGTTCATTCCCTAGCAGTAGGGATCCTTAAAATGCTAAAAGGAAACTGGATGTATTAGAGCACAGAGTCCTTAAAACTGCCACTACTTTGAAGGAAATCTGCAATATAATCCCAAGGGGAGAATATGATATGTGATATCACATTAGAATTTCCCATTTTCATAATGTGAAAGATTACATTCTTGGCCTCAGCTGTGGACATTTATTAACTGATTCATTGCACAGGTATTTATTAAGCTCTCACTAGGTGTCAGGGTGTATAGTGAGCACAGAAAGCAATAGGAAAATTACATGGGCTGGGATCATCCTTCCCAGAGGAGAATGAAGTCCTTGCACAGGATTTGGGGATCAATTTCTCTCTCTTTCTCTTTCTCTCTCCCTCCCTCCCATTCTTTCATTCAAAAATGCCTTCGAAATGTGTCTCAGTTTCCTTCTCTTCACATTCCTCTCTTTTGCTATCTGTAAGTAAATTAAACTACTCACCTTGTTGGCTTGATTTAGAAATAAAGTGGAGGAGAGACACATGGCTTTCAGCTGAGGCATGGGCTCTGCCCACAGGTAATTGCTTAAAATGTTAAGGATGATAAAAGAGCTCATTTAAATAAAGAAGCCAAAGTTACTCTCACAGCACCTGAGAGAAGGCTGCCTTCTAGTGAGACAGATGATCTTTTAAAAGGAATAAGATAACATACATTGCAGAGATGCATGTGCAGATTCCACACCAGAGCCTGTGAAAGAATCTAATTGTGCAGGAATCTGACACTCAGACGCATGGGAGGCCACAAGGAGATGCATTAACCTCAACAGTTATCTTCTTTTTGGGGCTATTTTTTACAAATAGTACACAAAAGCTGTACATATGATCATGATTTTAGCACATTAGACTGTCTCAGAGCTGAGCAGAAATAGTAACCCCTGGGGGAAGTATCTCTGTGCCAGGGACTGTAATATTGCCATCTGATGCTGCTGAGCAGGAGACAGAATGCTCAGTATTAGGGGGGATTTTTCACCATGACATCTTTGTGCTCTTCTCCTCTCTCCCTGCAAAACACGAGCCAGCAGCTGGCACTAGAACTGGGATGCAAAGGAGAGAGGGGGGAAGTAGTCACAAAAGATCTGTAGGCAGATGTGATGTGGTGGCACCTACGCATCATGGGATCTGAGGAAGGAGAAGAGAGACCAAAATAACTCAGGGCATTTCTTCACTTTCCCTCTCCTAAATCATGCAAGAATTTACAAGCACACCAAGCACATAATTGCACTGAAAATTAAAAAGCCACAGTTGTGAAAAATTGAGATGCGACACTCTGATGTAGTTGTATGCAAATATACACATAAACACTCATGTCACACGTACATCATTAGGTTTTTTTGTTTTTGTTTTTCCTCACAAAATTTTTTACCAAACTGAAACAAAATCGCTGGGCTTTTGTAGCCCCGTGGATTGCCCTTTGTGGTCCCAGCATTAATTGCTGGTACTCATTCCGACTGCTGGGAGGCTATACGTGGAGGCAAGTGCTTTCTTGATGGAGGCAAGTGGGATTCTTGATGTTTATTTTTTCCCCTCTCATCTTTACGTTTTTCTATCCATCCTCAAATAGTTCTGAAGGCTCTTGAAAATAGATACCCCACCTAATATTTCTCTGCACTCTACAGTGGTGTTTTGCTTGAATTATTAAATTCCATCACTTATTGAACACCTTCTTATCAATATGTGAACTCCTAAGGTCCAGGAACTGTCTATATGGGCACCTTAGCATCCCCTATGTGAAGAACAATGACGGGCACATCATAAAGGGTACTAGGAGCCGGGAGCCTTAACCTGTGCTACCTGTGAGCCTCACAGCGAGATGGTTGGTCCTTAGTGTTGAATCTGAAGTCTCATTTTACATAGAGGAAATGGAGATTCAGAGATGCCAACTGATATGCACAAGGTCACGTAAGTGGTAAAGATTCAGCTGAAATTCAGACCCAGATCTCTATGGTTTTAAAATGCAATTTGTTTCTGTTATACTCCACTGGTGCAAAGAAAGAAAAGGCATGTATGGCCATATAAAACATTTTTACACTAAAACAAATATCAACTTGACCTGTTTTCAATGAAGGACAAAAGGAATCATATTGATCAACTTTCTACAAGGTGCCACTCCCAGCATGGAGCCTGTTCCCCATATTACAACATTCATTTAACATCAGTTAATTAATCATCTTTTCATGTCTCAGCATGCAGTTGACCATGTAGATCTGAAGTTCTTGATCTTATTCCCACTGGCATGGGAAGAAGTTGATGATTTATGATGCATGATCTAATACTTACAAGGAATCAATGGTTTCTAAGCAACTGGCTTGCTCATCACCTTCCAAAGAAATAGATATTTCTAGGTAAATCAGTCTTCTCATCTGTCTGTATATCCATCATCCATCCATCCATCTACACACACACGTACATAGCTGCTATTTTTCCGTTCTCCTGGCTCTGCTCTTCCCACCTACCATCTTACCACCATATTCTATGGCTCATAATTTCTGTGTTGTCTTTTCTTCTAGGTTCTTGTAAATCGTCACTGAAATGGGGAACAAGAAGAAACATCAAAAGACTAGATATTTGAAGTGTCTACTGTCTAAACTCCCGGAGCTAGTCTTTACTGGAGCTACAGAAATGACTTTGATTTTAATGTTCTTGAAGATTGACTCAAGCCAATTACTGCTGTTAGCTATTAATGAGAACATGTTTAATATTCTCCTATCTATAGGGAATTTTTAAACCAGAAGAGTGTCAGTTCTAACGTCAAGATACATGGACCATCAAAACATTCACCCACAATCCTTCCACATTGCAATGATAAGAAGAAACTTTAAGAAAACGTTTAATTTAGGTAGCATATAAAAGGAGAGAAGTCACACTGTGACCCAAAAGGTATTTATAATTATGTACTAGATGTCCACCTAATGGGACATTGAGATTCCTTAATAATCAGTAAGTACAGTACATTAATGCTGAGGTTCAGAAACCTGAAATAAGATTCAAGATATTGTCAAAAGTTTCAAAAGATATTCTTTCATTTTTAAAATAAAGGTGTAAGGATCCCTCAGGCAACCGAAATAAGCAGCTTAATTAAGTGAAAATATCAATAGAAAGGAACATTTTCATAGGCTAATCATTCCCACAAGAGATATACCAGATAAAGCAAGATAAATACTAAAATGAATTTTGGTATTAAATTGAAATGTTTACAGTACTCTTTCTTGGTCAGATCCATTTATTTGTTTGTTTTTATAACTATCATTTCTACATTTTGATAGCTGGATAGCTACAGTAAACACTGAAATGCTAAATTATTCTCTTTGGCTAACATTTCCTCCCAAGCATGATGGAAATTTGATCTTCATGTAGTCATCAGTATTTCAAAAACTATTCTTATTTCCCTAACAATATAAAAAATAAAAATCTTGATATCTGATTCTCAATTCACACATATCATGCTCTTCTCTCTGTAACTATTAGTGTATAGAGCTGAGACACCATGAGTTTCCTCCCTTTTAAATTTAATCATAGTCTTCTAGAACTTCAGGGTAGTCTCCTCTCAAATAACCCTAGCACAAATATTGCAGAGACATGCTCTTTAAGTAGAATGATGTGACTCTGTGTCACAAATGAGAAGAAGAAGGAACTAACACTTTGGTCTAGTAGAGAAACCATGGTCTTGGGGTCTGAACCCTGTCTGACAACTAATTCAATGTATGACCCTATATGAGTCACTTAACTTCTCCACATCTCAGCTTCCTTATCGTTTACCTGCAACATTTGTTGAGAAGATTAAATGAAGCAACTCTTGTAACTTGGAACTGGAATGTCCTCCAAGGGCCAGTGTTGATGGCCTGGTCCCTAGCTTGGTGCTGCTGGGAGGTGGTGGAACCTTTAAGAAGTGGGGCCTAGTGGGAGGTCTTTGGATCATTGGGGGTGTGCCCCTGAAGGGGATTGTGGGATTCCAATCTCTCTCTCTACCTGCCCCTCTCTGTCTCTCACATCCTGGCTATGAGGGAAGTGCTCTTGGCCAAAGGAACACTGCCAAATAATTATGGGCTGAAATCTTCAAAACTGCAAGTCAAAAATAAACTTTTTCTTTTTATATGTTGATCGTCTTATATACTTGCTTAGAGATGGAAAATTGACTAACACAAAGGATTAAGTGAAGTAATTGTATTTACAGAGCTTAAGGAATACCTATTCTGCAATAGGTGGGGAAGAACCAACGTTGGATCTTATATTTGTCACTGTAACAACCTAGGGCATCTTCTCCTCGTGTCACTTTCATGAGTTCCATCTTCCCAAGCAGTACCTCTACAAGGTCTTGTCTAAGGATGGCTGAGAATGGCCATGCCTTCTACAAAGTCAGCTTGGCAGTTGACTCTGTAGTGTTATTTCCTTATCAGCTCATTGCAACAAGCATGTATTAAATGCTTCCCTTATGCATAGAAAACTTATTTAAAGTGGTGATAATGCTCATTGGAATTTTTCTTTAAAAAGAGGGAAAGAAGAAATGGTCATTACCTCTGACAAGTTATAAATTTGGGGATGGCGATAGACACCTATGTACTTTTTGGTAGGGTGAGAAATTGCTGATGTGTGTTTATAGAAAGTCTATCTCTAAATTGCCTGTTCATAGCCCAGACTGCAATTAGAGCTGCTTCATAAGGTAGCTCCAGAGATTTCCAGTTCTGGGATGCACTGTTGCTTCTTTATGCAGATGAGGAAGCACATCTGAATGGCAGTGTGGCACAGTTCTCTACTATAGTTTAGGTCTTGTATATTCCCCAAAATGGCCATGGTTAAAGACTTGGTCCCAAGGGTGGTGCTATTGGGAGGTGGAAACTTCAGGAGGCAGAACCTTGTGGGAGGTCCATAAATCACTGCAGGTTTGCCCTTGAAGGGGATTTGGGGACCCCAGCCCCTCTGTATTCCCTTTTGCTTCCTGGCCATGAGAAGAGCAGGCTGCTCTGCCATGTGCTCCCCACCACTGTGGGAACGCCAACTCCTACAGGAGGCCTAAAAGAAATGGGTCCACCTCATCATGGACTGGAATCTCTTAAACTGTGAGCCAAAATAAAATCTTTCTCTCTATAAGTTAAATATCTCAGGTATTTCATTACAGTAACAGAAAGCTGACTAATAGAGTCTCTCTGCACACTTTCCTGTCTGGAATCTCTTTCTACAAATTAATCCTTGGATATAGGTGCCTCTAGCCCCTTTCTCATGCACAAATGTTTTTTCTCTGTTAAGTGTAGCTTATAAGTGTCATGAAGCAAGTTAATGGAATGGATGCCCAGTGTTTTAAAAGATTCAGTATAGATATATCACAATATTGACTTGACTAAAATCAATTGTTCTGCCTTTTCACATTAATTTCTATAAATATCTTATCATGAATTCTTGATAGAATTAGCATCAACAAAGAACAACACAGAAATAATTGATATTTTTGCAAACAATTTTTGAAGTTGATGATACCTAACTGGATCTTTTTGCAGCCTCCCCACCATCTGCTTATCAATAGCTACCCACCCCCATGGGGCTGGGGGTCATCTTTCATATAAAAGAAGTCCCTTGATATCCATGGGGGACTGGTTCCAGGGCCTCCCATGGATACCAAAATGTGTGGATGCTAATGTCCTTTGTGTGAAATGGCATACTTTTTTGCATATAACTTGTGCACATCCTTCTGTATACTTTAAATCAACTCTAGATGACTTATAATACCACATAATACAGCAAAAATGCTACATTAATAGTGGTTGTGTTGTCTTAGTTAGGGATTAATGGCCCAAACAGTCTGAACATGCTAAGCACAGATGCAAATTTTTGGTTTTCAAATATTTTTGACACATTTGGTTGAAGCCATGGGGATGGACTCCATAGATGGACAGCTGACTGCAGACAGCAGTGATGACTTATTCTTGCTCTCTAGCTGTGTTCCGCCCACCTTTGACCTCCCTGTTACTCCTTCTGCACAGCCTGCCTGCCCTCGCCACATCTGGTCAGGATGAAGCATCTGTGATATTACCCAGAAGCAAGCAGTGTGCACACAGAGTTGATCTTGCTTCTGTCATTTTAGCCTAAGGAGATGTGTGTTATGGCTAAGGGTGGCCTCGCTGTCTGGTGTGCACATTTAGATCTGTTTGCAATGCATATTCTGCTTCTACTAACTACATCCAACTGTGACCTCAAGTTGAGAGGCTCAGGTCTGAGACCACTAAGATAATCCTGGTACCTATGTAATGGATCAATGGAACTGAGTGGAAGGAGCCAGTGCCCAGGGCCTGTGAAGTATTGACAAAGAGCAGTTGACCTTCAAGTGGCCTGGTTGCTCTGCCTTCTACATTGTACAACATGACTTTTACTGAATCCCAGGAAAGAAGTGGTGTAGGTTGGAGGGGTCTGTGAAATCCTCTGAGCACTCCATGCTGAATGGCTTAGAGAGCAGGGGTAACAGCTTGCTCTTGCCTGGAAATGCACAATGGGATGAGTGTCGGGGAGGGCTGACACCATTCCCTGGCCACAGGTGCCACACACCCATCTTCAACAATCGGCCCTACAACACTGTGCCTTAAAGTTCCCAGTTCCTTGCAGCAAGTTCTCAGGTTGAACCCTTCTGTGGTTAGAATCCAGGCCCTGCCACTTGCCAGCCATGTGACCTGAATTTTCCTTATGTTCACACCCCAGGTAACCCCTGCTTCTTGAGTGTGGGCAGGGCCCAATACTTGCTTTCACTCAGCAGAATAGAGCCAGGGAGGCTGTTACTCCTGTGGCTAAAGTCTCTCACTTATGCAGCAAGTGGCCATATCTGAGGAGTCCTCATGGCAAGGGACTTAGGACAACCTCTAGGACCCAAGGATCCTTTAGCTGACAGCCAGTAAGAAGCTAAGACACTCAATTCCACAACTACAGGGAACTGAATTCTTCCAACAACCATATGGCTTGGCGGTGGACCCTTCCCCATTTGAGCCTTCAGATGAGAATGTAGCTTTGGCCAACACCACTGCAGCTTTGTGTGACCCTGAAGTAGAGGACCCAGATAAGCCAGGCCTTGGGACCCTGACCATAGCAACTGTGAGATAATGAATGTGTGTTGTTCTGAGCCACTAGGTTGGAAACCATCTTATCAGGCAGAGCTAGATAACTAATACCATGTTGGTGTTGAAGTCACTGGCTTCTTACTTTCCCCTCTATATCTCTACAATACTCTGAATGATTCTGTGAAGATGATTTTATCCACATTTAAAAAGAAAAAGGTGATGCCCATGGATATCAAGTAACTTATCCAGCACCATACAGCTACTTTGAGGTAGAGCTGTTATCCATAGTTTTCCTGTTTGGTTTAATCCTTTGCTTTGATAAGCTGTGTTAAGTTGGACAAATGGTGTCCTTGCTTATCTTTTACTTTTCATAAGTAATATGAAAAAGATGCTAAATATCTGTTCCATTTTTTCATTACATCAGAACTAATTGAATTGATGAGATAATGCCTTTAAGAAATTCTTTGCTCCCCGGAGAAAGACTTGTTAATGCAGTTAATATTTGAAATAATTTTTAAAATTCTAAATTATTAATGAAAATTACTGAGGAAGTGCTTGCTTTCTGAGAACAATTCTTCCTTTTTTGTAACTAAAAGACAGTGATTTTAAAAGTATATAATTTGCATCTCTAGCAATATTACACAGAGTTATTTCAATTATCATTGTTAGAAATGGACTCCAAAGTTGAATGAGTCTCTCTCTGGGATTCGTAATCTTTTTACGGAATCCTTTATTGGATTTGTTCTGGAAAATCTGCAAAGAGGACAGCTCAATCCGTGCTTGAAAATGCCTCTTCACCTTCCAGCTTTTCAAATTCTGCTGGAGACTTCCCATGCCTACATGCAGCCCAGTAGCCTCCATTCCAGACAGAGGCTCTTGGTTTCTAATAGAGAGGCTGATAAAAGGGACAATCTGGATAACCAATACTCAAACCAGTTTTTGACTTTGATTTCCTTTTTTAGATTCACTAAACTGTGGTACCAGTTGAATTCAGATAAATTGCTTGATAAATGGGAAATAGAATATTTTGTTCCTTCATTTATCCTAAAATTGAAACTGAAAAATTAAACTGAGTTGGAAGGTGAAAGAGAAAGATGGCAGTTAAAATTGAGAGCCAGGCTTACGCTTCACGTTTTATGTCTCTGTGGGTACACTCTCTGATGCCTGCAGAAGTCAGGTAAGTCTGATGGTTTCTTGATAGGCTTCAGAAAGTAATTCAAGCTGAAACAAAGGCCTCTGTACTTAATTCATAAGCACTAGGACCATTATTAGTGTAGCTATTATGCCACTAAATAAAAGACTGTTATATTTCATTGAATTTTATGAAGAAACAATATAGCCATACTTAGGATTTTCTCTTCTTTTGCTTCAAAAGGAATTTAAAACTTTCTTCTCAGCAGCTATTCAAAAAAACCACAGATGAAATTAGTATATGTGAAATTTCATTTGCAGTTATCTTTAACTATTTTCTTTCCTTTGTGTTCCAAAAGACCAGAGTCTTAATCTAGATATTTCCACTAAAATGCCACTAAATCTTGGTCATGTTACTTAAATTTTCTGAACCTGTTTTCTCAACAATAGAACATAAACAATAACATCAGCCTTCTCTACCTTATGCATTTTGACAGGTTACAATGAAACTATGGTAACTACCAAGCCAATACGTAACCCATAATATTCAATCTACCCTCATCCTGTGCTTACTTCTTCAAAATATCTCTCAGAAAGGGGAGAAGAAATGGCTAAGAGTTGGGGGGAAGGACATTTTTCTCTTCCATAGCCTTTTACTACTTCTGAAATTTTGAAATGATCATGTAAGTTTTGTTAAAAATAAGTACATGAGTTTTAAGCCAATAATGTTTGAAAGTGTTCCCTCACTCTGGCCTTTCTCTTCAGGATCAGATCATCAGGCCTGGCACACCTACTGGCCATCTCTCAGGTGAAGAGCTGGACAGGGGCAGTGCAAGCTGGCTCCATCCTACACTTCTTCCACCAGAGCCTCAAACTCAGACACCAGTTGCCCAGAAATAGCTCACTGTCCTCTGAGGCTGGAGAGAAAGAGGTGTCTGGAATTTACCTGCTCAGAGTGTCCCGTGGATCTGTCGCCCTTGTAGCAGGCAGTTTTACTCCAGGCTTGCGTCTTTCTCAGGTGTAGAGATCTCCTTTGTCCACAGATTCTCTCTGGAGAGACCTGCCCACCCCTTAGCCCGTCTGCCAGCCCTCTGCCCCCCATCGGGGCCTCCTTTCACCTCCAAGCTTTCCACCCTGTGCTCATCGCTCACTCCTCTAAATTCCCCTCATTGCTAACCAACTGTGAGAGAAAAGCAACCCAATTTCACTGTTCTAGGGATTGGGCGTACATCTCCAGGAAGAGGGATGAGGAGTGGTGCAGATGCTTCCTTCCACTGCGGATAGCCATTTTGTTCTAGGATGTTCTAGAATGTTCCTAGTTGTTCTAGCAACTTAACAAAAGCAAGTCACTGTCAAGAGGTTGAATCATTCTGTATGCCTATTTAAATAGAGCACATGGGATTGCAGTAAAAGACCATACTAAGAGAAACATTCATTTGGACTTGCACCTTCTGACTTGTTTTTATAATCTCATTACCTAATGGCTATGATTGCCACATCTGCAACATAATGGCAAACTGTTTTGGTGTTAGGTTTGCTTATGTTACTAATGTTTTGTTTCCACCCACTGGACATGTGTTGTACCTGACTGTAGCTAGATCTGTATGGATTTTTTCCCTGGGTACTTATTTTGCATATAGTACAACCATATAACTTAAAGATATAAGTCACAGAAACACGCCTTGCACCCTCTATTTTAGTTTCTTGGTTAATACTACCATTTGATCTGGTTGATTGGAAACCCACTTAACTCTACCCTATGTGCTTGAATTCCAACCAGTAGAGCCAGGCTTCATAGCCCCAAACTCCCAGAGAGCAAGGCAGAGACGTTTCTCGTACTATCTGCGGGCCATTTGGGCCCTAGAGTTGATGAAACCAAATTATTCCAGTCAAAGATAGCATAGTTCTGCTCTCCTCCAGAGTCTTTTGAAAGATAGTTATTGAGCATCCACTGTTTACTAGATTCTGTTCTAGCCATATATCAATGGAAAGACTAAGCAAAGTCTCCTCAAGCATTTGGGGGTGCATAGGGAGGGAGGATAAAAGCAGGGAATGGGTACAAAAATAATATGATTTCTTTTAATGGTAAGTGCTATCATGGAACTAAATCAGAGGGATCAGAACAAAGGGTGACCAGGCCTACTGTAAGGATGGGGTCCAGGAATGTCTCTCTAAGCCCCCAAACTGAGATCCCCCTGAGTGACAGGGAGGGTCCTGCCATGTGATGACAGAGGAAGACCATTTCAGATGGAGGGAGATGTTAGCACAAAAGCTCTAAGGTGGGATTGAGCTCACAGGGTGTGTGTGTGTGAGGGGCAGAGGAGATGCTGGGAGGGACAAGCATGGTGAGCAAGGGCAGGAGGAGGATGAGAGGAGGCGGGATAACACCCTGCAGGCTGCCCAGGGCAGGCTGGGGTGAATGTATTCCAAGTAAGTGAAAGACCATTAGTGTTCACTCTAGCTGCCACACGGAGGAAAGATTGTGTATGAAGAGTGTGTGTGCGTGTGTGTGCGTGTGCGTGCGTGTGTGCGCACATGTGTGCGTGAGTGTGCGTGTGTGTGTGCATGTGCGTGAGTGTGCGCGCGTGTGTGCGTGTGTTCGTGTGTGTGTGTGCACGCGTGTGTGTGTATACATGCACGTGAATGGAGGCAGGAGACGACCCAATAACTCAGATGAGAGAGGGGTGTTCAACCCTTGGGGTGAAGGTAAAGAGAAGACAGATTTGAGTCACGCTATTGAAGCTTCAGAACATTGCAGAGGAGTGATCATTTAGTATGTCGAAGAGACGACAGATGGGGACAGCTTTGGCACAAATAGGAAGCAAAAAATTAATAGTACATGGATGGTCACTTCACATCATAGCACCTTAGGGGAGCGGGGCGCCTTGGAGGTCAGTTTAATGGGGGGCGAGACAGTGAGCCCTATAGGTAAAGTGTCTTCATCAAGGACACACAGTTCACTGGCTCCAGAACCCAGATCAAGTTCCCTGGCAATTCTGTCTCCACCCTATATTCAGGCTCAATGCTAATTTGGAATTTGCTCTTCCGATCACACTGTGGTTGGTGGTCTAAAGCTGCAGGCTACTTGAAGAAAGTCCCAGAAAGACCTCTTTCATAGAAGTATAGTTGTCCCTCCATTTCCATAGGAGGAGGATTCCAGGGTCCTCCACAGTATCAAAATTCACAGATACTCAAATCCCTTATATAAAACAACACAGTATTTATATAGAACCTACACATATCTCCCTGTATACTTTAAATCATCTCTAGCTTACTTATAAAACCTAACACAATATAAATGTGATGTAAATAGCTGTTGTACTGTATTGTTTGGGGAATAATGACAAGGAAAAGTCTCAGCATGTTCAGTATGGAGCAATTATTTTCCCCATATATTTCCCATCAGCGACTGGCTGACCACAGATGCTGAAGCAATTCATGGGGCAGGGCTGACTGTACCTTGAGTGTTCTAAGACACTGACAGAATGTGATGGAAAAGAAGTCAAATGTCCTAGCTCAGAGAGGGGAGGCATTTCAGCATTTACACTGTCTTTCCACATCCCTGCCTCCAGCATTGTTACTTTGGCATGCCTGATAACATAAGAGGAACAGAAGATGGAGGAATTTTTCTCTTTCAAATAACAGTTTAGAGATGGGAAACTAAATTATTTCTTCAGGCAGAGAATACTGAAATACGCAAATGGAACTCTTCGTATTACACTAAATTTAATAAAAATATTTCAATTTTGCCTGCTTTGAGAATTCATTAGTCTTCATGTGAGAAGTTTTTGAGTCCGAGAGTTCATTAGTCTTCATGTGAGAAGTTCTTGAGTCCCTAAAGAGTTTATTTGCATCCCAATTACCAAAGCCAGATTGAAAGAGCGCAGAAGTGCTTCCTGTTGTGGAGAGATGAAGTGTCTCACCATTTGAGCCATGCCACTGCTGCGTGTTATTTTTTCAGTGTTTACAGTTCTGCATCTATTACTGGACAATGACCAGCTTTCTTCCTGTTCATGCTAGAGTGTGACAAATGTATTGGTCTGGCAAGGGGACCATCAGTTTAAAACCAAATGTGTAAGAGTATCCAACCCAGTGAAAGGTTATATGATATGAAGTACATTCCAAACTTCTAGTTCATAGCAAATGTTCCACATTGGCATTTCAGACTGTTTTCTTCAGGACATATGGCGGAGAACCCCTAGTTTCTCCATGGTTCTGATAGAAATGGGCATCACTCTTGTCTGCTTCTTCATTAAATGTCTTAAGATTTCCTCCTTGTAAACTATTAGTTTTTGTTTACTCTTTAAATGAAAACGGTTTCCAGATGAGATGGTCTAAGATCTTTTCCTTTCTTCCCCGAAATTACAAGATTAAAAGACACAGCCCAACTATTTAAGAACTCGTTTTTGTGTGCCCTGAAAAGACCACACCATGTTCCTGAGAAGCATATTTTCCAATCTTCAGCCTTGACCTTGTCTTATTTCCCTCATTATCCAAAAGGAATATAATGTCACAATTGGGTGAACACGGACAACCACCAACAGTTCTAAACCACGTCCTAGTTACCATTTCCTTGTGTCTGTCAGAGAATGTGACAGAACACAGAACAATCTCAGACTGCCAAAAGTCTCCTAGGACTTAAGATATGCTTTGAAGTAAGCCACCCCAGGAGTCGCACTCCTGCACCTGTTTGAACAAGGGAGCAGCCTGGGGTACGTCTCTATAACCAAGGAAGGCCTGCATGTCAGCAACTTCGTCATGAAGTTGTAGATGGAACTTCCTTCTGTTTTAAGAGACCATCTCCTGCTCTTAGGCTAATGAAGTTCAAACTACAATAAATATATGCCTGCAGCCTTGAGTGGAGGGTTCTTTTCTGGATGATTTTCCTGATTTGGGTCCCATGGTGGTTTCTACTTTGTGATAATCCTTGTGTCTTTAAGCTACAAAGACTGTCCTCACGCATCACCATAGCCTTAAAAATGCAGCATAACTCATTGTTTATTCAATTATTTGTTCATTTTTATATATATATGTGGTATATATCTATTGAGCATCTATTGTGTGGGGGGCAATGGATTTTTAATGGGAAAACATTTTGATTTTATTTCCTTTATTTCTCTTTCTGGGAAAAACTCAAACAGAGTTCTTTGTTTATATGTTTAGGTTCGTATAATTTGACTTTTAAAAATGTCTACTTATAACTCAGAAGAAACGAGCCTTATATTCTGTGCCTAGATGATGATAAACTGGGAGTCTATTTGTCCACATTCTTCAGGGTCCTTCCCTCTTTCTTTCCCTGTGCACCTCCTCTTTCTTTCTTGATTTCCCTACATTCATCATTTTGATGACCATGTTCAGTACAGAAATGATCAATGTGAGCCTTAAAGATATTGATTCTGTAAAGCAGGGATTTAAAGAAGCAAATACCTTACATCAATGCATTTTCAGACTTTTTCTAAGGCCCTTGAATCTCAAAAGCAATTGACTAAGAGAATAGAGAAGATTGTGGAAATCAGGTCAGCTGGGTATCAAACTTGATTGGAGTTTTTAGACCATTTGAGTTTTGAGACTTTAGTCGGGTGCATTAAATAAATGGGGTGTCTTGGAGAACATGAAGTACAGACCATAATTTTGTGTGCATCTATCTCTAGAACTGGAGCCTGATTCGAGATCTCATCATCTGGGCTTCTTCCCACCAAACTCCCTGGAACTGGGGCTTGAACCCTCATGCATGATAAGTAAGGCACTAACATCTCTAATTTAAAGACTCTCCATCCCTTAAATTCATCCTACTATGACTCTATCACCAAGCCATTTACCCAGGACTACACATCAATTTTTCTAAAGCATTGCACTAATCTCATAACCCCCCTACTCAAAGGAATTTCAGAAGAATTCCCATCACTTCCTAAATCAAACATAAAATTCCTTAGTCTTATACTGAAGGCAATAATTTGCTCCCAAGCCACTCTCTTACTCAACTTCTTCTGAGTCCCTAAAGGCCTCACTAGACAGAGGTATAGCTACATGTAAAAAGCTCTTTCTGCTGCTAAAAGCAGTATTTTGTTTAGTTTCTGAACTCTTGTTTTGCTTTTTTTTTTTTTTTCTTTTGAGCAAAAGAAGGCCCTCAGATCAGACCTTGTCTGGTGTCTGTAATAACTCCCTGGTTAGGAGCTCTGATACATGACTTGCCTCTACACCAAATTGCTTTTTTAAAAGAGCTTGCATCTTTTACAACAGAGCATTATTATTTTTTTCCCAAAATGAAATTTCTTTTGTTGATTCTTTTGCTCATTACAAAAGCAATACATTTTCATTACAGCAAAATTGGAAAATGGAGATAAAGAAACAGAGGGAAACAGAAATCACCCATAATCCTACCTAATTCAGCCACAACTATAGCTGAATTCTCAAGTCTCTTCCTTTCCTTTTGCAAGAATGTTACACTTTTAAAGAGTTCTCAAATGCAGACTTAAAGTAATACTAAGATTACTATGCATTAAAATTAAAAATGCATAGAAACTCTACCATAGCATGTACTCAATTATCTGCTTCTCATAGTTATTTTCTTATAAAAAAGAACATTTCTCCACAATTTTACATCCTTTTACAGCATCTAAATTCACTTTAATTTCTAGGTTTTCATGTGTAACGTTTTTATGCTGCATACATATAATATGCTATAGAAAATGTACTGCATAAGAACTGATACTATTTAAGTAGGTAACTGCATAAGTCAGTGACAATTTCTAATTAGGTGGAGAATAGAGAAGCACAATGTTCCACTTTAAGCTGAGAATTTCATGATCTTCTATAAATAAATCCTTTTGACGCACTGCCATCACATGCAGCAAAATCAGACAACGACAACTCCATTACCTTCCCACTCAGCCCACGTGGATTGGGGAAGGTTTAGGTAGGTAATCAAAGCCCACAGCTACTTCTTTGTAGAGATAATTCTAGTTCTGATTAACCTGACAATCACATTCCAAATTAAGTTTTCCACCAGAAAAGAGGGATATTAAATACTTGCTGAAAACCAAAGTGAATCATAAAAATCAAAAGGGCCCAACGACCAGGTCATGATAGATCCCAAACAAGATCGCCCTAAATAAGACTGAGATGAAGTTCTTGTGATCTATATGCTATCAGGGGATGTAGCTGGCAGATGGCTACATTAGAATCCGCCTCTGCTTTCTTTATATCATCAGTATGCTAGTCAAGTGCCAGTCTTCTCAGGAAGGGTGGACAATTTAAAGCCGGCTTTCACTTCCATGAAAATATTAAATTCTGTCAGCTCTAAGAATATCTCAGTCATAAACATCAGTTTCTGCCAACCCTAGCAAGTTGAGTCTGCATCTAAGTGAGGATTTACATGGCTTTTAAATGAATGAAAATACCTTTTCTTTATATTGTCTATTGACACTGATGTGGTAGGCATTTCAAATTAAGTCCCAGAACTAGGTTTTCCATATACAGATTTTCATTTAGAAGTATCTCCACACTATTTAAGTTAGAATGAATGGAATAGCCTTTGCATAGTTTCTAGAAGGTCTATAACATTTCTGAAATGATACATAAAATGTAATGTTGTGGTGGTCATGGTGGTGCACATCAGTAATCCCAGCAACTAGGGATGCTGAGGCAGGAAGATCACAAGTTCCAGGTCAGTCTGAGCAACTTAGAGAGACCCTATCTCCCAAAATATAAAATAAAATGGGCTGAGGATGTAAACCCAGTTCAATCTGGGTTCAATCCCCAGTACCATACAAACAAACAAACAAAAAAACAACCAAAACGATAAAAAACTAATGTTATAAATCTTTGTGTAGTGTTCTGGGTAAAGGGTCTTTAGCTTTCGCAATATTATCAGTGACCCTGATATTATTTGTGACCCTAAAATATCTAAGAGCCCTTGCCCTACACAGATTCAATGAGTAGGTTTGCTTTCATAGTTATGCAGTGAACTTACAGCAGCTATTTGAATAATCCTTGTGTCTAAAGTGATTAAGAAAAAGACAGGAAAAGTCCTTTTAGAAATCTCCAGGGAGTTTAGCCAATAACATTATTCAGTATGGACTGTCTGCCTAAATAATCAATAGTGCAATGACCATCGGCTTTATGCATAGAACCAAGAAAGACAAGGAGTGAGAGAAACAGGTGTCCCACTACCCGTAGTTGGTGGCCATTAGGATGCAACCAGCAGCCCATTTTTAAGGATGTTAAAATCATTGGTCTAATGGAACTCTCCAGTACTTTCACTGTCAGGGTGTCACAGAGAAAGCAATCATTGCATGAACTGTGCTCTGGACTCCCCAGAAAAATCTCTGCTTGTTCTTCATAGCAAGATTAATTGTCCTTAACCTGAGTTATTATTTTCCTTTATAACTGATGCACGTGCAATGTAAATTGTGCAAACCTAGAAATTTCAGGTAAATTTAAGATGCATCACACGTGATTCTTATTAATATCAAAGTGATGAAGTTTATAAATTATTGCTCATAGGAAATAAATCAGAGAGGACTCAGGTATATTCTGTAATTATGTCACAGGACTCAAGTATATTCTGTAATTATGTCAATTTAAATTCTCAAATGCTTTCTCTCTGATGGCAGAAAGATAAAAAAACAAGTGGCAAACTGGCTATAATTGGGTCCCCCCAGAGGAGTCTATACCACAGGTAAAAGCCATCTGTCCCTAAGGTAATGTCAGGAAAACATTGGGAATTGTGACCAAATTTGTTCAAGTTTTTCCTTTTTCTAGTTAATTAAGGTATATCCTCAAAGAAGTTTGGATTATGGTATACATGTTAAATTATGTTCTGAACATGACATACATGTTTAGCCCCTAGTTCCACTTTGTCTATAATAAACAAGTTTATTCTTGTTTTCTTTGTGTGTGGGGGTGTGTGTGTAGGGGGAGCACAACTTTGAATTCATGTTATCTTATTGGAGAGTATATGTCCTTGTATGGTACTCAATTCCTTTTGAGAAAATGGTAAATATATAAATGGAAATATTGTAACAAATGTATACTCCATCTGCTTTCTTGTTTCTAAGTCCATTGGTGATATGCTTGGAATTTTGGAGGTAGCCACGGGAGAAAATGACTTTCACTCCATACATTACAGAGCCATATAATCCATGTGAATGCACAAATCAATATTGAGAAACATTCCCAATTGATTAGAATTATTAATTAAAATTTAAACAAAACTTGAATCTAGTAAAAAAAACAACATGCAGTTATGAAGTCTCCTGAAATTAACCTTTTCTTTCTGTTATTTCTCTTCTCCTACCCTCTTCTCTTTTCTTATCAGGTCTTATTTTTAATGCTTCCCTCTTGTGAATAGAGAGGTTATCAAGAATAAAGGAAGTTTGGGAGAATTTAATTTCATGAAATGCAGATAAGGAAGGAAGGACCCTAGTAGAGTGGAATGATATAGCTGCACACACAAGGGAACCAATAATGAAGGAAGACACAAAAATGGAGACAGAAGAAGATTCTAGAAAGAAGTTGCAAAGGAGAATAAGATTATGGGAAGTGACTGACAAAGAGGAAGGGAGGAAATAGGCCTTTGAGATTTACTGTTTCTCTGGATGTCACTTCTGCATCTGCTTGCAAAAACAAGAATGATGAGATGTGTCGCTTCCAGCATGTGACTTTTCAAAATTCTTTTTTTTTTTTTTTCCCGGTACTGAGGATTGAACTCAGGGGTACTGAGCCACATCCCCAGACCTATTTTGTGTTTTATGTAGAGACAGGATCTCATTGAGTTGCTTAACACCTCGCCATTGCTAAGGCTGACTTTGAACTTGCGATTCTCCTGTCTCAGCCTCCCAAAGTGCTGGGATTACAGGCGTGCACCACCACGCCCAGCTTCAAAATTCTTAAAAATACAAATAGATTATATTAATACAAACTTAGGTATTATAATCAATTTATTTTGTTCCATTTGTAATGTGCTTTAAATAACATGGAGAAACAACATTAAATAAGTGGTTATCCTTTAGTTAAAAAATAAGAGCAGAGAAACAGAATAAATAATAATAAATTATGGCCACCTGTGCCACTCACTCTTCTAGACACTTCAAATATTATTGACTTAATGTCCCTTCCACAGATGTGGAAGCCCAATCACAGAGCACATGTCACCTGCCCAAGGTCACCACGATGGTAAGGGAGATGGGGCTGGATCTAAGCCCAGGGACTCGAGTTGCAGAACCCTTGCTTTTAGCCATCACATGAGTATTAGACAAAACACACATTGCCCGAGCCACGTACACTCATGTTAGTCTTCTGAAACTTCAGGACCAAGTCTACCCTGGTTCTAGTATCCCATGGTTGAGGAGAGACTGAGCAATGACATCAGAGCTAGAAATGGACAACGCTATGCTTTCCCTTCTGGGCTCCAGCCTTCCTCAGTACCTCTCCCAAACTTTCCATCCTTAAGTCACCTTCTTCCAGAGAGGTAGAGTGAGAATGAAAAGCATTTATATGGCTTAACTCTTACTTGATAGTATGCAGATACATAATCTCACCAGGGACATCAGAAAAGCAATACTGTTTTCCTTCTCTTGAAAGGAAAATCAGGAAAAAGGAAACTCAAAAGTACATCCAATCAATATGTAGTCACATCCCAATGAGGCAGCAAATGATCCCTAAGAGCTGATGAATTTGAGCTTATATTTGTTTGTACAATAAAGGGAAAATGGATATGATGAATGAACACTAAGTAGACACTTCTAAAATGGCAAGAAATGACTTCTGCCCTGTTATGAAAACAGACCAAGCCACAGACAGAACCAAAATAGAGAATGAACCTGAGGCTCCAATGGACAAAGGGATTGTATACAAATCCATTCATGTCCTTCAGAAGTTTCACATTCCATATGGATCCCCGTTGATGTGAGACTAACCAGACAGAGGTCCAGAGATGGGCTTGCTTAATAATGAATAAAAAATAGTTAGCACTTTATTTTTTCCCCATCACTCATAAAATTCTATAACTCTTCAGGGTTTTTGAACTATTAGAACATTTGTTATATGTTATTGTTTTTAGAATCACTGCTTATTTAATGAGTGACTGCTTTCAAATTAACTGCTTGGATTCACTGTGTTGATTTTAATAAAATTCATTTAAAATATCAAATTGAGTGTTTCGCCTGTGTCTTTCATTCTTCTAAGCACTTTAAATATATCAAGTTATTGACTTCCCTCCTAAAAGCTTATGAAAAAGTGACATTGTTCTTTCCATTTTGCAGATGCAGAAATCTAAACACAGAGAATGCAAGTCAATTGCCCAAGGTTAGATGGGGGACGGATGGGAGCAGAGCCTCCGTGGCTGGGTGATGTCTGCAGTTGGTCAGATTTTGCAATTTTTCCTTGATGTACATCCTTTCTTGGATCTGATGCCAAGATGCCCAATACCACCAACCAGGTCAGTAAATGTATTCGAAAATCACTCCACCGCTCATACCCCTAGCCCAGATGCTATTGTTAACTTGAAGAATAAAATCAAAAGGCAATTATTTGTTTGCTCCCTTCAAATCTCTTGCAAACTCTCTCTGTGATTTTATGTTCACATCTGCCTTCTCAGAAATGATGAAACAAAGATCTTTTTCTTACTTTACATCTTGAAAAAGTCTCAATTCAATGTTTACTCTGACTGGTTTGTTCACATGCTCCATGTTATCTGTGTGGACTAGGCCTGCTGCAGTTTAGAAGCCTACCCTGAAAAGAGAGCTGGCCCACTTCTTTTCTTTCCTGACTTGGAAAGGTGGAGCTTGCCCTCCACCTCCTGCCATCCATTGGCCTGATGCCCTCCTTGCTCCTTCCAGGTTTGGGACAGTAGGCAAGGAGCAGAGATCAGGAGCAAGGAATATCTCTGTAGCTTAGAATCGTTGTGAGCTTCTCTTGGGATCTGCAGGTGATGGCAGTCATCTATAGTCAACTCTTGACGCTGAAGGGCTTTGTGGATATTCAGAAGGCCTCCACATTCAGCTGTCCTAGAAGCCCCCCCACTTAGTATCTCCCCTAGTAGCTCCCTGACTAGGGCAGTGGCTGGCTCCTTGTGGTATCCCTGGGGTTCTCTGGTTCTGAGAAGTTCATGGTCATACGGCTTCTCCCTGACAGGGTCCCTCTGGCCTATTTCAACATCCATTGTAGGTCAGCTTTCTATCTGCCTCCTCTGGAAGCCACACATCTTTGAAATTCAGCCAACCCAAGTCCAATGACTTCAAACCACAGACCTCCATTCTGCGGCCATAGCTTGTTTCCGGTCCCTTAGATTTCTCAGATCTGCATCAGATAGCAACAGTCCATCAAGTGCTACAAGCATCACAGGACACATACTAGGCTCTTCTGTGGCTTTCCTGAAGTTCCTCTTACTTGGTTTGAGTCCAAGTGTGGTCTTCATAGCACTTAGAATGATTTTCCCTAAAAGTTTCCTTTCAAGAAATGTTCAGAATACTGAACAGTATTTACAGTAAAATCTGCTGCCTAAACTCATTGACTCATAGAGCTGGCTTCAAATCTGACCCAGCTTGTATGACTTTTGGCAACTTATTTAATATCTCTTCCACATTTCTACATCCATGGGACTAATAATATCTGGAGATATTCTAAAAGTGGACAAAAGCAGTTATAAAGAACTTAATATCTTGGTAGACTAATAAGTGGAAGGTATTAGAATTAAATTTTTTACAAAATATCTAATGAATCATCTTCAATTCTATATAGTCATTAAAATATGAAGTGATTGGCTACCCTTTGGAGTTCAGGATGGTTAGAGGTGAGAAATGTACTGGGGTTATTGGCCTGTGGTTTAGGATCTGAGCCACATTCATTCATCCATGATCAGCTTTTATGCACTTGTCCTCTTGTTTTGTGAGTATCCAAGACAACCACCTGCATAACTACATGGGTAGACCTCACAAAGACTGAGTGTCTCACCTACACACATGCCCAGAAACCAACATTCTTTCCTGAAAACCCTAGATCTCTGTGCTAGGTTTTCCCATAAGAAAATATTTGAAAATGGTTTGAAAAGGTGAAAGAGACAAAATCAGGCATTAGTGTCATCTTCATCATCTATCAATAGCAGAGAGAAAAGATTTCTTTTTGTATATGTTTTCTATCTTTCTATTTTTTATGATGATTTTGGTGATGATGACAATTTTTTTCAGAGTTTGTAGAAATAGTCCTCATATTTAAGCATTTTAGTTTCTATTCTTAGTCAAAAGAAGTACATTGGAATATATTTTTAAGTTTGAAAAATGCAGAATTCAAATTTTAAGTTAAATGTTTCGTGCTAATGGTTAGTTCTTCGATTTCAAATTGCTTTCCATTTTCAAGAGAAAAATGGGGCCAGCTTCCTCTTCTTGCCAAGTGGAAGCTGAGCCCTCATGACTCTCCCTGTTCTGTGGCCCCTCTGTGAAGACATGATACTCCAAGATAAGTGGGGATGCAAGAAGAAGTAGAGAAGAGAATGGGGGAAGAAGAATATGAGTGAGGGGCTGGGGGTGTTGTATAGTGCATCTCTTTGCTCTTGAGCAAGTTTTTCCTGTCTTTAGAAATGTTAAAAGTACCTGTTTGCTGGTTCCACAGTGAACACACAACACACCTGCCACAGAGGTTGGGACATACTTAGTGATATATACTCACATGAAACACGAGACCCCCCTGCCATTGTCAAAACTGTTCAGTTCTCAGTTTTCACTTCCTCCCCCATGCCGGCACCAGGCACTGACTGCTATGTGGAGTGACTATCCAGGAAATGAGTGGCTGTGATTCGGGCAGAAGCCATGCCTTGGGGAAGTCTCCTCTACATAAGAACACCCTGGCACCCTAATAACACAAGAGGCTGGTGGCTGAGTTGGAATGGAGGAAAGCTGACTTGTAAAAACAGCTCTACGTCTCCTCCTCACTTCATATTAGATTATTTATTTTGACCTCAGAATGGTAAAGCAGACCTGCTAGTCCTCGGAGTAATCAGGGACTTGGCCTTTCTGAAGCCAATAGTAATAACAATGAAAACAATTTCATCTCTATATAGGTTTTTCAAAAATTCACAAAGCCCTGTCTCATATAGTTTCATGTGATCATCAGAACACTTCCTGGATAGGCAAGAAAGGGTAGAGAGAGGAATAAATAGTCTGTAGAAATGGGAGATGTCGGATGTGATGATAAATTTCATCCGCCTCATAATTGTACCTGTTTTCACTGTTTCCTTGAATAGAGCTGTCCTTGCAAAAGAGTGCACTCTCTCACTACCCACGAAAAATATCAAAAGCTAATAAATGCTTGTGTGTGCTCACCATCTTTAGACCACTACATCAGTAGGACCCAAATGTTCTTCCCTGCAAATCGAAGAAGCCATATTGCCACCATAAAAATTATGTCACTACGTGTGTGCTGACATAGACACACAAGCATGCTCACACACGCGCATGCACATAATGTGCCCCACTGTACACGTGTACACACACATACTGTAGCAGTCAATGTTGATTGGCAGTTTGATTGGATTGAGGGATGCCCAGGAAACTAGGAAAGCATACTTCTGGGTGTGTCCCTATGAGAATGTTTACAGAGACTCTTGGCATGTAGGTCAGTGAACTGAGGGGATACGACCCACCTTGAAAGTGGGTGGCACTGTCAACAGACTGGGGGACCTGGGTGGAACAAGAGTGGAAGGAGGAAGCCCCGGAGTTTAAGCAAGCTAGATTCTTCCAGAGTAGATAAGATTTTTGCTGTTGTCACTATGATGGACAACAGACTCCAGCTTCTTCGGCCCCTCAGCATGACTCTCACACTGACTCTCCAGGGGCTTCCAGTCCTTCAGCCTTGGACTGGCACTGTATCATTGGTCTCTCTTGTTCTGGGGCTTCCAGTTTCTTGGACTGAGCAGTTATGGGCTTTGCTGTTTCTTCAGCCTGCAGACAGCCACCACTGGACTATGCAGCCTCAGGCTGTATAAGCCAATCTAAGTAATTCCCCTCTTTTAATTACATATACAAAGTTCCTCTTATAATTTTATATATACATTCTACAGGTCTGCACCTCAAGAGAACCTAAAACATGTGCTTGTACGTGCACACGCACATACACAGCCCCATTTCGTTTTTTTCTCTGCAATATAAATTATAAGCATCATTCTGGAATGGCAAAATGGTATTTTGCTTTTTCATGACTAAACCCAGTGAGGATGCTCACTGTTAAAACAAGCTATAATTCCATTCGTCATCCATTCCCGCTCCAACCTAAATATTGTCCTGATATTTCAGTCTTTTTAAAAATACAATAGGACTCCTAAAGTCAATTGATACTTGTCAATGCAACTTTCTGACCAACGTGGCTTGTTAATACGATATGCAAGACTATTTTATCACAAAAGAAAAAAAAAATCAAAGTCTGTCTTCTAGGCTGTGGCTCTTGAAACTTATATAGACAAAAATGAGATTTATCACTTCTCAAGAAGTGTGTGATACTCTTAGAGTTGCAGCTAAGATTTCTCTGGACAATGAATGACACAATGACAAATGTCTCCCAGCTATGATGTAAGATAATGCAAACCCCACAAGAACAAAAGACACCCTGTCTCAGCGTAAGGATTTTCCCCTGGGGAGGGAATCTAATCAGGCTTTATCTATCCCTGTCATGAAACCCAAGATGTACACCCACCGAGTTTAATTACCTAAGTCTAGAAAACTGAAGGGAATGACTGTTTTAGAGGGAGCTTCAGATTAAGAGAAGGATAAAATGTTTAAGAAATGACATTCATTCTTTAAAACTCAAAAAGAATAGCTCCTGATAAAAGATCTCCCATAAATGAGTGAGTGGCTCATGCCTCTTTTGAATATATCAAGTGTCATGAGGTATATTCATGAGACAAGTTGATGGCTTCTTTATGTTACTGCTGACATTCATGAATCTCTACATTACGAATCACTAATACGGCTCCAGTATTATGTTCATATGGAACCACTTGAGGTGGCATTGGTGGAAGTTTCCAGAATTCATTGATATTGACATAAGCCTATGTTCCCTTTTCTAATGTTATCCACTATCTGGATAAGCAGGTGTACTGAGTTAACTTTCTCTTATCTTGTCCATATTGGAGAGATTCTGCTCTTTGAAAACTGAGTCCCGGGAAATATTGACTCTTTCCCTTGGAAGCTGAGCACAGGCCTGGGACCACCTGCCCTGTCCCATAGAAGGTGCACATACACGAAGAGAAGGAAACTGACTTTATCCCATCAAAATGTTCCGTCTCTTATAGAAAGGCTCTAATGTACTGGTACATGCCGGCCAAGGAAGAAAGGTTTATATAGAAGAAAAAATACCTGAAGGACAATAAACAGATCTCTTTCACCACTTTGCCCAGAGATGTGCATTTGATCCTGTTTTAAATGTGAGCTGGGATTTCACAAATCTGATGTAATTTGGAAGCAGGTGAAGGAGTTGGGTATCTGTTTCTGCTTTACCTCCTGGCCTTTCCTGTACCTGCCAACCCACACTCAGTGAAAAGGGAAGCAGATTATTTTCTCCCTTTTCCATTTCCAAAGTACAAAAAAAGCAAGAGTAGCACCCATCAAATAGATTAATTTGTCAGAGTTGCTGTTTCATAGCAATGATCTGGCTCCAGAGGGGATGATCAAAACAGGTCAATTTGGGTAGAGAGATGCCAGTAGTGAAAATTCCAGAGTGTGAGGCTGTCAAGGGAGAAGGGAATCTTGGGTAGCCAGGTAGGGAAAAGGCAGACTTGGAACCTAGAAGTAAAAGGAAGAAGAATTATAGGCACTACCAATGACACACTTTGTATGTCTACAGCTTTTAGGTGACTCCTTGAAAT
The DNA here is from genome assembly GCA_004024805.1 of Geosciurus inauris. NCBI lineage: Eukaryota > Metazoa > Chordata > Mammalia > Rodentia > Sciuridae > Geosciurus > Geosciurus inauris. The sequence goes on along the minus strand of PVHX01001207.1, from coordinate 70,385 downwards.
GTGCTGGAGAGAAAAGCAGTAGTTACAGGTTATTAATAAATTTCTGAAACAGCAATCGAAGTGTGATGATCCTCCTTATTGCATGGGGGCTGTTTGCACCCTGAATTATAATTGAAAGCAAAGCAACTAGAACAGACTCCTTGAGTTTGATTTTTAATTGTCTCCATCAGAGACTAGATTATTGCAATGACAGCTGGCACCATGATGGATAAACATGAGTACTGAAGCTCAAAATTAATCTTTCCATTTTGTCACAGAGGAATTTGCAGCCGTGCTCAATTCACATGAAGTATGTTGTGCTTTGAGGCCAACATATTGGAGGACGTCTCCCCAAGGAACAAAGATGGGGGCTCTAGGTTGCATTAAGCACTCACAGCCACTCAGAGCCACTAATGGAGGGGGATTCATGTCCAGGGAAATGAAGCTATGAAAACGCATGAGTCCCAGGGACAGCCTCCAAGCCTGAGGCTGAGTCCACAGAGGACAGCTTTTCTTACCATTTGTAGAACATTTAGTGGGCAAGGGCTTCCTATGGGAAGCAGCATGTGAGGCGACAGAATCAGAGAGGACCATAGCGAACGCAGTGGTCAAAGCCTCTTTTTTATAGGCTGGGAAACCGAGAGGGAGAGACTTCCCAGATTCACACACAACTAGTCAAAGCCTGATCAGGCACGAGGAGAACAGATGCGCTAGGTCCCAACTCAGTCAGTGCCTTTCCAGAGAGTACCTGTGGCCGTTGTCTAAAACCGTGCCGCCATCTCCCCTTATTCACAGGTTTGTGTTGTACGGTTCCAGCTTCCTGGGGTCAAGTGCTGCCTGGAAATATTAAGTAGGAAAACCGAGAAACAATCAATTCACAAATTTTTAATTGTGCACTGTTCTGGGTGGCGTGATGACATCTGGGCCCATACCACTGAGGACGCAGATCATTGCCGTGTATACTGCATATACCACAGGCCTGTCGGTCACCTAAGCCATCTTGGTTATCAGAGCATCTATCACAGAATCAAACTGCCAAGTACCCTTGGTTTACTTAACAATAGCCCCACACAGGGTAATGATGCTGGTACTTTGGATATGCCAGAGGAACTCTAAAGTATCTCCTCTTGTGAATAGGTAGAAGTACAATAGGAGCCGGGTGCGGTGGCTCATGCCTGTAATCCCAGCACTTAGGGAGGCTGAGACAGGAGAATCGCGAGTTCAAAGCCAGCCTCAGCAAGGGCGAGGCACTAAGCAACTCAGTGAGACCCTGTCTCTACATAAAACACAAAATAGGGCTGGGGATGTGGCTCAGGGGTCGAGTGCCCCTGAGTTCAATCCCCAGTACCAAAAAAAAAAAGAAGTACAATGGGATACTTAGAAGAGAGAGAGTGAGGGAGAGAAGGAAAAAGGTGTGTGTGGGGGAGGCGAGAGGGAGAGAAGGGGGCTAGGGAGTACATTTTAATACTTGTTTAATTTTATTATTAAGTATTGTTGTTGATCTCTTACTGTGTCTAATTTATGAATTAAACTTTATCATAGGTGCGTATGCATAGGAAAAAACAGAATATAGAGGGCTCAGACGTAGCTGTGGTTTTGGGCATGCTGGGGGTCTTGGAATGTGCCCCTGTAGATAAGTGAGGACAGATATAATAGCAGAGACATTTCTGGAACCTGTGCTCCGTGCCATGCATGAAGTACACTCCCTAAGTATCTTTGTTTAGTCCTTGCTATGCCCCTATGAGGATGAGGAAACTGAGGGTCAAGAGGTGACATCTCGTATCTATGTGGCTCATGCAGAAGGTGATTGGAGAACAGATTTGATGATTCCCTGCCCTCCTCTTACCACAGCACAATCAAAATAATGAAGTCAGAGGGGTTCGTACTCTAGAAAGGGACCAGAGACCAGACCACAGGTGACATGGCTGGAAACAGGCCCTAGAAACTGCTGCTTCCTTAGGTAACATGAGAACAATAGACATCCCATCTGACACTGAGGGACCAGAATCAAGGCAGAGATGGAGAAGGAATGTGGCTTCACATGGGAGACAGAAGAGAAGGGACTGGACTGAGAACAAAGTGCAATGTTCAGAACTGGGTGCTTCTCAAATTGTAATGCATGGATCCCCCGGACACACTGTTAAGACGCAGTTTCTGATTCTGCAGACCTGGGGCAGGGCCTGGGAGTCTGCATTGCTAACAAGCTCCTAGGAGACGTAGATGCTGCTGGTGCTTGGGGCATCTTGGAGTTGCAAGGTTCCGGTGATTTTCTGTACCTCCAGAACACTCTTTCTAGTGTTGGCCTTCATCTTGCTCCTCCCAGTTTTTGCTGTAGTCTCTGATCTCTTGCACAGTTTGGTTTACTGGTAAAACAGGGTTGGTGGAAACTGCAGAGTGACTTTTCCAAGGTTATACTCACTGGAAAGGCTCTGAGCCCCTGCTAAGCAGCCAGTCAGTCATGGTCTGCTCTGAGACGGCAGAAGGCCTCTCCCATAATATACATGCATCTTCTTAAATTACAGAGAGAGTTTTGTCCTTAAATAATTACACTGCTGTTTTCTGATGACTCAGAGAGTTGGAGAAGATATCGTGGAGTAGTGGATTCCCAAATCATGATATCTGGCAAAAACCCTGTTCATCCCCCCCAAAATGCACACATATGTAACATTCTCCAGATAATCTGCAGGTCTTCAAACACCCCTGAAGCCAGATCACAGACCCAAGTTTTAAGTACAAGGCCTTCCAAACCCAACAGGGCTCTCAGAACTTGTGTTTGGAACCAATACCCCAGCATAAATAGAGACAGCATGCATCTATAAAAATAAAACTTATTTTCACTGAAGTGCAATTTTTAAATATTTAAACACTCGAAAAATAATTAGGGCACCCTGTCTGTTTTCCATCTCTCTGTACATCCTTAATACCTGAAATCAAGCATGTTTTTCAAAAATTTTAAATTTTTAATTGTTTCACTATTTCCTAGTTGATAAAACTTATCAATTAGAGAAATTAATTGGCCAAATGACTTAATTATTAAAAAATCCACCTCTGCAGTTGCTGCCTCAGCAATGCTCATGCATATTCAAATCACCCCTCCCACACCCCCCACCAGTCCACGCACAGCTTGGAGATGCTGTCTTCTCTGATGAGTGCCATGGGACAAAGGAAAACTGCTTTCAGGCCTCAATTTGTTTTGACTCCAATTACACCCCACTGACATGCAACAGAGATCTCTCCATTACTTGCAACATGTGTTTTGAGACCTAACACGTGCGATTTCACACCAGGGAATCCATCCAGGAGCAAAGGTCTGTTTGGCCCACTCTGAAACCCCCTGCATCACTAATGTCAGCAAATGCAGATGCGAAGCGGGGACCCTACAGACCTCAGGGCTGGATGAGTGCAGTCATTCAGGGGCTCTGCAGGAGAGGTGCCCTGGAGGAACCCTGTGCTTGAGGTCAGGAATGAGAATCTTAGACTTGGTTGCATGGTTTGGTTGCTCTATAAACTCAGGCTAGACACTCCACTTCTTCAAATCTCAAATTTCAGATCTTTAAAATAGAGATCATAATATTTGTATCTCAGTGCTATTAATAGGACTTCATCAGATTACGCATATAAAACATGAGAGTGTCTGTTATATGTTAGTATTCAAAAATGTTAATGCTTTAGCCACAGAGAGGAATGAAGTACTGATTCGTGTTACAATGCAGTCAGTCTCAAAAACATTATACCAAGTGATAGCAACCATGGGGAAAAAAGGATATTATTATATAATTTGCATGAAATATCCAGAATAGGTAAATCCACAAGGACAGAAAACAGATTGGACGTTGAATAGGATGTGATTGCTTGTGAGTTATTTTTGGGGGGTAGTGATGAAAATGTTTCAAAATGAGATGGAAATGGAGTACTGACTACCACTAAATGGTAAACTTTAGTGTGGCTAATTTCACGTTGTGTGCGTTTCACCAGAATAGAAAACAACATTAGTGCTTATTCATCCTTTTCCCGAATACCTGAGGATCAGCTTCCTCTTTCAGACAAGATGAAGGGCTGTGGATCGCTATAGTTCTCTGCAGTTCTGACACTCTGATTTGTTACAGTCTTAATGGAATCCCAACACAAGTTAAGTCCTGTGCAGGCTGCCACGGAGTCGAAAAGGAAGAATAAAATACTGGGCTTGCCTTCAGAAGACGAAGGCAAGCTAAGTAGGTATCAGGAGGCACAACACCAGAGATGTTTGCATGGCAGTAGCTGATGAAGACAGAAGCAGCTCCAGCTGCTGCAGAGGAGGTGAGGGGCTTGGGGTGGCATCAAAGGAGGAGCAGCGTGCCCAGTGGGAGATATTTAGGTGAGAACCCCAAGCTGGAGTTTGAGGAAAGATAGGAATAGGAAGTGAGAGAGAAATCATACCATACCTTCTAAACCAAAGGACAACAAATGTAAAATCAAGTGCATCCCGTACACTAATGGCAAATACATAACTCAATGCTGTTACAAGTAAGTATAGAGCCTCATAACCCACCTATGGGGGGTTATAGAACATTTCCAGTAAGATATCCTGTTTACTTTCCACAAGTCAAATTATTAAAGCCACAGTTGTTTTGGGTAATGAAATTCTACTCTCTAGCATAGCCAGATACAGAGACTCATTTTATGTGATGATTTTAATGAAATCCATTGCTAGATCTTGTCCAAGGTTGATTTCCTTTATTTGGAAGGTTTATGTGACTAGGCAAAGTGTAATCCACTACATTTTTCAACATTTCTCCAATCTGTTACATTTTTTTCCTCCCATGCTTTCTGAAACTCCCTTATGCAATTTTTGACCAACAATAAAACAAGCAAATGCTTCAATCACACTAAATCCCAGTCACCAGAAAGCTCACAAAATAATCTAGGAAGTCAACCTTGTACTGGACATGCCACAGAAGAAGTCCTCGGAGCACCTGCCAAATCCACAGCCATTCCCAAGGCAAAGGAGCCTCTCAGAGGAAAGAGGATAGAAGACAGTCACAAAGCCAGATGATCACAGTCAGGACAGCAGCCTGTGAACCCTACTTCGTCCTAGGGTGCTCTGCCTGCAGGGAGAGGGTGACTGGCTGGTCAAACATGCTCCTTCTTGAGAAGTGAGAATGTGAGACACAGGTGATGTGTAGCCCAGGAGCACAGAAGCAAAGAAGCATACAGAGAAAAGAAAGCAAGCAGATTCCCAGGATATCAAAGAAGCACTGAGGAGGTGAAGGGTGGCAGAGGAGGAAGAAGGTGCATCTGGTGAGAGCTGAGCTGTGAGCAGCCACTCCCTGGCAGAGACCAGGCTGGGTCAGTAAGGAGAAGCTCTTGGAACACAAGCCCTTGTCATCTCCTGACAAAGGGAACAGTCTTTCCATCCTGCAGCTGCTGAGACCACTCAGAAATTCCATTCAATGGAAGAAACCAGCACATCTCTGTGTGGTGAAGCTGGAAGAGCTTCACATAAACTCTCTTAGATGTGATTCAATGTGAGTGTTTCTGTAGTCACCAGGGGCTGGGCGAGGGGGACACTGGACTGGCCTGCAGGAAGGGCAGTGTGAATTCTTTCAGGGGGTAAAAACACTCATGATGCAGCAAAAGAACCAAAGAACAGCAATCAAGGAGCAATTCTGGTCTCTTTGCTTACTAATAACCAGTTACAAAGGAGGAAATGAAAACGACCTAGATTTTGAAATTTGCATACCTTATGAAGGGTCATCTCATTTTCCAAGTAGGTTTCACTTGATTGTATCTGTTTCATACCAGCTGAAACTGAATGTGCATAAGACCTAAAAACTAAAAGCCTTTATTTATTTATTTAATATTTTTGCAGTGCTGAGGGTAGAGCCCAGGGCTTTCCGCATGCTAGTCAAGTGCTCTACCCCTGAGCCATATTCCCAGCTCCTAAAAGACTTCTCAAGAAGCAAAGGTGATCAGCCTGGCGATGGAATAGGTTGTAGACATAGATTTTCAATAAATTCAGTTTGTTTATTCCATATTTTCATCTCTAGTATTAGGGCCCTAGACAATTTCCTTCCAAGTGTGAGACCATGGACATTCATGTGAAGATGATAATAATTCTTATAAAATGAATTGTTTTAACCACTAGTCAGAAGAATAAAAGAATCGCAAGTTTTGTTATCCACAAAAGACAATTTTTAATACAATTTTGTCTGTTTGTTTTTTGGATGGAGATTAAGTTCCAACCCATGGGTCTATCTGTTCTTGCAAGAACAATTGAACTGCAGCCCGGGGGTATGGTTCATTTCCCAGCATGCACAAGGCCCTGGATTCCATCCCCAGCCTCATGCAGAAGGGTTTTAACCATGAGGCTTATTTACAGTATCATTTTCATTTTCTTCAAGAAAGACTTCTATCATTTTATTTGTGGATATAATATTCCCTGTAGGTGAAGGAAATTTTGTTTTTGTTTTTGTATTAATAAATGGAGAAAGATAAACATTATGTGAAAATCTGAACACAAAGAGATATTTAAGTCTAAATTCCTAGGAACAGAGCTTTGTTTTGTTTTACTTGGGTGTGTGTTTGTGTAGAGTTGGCAAACAGGTTTTGCCTCCCATGCCAACTTGGATGAAGGGGTAATGACTGCCACATGCACTGTGTTGAGGGTAATGGGTTCACCAAGGCCTCCCGGGAGGGTGCTGGGATGAAGATGAGGTCTGTGGAGGGCACAGGACAGGGTCTGGGTGTGGAGTATGTGCTATTCCTGAGCTATAGGGGTTGGCTCCTTTCCATGCCACAGTGAAAGTATCCATGTAAATATCAACAATAGCTTTTATTTTCCCTACTGCCAAAGCAATCTGTGCTTTCTGTGCAAAGTTTGAAAATAGAGCTCAAAATAAGATAGAGGAAATCACTACCATTCTATCACACAGATGCAGCAATAATAGTGATAAATATTCTCTTTCTGCTACAGGATTGTTTTCTAAAAATGGATATTCATCTGTTGTTTAAACCTTGATTATATTTCATGAAAATCTTCCTATATTACTAAAAATATCTTCCTTGCATTTCCTTAAGCCAGTTTTATGTAGTTTTACTACTATTCTTACATATTATTCTAATTCCTAATTTTTATCACTTTAATAGCCTCAATTTCATGAGATTTTTGTAGCTAAATCTTTTGGCACGTCCATGATTATTTTACAAGGTGCATTTTAATGAGTGGACTTGCCAAAACAAAGTGAATAAATTACTTTGGAAAAGTATTGATAAACAGCTTTACTGAAATGTTATAAAAACTTATTTCCCATCAAATTTTTAAAAGTTGAAATCAATACTTGAAATGTGCCCAAAGACTGAATAATACGTAAGAGACTAATAAAGAATTCTGTTGTATAGATCAGCAATTAGCTTTCCAAAAACTGGTTTCTGTACGTGTGATTACAATGAATCATATTAATGTCATATTTGGCATTATGTGGGTAGAAAAATACTTTTTAAACACAGAGATATAATGGAAAAGTTACCTGCTTGTCAGGAATATCTTGACTCATTAGATGGGTCAGGACTCCACAGTGAACTCTACTTTTAGTTGTGTTAGAGAAAATATAGAAAGGTTCCATAAATAGGAAGGGCAAAGTTCTAAATTATTATCTTGATTTTCAGCATAGCCTTGTGTATAAATTAAAATCAATCCAAACTAGTTAAAATTATGGAAATGATCCTGCAGCCTAAATGGAAAATTTGGTCTCTGAAGATTAAACTCATAGACTGCAAATCTGTTTAAAACAATGAGACTAAGGTGTGAGTATTGAATAAGTTTACCCTCTCCAAATTGAATTCAATAAACTTTATTGAGCAACCACATTATACAGGGAATCCACACAGCAGATGCAACAATTATTAAAACACGGCCCTGTCCTTTAAATCTGTAACAAGTCTACTAGGGGCTAAGGTAACAAGAACTCAAATTGGTAAAACAAATCCAAGACATAGGGACAAGTTCAAGCACAAACTATGCCCCTGATCATTAGTGAAGGTTTATAAATGAAGCAATATTTAAGATGGATTCACTGGGGAGGCTGGATTGGTACAAGATTTTTTATGATATCACTCTTTGAAATATTTCACATGCCTCTGTTCTACCCTAAACTGTCCACCAGCAAACTAAAATATCTGAAATCAGAACTCTGCCAGTGTCCATCCATCCACTAATCATTCTAGCTTCCTCGGTTCATGAGGTCAAAACTACACTGAGATTTCACCTCAATCCACTTAACAAGAATACAAATAATAAACACTGGTGAAGACATGGGGGAAAAGGTACACTCATATGTCATTGATAGAACTACAAATTAGTACAACCATTTTGGAAAACAGTATGGAGATTGCTCAAAAAGCTAGGAATGGAACCACAATGTGACTCAGCTATCCTACATTTCGGTGTTTATCCTAAAGAACTAAAATCAGTATACTATAGCATTCTATAGGCACATCAGTGTTTACAGCAGTGCAATTCACAACAGCCAAGTTATGGAACCAGCCCAGGCACCTACTACAAGATGAGTAGATAAAGAAAATGTGGTGTGTATGTGTATATACATATATATACACACACAATGGAATTTTACTCAGCCATAAAGAGGAATGAAATTATGGCATTTGATGGTAAGTGGATGGAACTGGAAATCATGCTACGTGAAATAAGCCAGATTCAGAAAGCCAAGGGTCAAATGTTTTCTCTCATATGTGGAAGTTAAAGAAAAATCAGGGGGAAAATGTGTGTGTGTGTGTGTGTGTGTGTGTGTGTGTGATTCTATGAAAATAAAGGAAGATCAATGGAGTACAGGAAGAGAGCATTGAGGGAGAGAGAGAAGGGACGGGAAAAGGGAGGAACTGCAGAATGGTATTGACCAAATTATGCTGTGTACATATATGGATATACCGTGGTGAATTTCACCTTTATGTATATCTACAGAGCACCAATTTAAAAAACAATAATCAATAAATAGAAGGAAGATCAGTAGAACAGAGGACAGAGAACAGGGGAGGAAAAGAAATATTGGAACTGTAATAGAGGAAATTATACTCCACATATATATAATTCTGCCAAAATGAACCTCAATATTCTGTATGCATCAATAAAAACATTTAAGAAAGATTTCTGTGGGTTGACACAATACGTATCAAGAAGAAGCAAACTCTCCAAAGCGTACCAGTATCCCTCTCGGTGGGAACTTCTCCAAAGAAAAACTATCAATTCAATGCCATCAGTCTATTAGAGAAGAGAAGAAAATGGAATCAGTCAATATATTCTTTTTCTTTCACAGTTGCTCACTTACACAAAATACCCTTTTTAGAAAAATATGATTAAATAATCCAAATAATGTTCATTCACTCAACCATTCATGGCCAACTCCTTAGCTATCTGCTCTGTACTAAGCTCTGTGTGAGACTGAAAATAAATCCCAGCTCTATAAGATAATTAAGCACTAGAAATGTATGAAAGCACACATGTGTTAAAACATCATCTTTCAGAATCATACTCTTTATGTTTTGGGAAACAGAGATTTGTTTGCCAAAATACTGAAGCATGGAAATAAAAAATAAGAATCTTTGTAGTTTTAACCACAACAGCTGCTTTCAAAAAATGTCATCATAAAAATAGTTAAGCATGGAATGGGAATTGCTCAACTTGTCATCTGATTGCTAGATTAAAAACTCCACAGATTTGTAATTGCAGCGATCATGCAAACAAATTCACAATTCTGAAAATGTATGTCCTACTAGCTATGTTTTTTAAGGACAGTCATTTGGCCCAGAATTTCAATGTATCTATTTTAATCATTACATTTTCACTAGTAATAGCTATAGATTCAAACTTTAGGATGATTAAAATATTTTACATTGAAATGAATAATATAGACCTGATTCATAAAAAATTAATTGTTTTACTAGTTTGTTTCCTATAGAAGAAAATTTTCTAGCATTGAAACATGCTAGGAATGTCAGTGATTGTATTCTTTTAAAAAGACTTTAAAAATCCAAATAGAATTGTCTTAATTCTTCACTAGTCACAGTTCTTTTTTTTTTTTTTTTGGCACCAGGGACTGAACTCAGGGGCACTCGACCACTGAGCCACATCCCCAGCCCTATTTTGTGTTTTATGTAGAGACAGGGTCTCACTGAGTTGCTTAGTGCCTCGCCATTGCTGAGGCTGGCTTTGAACTCGCGATCCTCCTGTCTCAGCCTCCCTAAGTGCTGGGATTACAAGCGTGA